>CM019149.1:109226697-109452835 GCA_009733165.1 Naja naja
TGAATTTAATCCTGATGGGTTTGAGTTTGGCTCAGCCTTCTATCCTTCTGAGGTCAGTAAAATGTGAAACCCAGATTATTGGGGGCAAATACTGATATAGTGAACTGCTCAGAGAGTGCTGTAAAGCACCATGGGGCAATATAAGCTGCTCCAAAACATAAAGGGAACACTTAAAACAACACAATGTACAGTAGTTGAATGTGCTGACAACAAAATCACACAAAACTTAACAATGGAGATCAAATTCATCAACCCATGGAGGTCTGGATTTGGAGGTACACTCAAAACTAAAGTGGAAGAAAACACTACAGGCTGATCCAGCTGTGATGTAATGTCCTTAACACAAGTCAAAATGAGGCTCAGTAGTGTGTGTGGCCTCCACATGCCTGTGTGACCTCCCTACAATGCCTGGGCATGCTCCTGATGAGGTGGCAGATGGTCTCTAAGGGATCTCCTCCCACACCTGGACTAAAGCATCCCCAACTCCTGGACAGTCTGTGGTGCAACGTGGCGTTGGTGGATGGAGCGAGACATGATGTCCCAGATGTGCTCAATTGGATTCAGGTCTGGGGAACGGGCGGGCCAGTCCATAGCATCAATGCCTTCATCTTGCAGGAACTGCTGACACACTCCAGCCACATGAGGTCTAGCATTGTCGTGCATTAGGGGAACCCAGGGCCAAACGCACCAGCATATGGTCTCACAAGGGGTCTGAGGATCTCATCTCGGTACCTAATGGCAGTCAGGCTACCTCTGGCGAGCACATGGAGGGCTGTGCGGCCCTCCAAAGAAATGCCACCCCACACCATTACTGACCCACTGCCAAACCGGTCATGCTGGAGGATGTTGCAGGCAGCAGAATGTTTTCCATGGCATTTCTAGACCCTGTCACATCTGTCACATGTGCTCAGTGTGAACCTGCTTTCATCTGTGAACAGCCAGGGCGCCAGTGGCAAATTTGCCAATCTTGGTGTTCTCTGGCAAATGCCAAACGTCCTGCACAGTGTTGGGCTGTAAGCACAACCCCCACCTGTGGACGTCGGCCCCTCATACCACCCTCATGGAGTCTGTTTCTGACCGTTTGAGCAGACACATGCACATTTGTGGCCCGCTGGAGGTCATTGTGCAGGGCTCTGGCAGTGCTCCTCCTGTTCCTCCTTGCACAAAGGCAGAGGTAGTGGTCCTGCTGCTGGGTTGTTGCCCTCCTATGGCCTCCTCCACATCTCCTGATGTACTGGCCTGTCTCCTGGTAGAGCCTCCATGCTCTGGACACTACGCTGACAGACACAGCAAACCACAGCTCGCATTGATGTGCCATCCTGGATGAGCTGCACTACCTGAGCCACTTGTGTGGGTTGTAGACTCCGTCTCATGCTATCACTAGAGTGAACGCACCACCAGCATTCAAAAGTGACCAAACCATCAGCCAGAAAGCATAGGAACTGAGAAGTGGTCTGTGGTCACCACCTGCAAAACCACACCTTTATTGGGATGTCTTACTAATTGCCTATAATTTCCACCTGTTGTCTCTTCCATTTGCACAACAGTATGTGGAATTGATTGTTAATCAGTGTTGCTACTTAAGTGGACAGTTTGATTTCACAGAAGTGTGATTGACTTGGAGTTACATTGTGTTGTTTAAGTGTTCCCTTTATTTTTTTTTGAGCAGCGTGTAAGTCTAAGTGCTATTGCTATTGTTAAAACAGAAGATGTTCTATCCTTTTATCATGATGCTTATGCAGACTGTACCTAGGACATTCATATGATCCTTTCTACTCTTGATTTCTAACCACATTGTCACACTGAGGTACATTTCAGAAGGAATTTTGCATGAGTCATACACAAAAGCAGTGCTGGGAAAATTTGCTTTGGCTTCTGACTGAGGTAATAATGTACCTTACCACCTCTTTTGTTCTTTCCTTCATCCAAAGAAGGAACCCAGTCTAGAATATCATTCATTCATTCATTCATTCATTCATTCATTCATTCATTCATTTACTTATTTACTTATTTATTTATTTTGTTGTCAAGCGATTATAAGAGAACAGGTATAAGTATAATCATAGTTATGAATACATGAAATGGATACATTTAAGAAATATGTATACATATAAGAAAAATAAAAGAAACAATAGGACAGGGACGGTAGGCACTTTGGTGCTTATGCACGCCCCTACAGACCTCTTAGAAAAGGGATGAGGTCAATAGTAGACAGTCTAAGGTTAAAGTTTTTGGGGTTTGGGGAAGAAACCACAGAGTCAGGCAGAGTATTCCAGACATTGACCGCTCTGTTGCTGAAGTCGTATTTCCTGCAATCAAGTTTGGTGCGGTTAACTTTGAGTTTGTATCTATTGTGTGCTCTTGTATTGTTATGGTTGAAGCTGAAGTATTCATTGACAGGTAGGACATTGCAATATATAATTTTATATACTATACTTAGATCGGACCGAAGGCGGTGTAGTTCTAGGTTGTCTAGGTCTAAAATTTCAAGTCTGGTGGCATAAGGTATACTGCAACAAGTAGAGGAGTGGAGAACTCTTCTTGTGAAATATTTCTGGACTTTCTCAACTGTATTAATATCAGATATGTAATGGGTTCCAGACTGATGAGCTGTATTCAAGTATTGGTCTAGCCAATGTTTTGTATGCTCTAGTTAGTAGTGTGATATTACAGAGAAAAAGCTACGCAGGATTAGGTTAACAACTCTTAATGCCTTTTGGCTATGTAGTTACAGTGGGCTCTAGCACTTAGATCATTAGAGATGAGTACTCCAAGGTCCTTGGCAGAGTTTGGATCATCAATAAGGTCTTGACTATTCAGCTTGTACTTTATTTTCTGATTTTTTTTTTGCCAATATGTAAGACAGAGCATTTATTTGTTGAGATTTGAAGTTGCCATTTGTTTCACCATTTTGATACATAGTCGGGGTCTTTTGAAGGGTAGCAGTATTGTTGGTGATGTTGAATAGCTTTACATTATCAGCAAAAAGAATGTAGTTGCTCTTAATATGATCACAGAAGTAATTTATGTAGAGTATGAAGAGAGTTGGTCCTAGAACACTGCCTTGGGGACACCACTGTTGACAGGTACAGAATTTGATAGGACATCCCAATTTTGACCATTTGTTGTCTGTTTGACAGGAATGCTTCTATCCAGTTATGCAGGTGTCCAGAGATACCATAAGATTTTAGTTTTAGGAGTAGTTTGTCGTGTACCACTGAATCAAAGGCTTTACAGAAGTCTATGTAAATTGTGTCTATTGCTTTGCCCTGATCAAGTTGTGCAGTCCATATGTTTTGCAGTGTAAGAGTTGCAGATTACAGGATATTTTTTTTCTGAAACCAAATTGTTTATTAGAGAGTAGGTTGTTTGTCTCTAAGTGGAGGATAATGGATTGGTTAATAATTGATTCCATGACTTTACAGGTGATGCAGCATAAAAAATTGGTCTGTAGTTTTCAACTAGGCTGGGGTCTCCCTTTTTGAAGATGGGGAAGACCATGGCTAGTGACCATAGGTTTGGCAAGGAGCTGGTCCTGAAAGATTTTTCAAAGATTATGCTTAGGGGTTCGGCTACGGCAGTGGATAGCTTTTTAAGAAGTAGGCACATATTTCATCTGGTCCAATAGATAAAGATGGTTTTAGATTGCATAGTGCTTTTTCAACATTGTCTTCTGTGTATTAGAGCATTGTAGTTGTCTGTGGTTTAACTAGGAAATACTGGGCATGATCCATTGCTGTTTACAAATACTGAGCCAAAGAATGTGTTAAAGAGGTTGGCTTTAATGGTGTTATTGTTTCAGTCTTTACCATTAGGTCCTTTCAGGGGTGGGATGGACCTTGAGTCTTTTAGTTTGTTGTTTACAAAATTGTAGAAAATGCGGATGGAATTGCTGCATAGAAGGTTTTCCTCTTGTTTAATGTGATAATTGGTGCATTCAGTCTTTATCTGGTGGCATAAATTTTTGTATCGGCTTTTGAAGTTGGCAACATGATCAGATTTGTTTTTCCGACAAAGTGATTTTTTTTGGATTGAAGCTTCCTTATTGTTATGGGTAATTTGTTTTTTTTCTGGTTTTGGGAGTTGTTGTTGGTACATATAATTTGAAAACTCTTTTGACTTCAAGTAAAAATATGTTGTAATAGTCTTCAACAGTATTGCATCCAGTGAATAGAAATTGCCAATCAAGAGATGAGAGATCGTTGTCTATAAGATCATAGTTGCCTTTTTTGAAGTTATAATTGGGGATCCCGATGTTATGATGATTTTTGTGTGGACGTATGTTGAGACAAAAGTCAATCATGTTGTGGTCACTGTTGGAAAAGGGTTCTTTAATTTGTATTCCATAAATTGAATTCAAACTATTGCAGAAGATGAGATCGAGGCAATTGTTAAGTCTAGTATTGTTGGTTACTAGTTGTTCTAGTCCCAGATTTGTTACAGCATTGTAGAAGGTTGCATGTATGGGTTCAGTTTTACATTCATTTAGGGTCCAGTTAATATGAGGTAGATTGAAGTCACCAAGAAAGATAAAAGCATGTGGGCAGGATGTTGCCCATGTTAGTAGTGAATTTAACTTGTTTACATATTTGATGTCATAATCAGGGGCTCTGTAACATAATAAGAATTGAAATGTGATATTTAAGGACAGTTCACAGACAATGGTCTCAGGAAGAGCAAGCTCCTGGGTAACTTGGATGTTTTTTAGATGTAGGGACTTTTTATAGAAGATAGCAACACCACCTTCTCTATGGATTTCGCAATCTGATCGGTAAACATGACAGTCTGTTACTGTGGTAATGGAGTCAGGGAGAGATGCATTGAGCCATGTTTCACAGACAAATATGATGTTGAATTTAGCCGTATTTAGTAAGAGGAGAAATTCAGGTATTTTGTTTACAAGGCTTCTTGCATTGAGTAGCTTGCTTTTAAGGCCAGTTAAATTCCAGTAGTTGGAATTGAGGTAGTTAGGGGTGTGTGTGCCTAGTTTTGAGTGATGGTGGGTTGGATGAGGTAGGGTTGGATGCGGAGTTGTGGGTTGTGTGACTTACTTTTGATACAATCAGCACAGTAGTCAATGTACAGGTCCTCTCTCCATTGTCTAGATGTTTTTTATTTATTTATTTATTTTATTTATTTTTTGGACTTGTATGCCGCCCCATCTCCAAAGGCTCGGGGTGGCTCACAACTAAAAACAATGACAATAAATAATTAAAAGAGATTAAACCAATTCACAAGCCCCAAAATTACAAAACTAAAATTTACAATAATTAAAATAATTAATAATTTGAGTTCTGTGCGGAGTTCATGGGAGCAGATTCTTTGCAGTATGGATAAGTCTGGTCTTGAATGAAGTTTGTTATGGTTGGGATTGGTTTTTGCAATGGCATTTATTGTATGAATGAATATACGTTTGCTGGACTCATTTTTGCAAACAACTGTACAAAATCTTGGGGCCACCGAGCCGTCATTGTATTTGAACTCAGGGCCATCTCTGGTTATTTCAATGATATCTTCAGGAGAGATGTCCATTGTATTTGAGTTGCTTATGATATTGTGGACTTTGGTGACATCATCTGATTCGTTGGTGTCATTAAGACCAAATGAGATGGCATTTGGATGTTTCTGATCACATTCCATGATGTCTCTGATGAGTAAGGGGATATCATTTGTAGAATTATTTGATGGGATAGTGATTATTTGTGGCTGTGGTTTGGTGGTTATTTTTGGTTGTAGTTGTGATTGTAGTTGAGGTAGTAGTTGTGGTAGTGGTTGTTGAGTTGGGATTTGAGTTTGAGCTGGTAGGTATTCACTTATCTGTGCTGTATTTTTTTTCAAGAGAGATTAGGCTTGCTTGTATAGTTGTTTCAAAATGTGTTAGTAAACATTCTTCTATTGAGTGAATGAATGATTCTATGCTTTCAACTCTGTCAGGCAGGGTACTTAGTTTGTTTAGCTTAGGTAAACATGATGGACATAGACAAGGGAATGTATCTGATGTTTTTAGGAGATCAGCTAGGTTTTTGTTTAAGTTTAAGTAGGCAAGGTGGGCTTGATTGTCGCATAGGTGGCATTTAATGTTTTTTTTTTTAATTACATTTATATGCCGCCCTTCTCCGAAGACTCAGGGCGGCTTACAATTTTTGGAGCACAACCCAATGCGCTCAGCAATAGCCTTCATTCCATTGTATATGCCTGCTTATTACTAAGCGGCATTTTTTACAAGGTCAGCTAATTGCCCCCAACAATCTTGGGTCCTCAATTTACCTACCCCAAGAGGATGGAAGGCTGAGTCAGCCTTGAACCTGGTGGGATTCGAGCCTACAGTAATTGTAGACAGCTGGATCTTAAGAGCAGGCATTAAACAACCTGAGCCACCAAAGCTTTCATTTTCATTGATGGTTTCAAGACATTTGAAGCATGTGCAGGAGTCTGGGAGGTCATTGGTAAATCCTTCTTGCTAAAGCATTTGGTTTCCATCGAATCAGCCAGACATGTTAGGCATGAAACAGGTACCTAGTTCCCATTTACTGTAATTGAGGAAGCCCAGGAAAGAACATTTGGAGGGCTTATAAGGAACCAAATGCATTAATAATAAACTAATATCCTATGCATCCTTTTTTGATTAACAAAGGGGAGAAAATAAGATTTGTATGACACACCTTATAGGATATTCATTAGAACATTTTTTTAGCTTTGCCTCTTGCTCATTTATCCCTTTGTCCTCTGAATCTCCAACTGAAGATGGTAAATGTCATTAGTTTGGAAAACATGATAATCTTCTCTCATTCTCAGAATTTGGCTATTGCCCTCCTCTTCATTTCAAATAACAACAAAGACCTCTAGCTCTCTATTACTTTTCTCTGCCAGATTCTCTCAGGTCCTTGGCTGTAAGGATAGATGAATTCAAATGCCCCCCATATTCGGTTCTATTGCATCTGAAATTATGTTGGTAAGGCTTATGAAGAAACGTTTTACAAATTTCTTTAAAAAAATTAATCTGGGATGTAAAAGATGAGGACATAAGATAATAAAGGTAATTTTAATTCATCTCACTGATTGAAAAGGAAGGAAGGAGAAAATCTAACAAAAATCTCACCCACTTTAGAATGTTTTCCACTATTCTAATCTAGCTTCATATCTGTTGGGGTGGCAGAATTTTTCTGCCTCCATTTAAATATGTTTAAATAAATTTTAATCATTTCTATATGCAACTCCAACAGTACTTTGGACAATTTTATTTATTTATTAATCCAATTTATGTAGCTGTCCATCTCACAAATAAGCAATCTGGGTGGCATATAACAGAGCTGAAAGCAGTTAATACATTAAAAGGTATAAAAACTGAGATAAAACAAAGAATAATAGATGAAAGGATGTTTAAAGTAGCAGAGCCACTTCAATAATTCAACTGTCCCCTGGAGTCCCCAGGGCTACTGATATAACCAGGTTTTGAGGGACCTCTGGAAGCTCAACAATGTTGAGTCTTATAACCTTACCTCAGGTGAGAGAAGATTCCATACAGCACCAGAGTAGAAAAGACCCACCACCTATGGCCCACTAAATGTAACTCTTGAGGCAGTGGAACCCAAAGCATGCCATCTCTGCTGGCTGTGATAATATGGGCAACTGAAATTGGGAAGAGGAAATCCTTCAAATAACCCTAATAGTCTGTAACTTGCAAATTATGCTGGTTGCAAGAACTTTAATAACAGACAACATGGTTCCATATAACAGTTATGTACCACTGAGGCAGAAATAGACAACTGGACAAACTTTCTTAATCTCAGCCAAGTGACAGTCCGGAGCTCTTCCAGGCCTATTGTGGTGATCTCCTTTCATTCATCCACCCATCTAACCACCCATCCATCTATCCTATCAATTATCTTCTCATTCTTCTACTTGCCTAAACTTTGGCCATCATCATTTTTTTAAATACATCACTTGCTCACACCAAAAATTTGTAATTCTACTTGGCAGCTTTTGCTTCAAGGGAGGAATCAGGTTTTTCTTCTTCTTCCAGAATTAATTAATCTTCTTGCAGCCTATGGTGCTCTTGGAAATAACTTAGTTGTTTTCACCACCTTATTAGAAGTACAGTAGCTCTTCTGTTGATTTATGTTTTCCCCTCCCACTGCATGTCTTTCCATTTCCATGATATTTCTTGTCCCATTATGTCTTATTAACCTTTGAAATGTTTGTGCAACATCAAGAGACCTTTTCAAAGTTGTTGAGCTGGAAGATTTATCAGCAATCAATAAGAAAATGGCTCATTAATTTCAACAGGAAAGTCCAACATGTGTGTTCAGTTTTCCCCTGAAACAAACAGTTGAATTTTGGTTTATTACCTGTTTTGGTTGTTCTGCCTGTTTTTATATTAGAGTGGAAATAATATAAACTAATATCTGGGGTTAACTTACAACCCCAAATGTTTGCAAAATGACAACGTGGATTTCCTTCCACTACTTTACTCTTTAACTGTATGTATATTAATTCTATTTTATTTTATTGATTTGATTTGTCAATCGCTTACAAGATAATAAGCATAAGGGTAAACATAGTTATGAATACATGAAATGAATACATATAAGAAAAATAAAAGAAACAATAAAAGAAACAATAAAAGAAACAATAGGACAGGGACGGTAGGCACATTGGTGTGCTTATGCACGCCCCCTACAGACCTCTTAGGAAAGGGCTGAGGTCAATAGTAGACAGTCTAAGGTTAAAGTTTTTGGGGTTTGGGGAAGAAACCACAGAGCCAGGTAGAGTATTCCAGACATTGACCACTCTGTTGCTGAAGTCATATTTCCTGCAATCAAGTTTGGTGTGGTTTACCTTGAGTTTGTATCTATTGTGTGCTGTTGTATTGTTATGGTTGAAGCTGAAATATTCATTGACCAGTAGGATATTGCAATGTATGATTTTATATACTATACTTAGATCCTTCCACTTATTTACTCTTTAACTGTACGTACATTAATTCTCCAGTTTATTATGTATTGCTTCTATTCTTAGTTTATGAAAGAAAGCAATGATTACATAATTCTGTTTTTAGACAACTTGTATAAACCCACCCATTTTATAGAGTTTCCTTAAGTTTGTTAAAGAAAACAATTTCTTTCAAAAATTATTTTCATTTATTTGATTCATTGAGTTTATTAAGGCATTTGAAGAAACAAGAGTTACTAAGCTTAACGAATGTCTGATTCTAGCAATTAAATTTTCTGATGGCAGCACAGTCACTGCGAACTTGGTAAATTTTGAGACAGAGGCTTTTGATAGTTAGGAAGCAATCAGTTATTATCAATTGTCATTTATTAATTATATTTTCCGGGTTGTGATTTTCTGGGATGGTTTTATGGGATAGTTTTAAGGGATATTTTATGGGTGTACAATTGTAATGGGGCTTATTTAGTTTAATCTGCTTTTAAATTACTTATTGTTGCTGTTGTTTAATTTTTATAAGTCCCATTAATAAAATAATAAATAAATAAATATATTCCTTTAAATATTTTCTGTAATTTTTTTTCAGTCAGACTAAACTCTTGGTTATTTCATGGCAGCAGCCAGCCAAGTTTGGCTGCTGCCCAATAGCTAAGCAGGACCAATCCTGATAAATACACAGGTGGGAACCTTCTCCAAGCTAGAGTGGGAGGTAAAATAATTCCAGAGGTCAATGGTAAATCACTCCTGTATTGCCAGGAAAGCCATAACTATACCACCAACTTTCCAACCTAACCCAAAGGACCCTATAACAATATAGATTGTAATTTATCTCCCTCTTCATCCAAAATGCACTGAAGTGGATAAACCAGGAAACCCATTAACAGGTAAAGAGGGCTAGCATGCTGAAAACCTGATTATTATGTATTGAATATATTTCTAAACCACTTTTCAGGGTTCATTGCCTTATCCAAAATAATTTAGAGGAAAAAATTAAGACAGGCAATCCGTAATGAATGCATTGATCAAAAACATATTTCAAAGCTACTACCTTGAAAGTAAAATGTCATGTAAAGGGTATTCTTAAAATCTCCCTCAAGGTTGACTCAGCCTTCCATACTTCCGAGGTGGGTAAAATGCGGACCCAGATTGTTGAGGGCAATAGGCTGAATCTGTAAACTGCTTAGAGAGGACTGTAAAGCACTGTGAAGCAGTATAGAAGTCTAAGTGCCATTGCTATTTTCCTTGGATCAACAATGACCAATTCAAAGTGCCACCCCTTTTTTCCTTATGATCAGAGATTGTTCTGTACAACTATAGAACACATCTGCCATTTGAAGCAAGAAATATACAATAAAGTGTGCAAATTTCCAAAAAGACTCTACAGGTAATCCTTGACTTACAACAGTTCATTTAGTGACTGTTCAAAGTTACAATGGCACTAAAAAAAGTAACTTATGACCATTTTAACATTTACAACCATTGCAACCTTCCCATGGTTAGGCAACAGATTCATATTTAAGATGCTTTCACTGTCCCGGGATCAAGTGCAACCTCTTGCAACCTTCTTATAAGCAATGGGAAATATAGAGTTCCCTTAACAAATGTGTTAGTTGCTTAGCCACTACAGTAATTCACTTAACAACTGTGGCAAGGAAGGTTGTAAAATGGGACAAAATTCACTTAACAAATATTTCACTTAGCAACGAAAATGTTGGGCTCAATCCAGGGGGGCAGCTACGGGTTTGCCCCAGGTTCAGGAGAACCCATAGCTAATATTATGGCTGGTTCAGAAAACCTCCAAATCCCATCCCTGGCTGGCCCCTCCCACCCCACCCCACCCCTACCCCCTCCCAGGAGTCTCCAAATGGCCCATTTTGGATGCGAGGTAAGTGCAGGGCTCACATGGAGGCTGGGGGAGGATGAAAAATGGGCCTCCCAGAGGCTCTGGAAGGCCAGAAATGGGCCCATTTCCAGCCTCTGGATGGCCTCCGGAGCCCAAGGGAGGCCATTTTTCCCCTCCCAGACGCTCAAGGAAAGCCTCCAGAGCCTGAAGAAGGTGAAAATGCCCACCCCTCTGAGGTGCTGGAAGCCAACTAGGCCACGCCTACCATGGCCATGCCCACCCAGCAACGGGGCAGAAAACCCGTTGCTGAAATTTTTGAAGCCCACCCCTGGTTCAATCATGGTCATATGTCGAGGACCACCTGTAGTGCAACAATCCCCCTTTAACTAAGAACAAGAGACAGATCAACCAGCAGATGAGATCCCTGTGCAGGAGAAAGTCTTTTCATCTAGCAGAGAATTAGTAACATGGGGATTTCAGAAGCTTTCCTTGGCAACAGGGTCCAAGGACTTGAAAAGTGCCACATCACAAGGAAAGTTGGTACATCTTTGCTTACTGATCTTCTTTTTCTTCTTGTCATATGGCTAATGGTGATAAATATCTGCTTTCTATAGAGAAGGGTGTCAGCATTTAGCTGAGTGAGAAATGACAGTGGATGGAGCAAAAAGCACAATATTAAGACATCAAATAATAGTATAGGCTTTAACTAACAGATGTCTGCAACAACAAGGAAAACCAGGTTAAACATCACCAGTAGGAACCTCCCAAGTGAACAAGATCCATTCGTGCAACGTGAGTCCGTTCATATGAAAGACTGAAATAAGTGACATGGGAGTTTTACAAAGTATATTCCTGTATGTCTGTATTGGATTTTCAGTCAACTGAAAATATTGGACATGGAAGTAAAATACGGTATTTTTTTAATTTTATGTCTGCTAAGAAGTCCATTCACACACACAAACTTTTCTAAGCAGGGGAAACATTGATTGCAGTCGAGAATATTGAAAATTTACACTAGCAGGCCAGAGGCTAATAATGAAAAACCCAACAGAGGAAGATTAAGTCCTGCAAGAGAAAATACTTATGCAAATAAGCACAATATGGACATTTTACATAGAGTGCAATTTTTAACATGACCCCAAAAATCTGGAATGGTAGAAGAATGAGCCGACATGAATCCGGAATATCAATCGAATGTTAATAATCTGTTTGAAATAATATGCATAATGTAATCCCATTAGGAGACTGAGCAAAGTCTAGCAAAATAATGCATACCCAGAGACAAATTATCAACTCTTTTCTAACAAGGCCGATGGCATTTGCGAGGTAATTCAGCAACAAATATAATGCTTAAATATAATGGTTTGGATTCCAAACAAAGCTTCTATTCAAGTAAGGGGATTATAAGGAAATGGTTGTTCTTTATTATTCCATCTGCAATCCTCCATATCCTATCTTGTGTCATGTCCAAGGATTCATCAATTCACAATTTATTGGAAGAAAGAAGATACTGCAGAGGAGAAGGGTACATTGGATAACTGTTATTTAAATATCAGCTTGGTGAATTGATGCAATTGTCCTGACCTTCTGGAACCTTTCAGTGGCTTTCAATATAATTGTCTACAGACTTTTTTTTTTGGACTAGCATTAGGGATTGGGAGTAGGAAGCAAAGTTTGGCAGTGGTTTCTCTGGGGCCAGTTGTAGTGAGTGTTGATTGATGGTGTGGGGGCGGAAGTTCCAGGTCTAGGCCTTTTAAACTGCTGGAAGGCAGTAAAGAGTTCCCTTTCTCCCACAGGGATCCTGTGGACAGTTTTGTTGCATATATCCAAGGAGGAGAATTGAGACACCATGTTTTTGTGTTATGGTTTTTGTTGTTTCCTGGTCATATGTTTGTTATGACCTACCTAGAGTTATGTTCTAAGATAGGCAATCAGACATATATTTTAAATAACTAAAAAACTTTGTTTTATTCATGACATGAAAGATGATGGGTGACAAGATCCAAGCCACTGTTTCTTAATTTTGATGTGTTACTTATATTATTTATTTGTTAAGTATAGTACAGGTAGTCCTCAACTTACAACTGTTCATTCAGTGACCATTCAAAGATACAATGGCATTGAAAAAAAGTGACCTATCACCATTTTTCACACTTCTGACTGTTGCAGCATCCCCCTGGTCACATGATCAAAATTCAGACACTTGGCAACTGACTCATATTTATGATGGTTGCAGTGTCCCAAGGTCATATGATCACCTTTCTAATCTTCTGACAAGCAAAGTCAATGGGGAAGCCTGATTCACTTAACGACCGTGCGACTAATTTAACAACTGCAGTGATTCACTTAAATAACTGTTGCAAGCATGCTCGTAAAATGGGGCAAAACTCACTTCATAAATGTTTCACTTAGCAACAGAAATTTTAGGCTCAGTTGTGGTCATAAATCAAGGACTACCAGTATAGTATAGTATAGTATAGTATAGTATAGTATAGTATAGTATAGTAACCATTTGAGAGAACCTCTCAAAAGTACTTTAGTCCTGAAGATTCTCTCAAAAGGTTATTATATTGTACTATACTATACAAGGACATTTTAGCTGTATACATTAGTTGTATATATGCTGACAGTAAGGCTTGAAACAGATATTTTAATACCACTTTCAGATATTTTAATACCACTTTCAGGGGTCTGCCTATTAATAAATAAATCCATACAGCCCAGCTGAATTAGAAATATCCTGATGGGTCAAATGTAGAGCTAGCAATGAAACTGGAAAATCCTGAAGTGGAATTGTTAGAGTTACAAGAAGAATTATGTCATCTCAACGTTCATCTGGAATTGGTTGGAGATATAAGAGGAGCTCTGCTGGATCCAGTCAAGGACCATCCATTCTATTCTTCCATGCCATTCTGAGGCCAACCAAATGTATCCCAGAAGTCCAGAAGCATAGACAAAAAGTCCACTTTTATTGTTGTTCCAAAACCCTGATATTTATGCTGTTTGTGATTCTGAAGGGAGTAAACAACCAGCCAGATTGTAATCATTAGTAGCCTGTTCTTCCATTTCTTTGTGGAATGTAAGTTATCAAACAAACAAACAAACCCCCCACAAACCACTCTGGGTACAACTTGGAAGTCATTTTGTGGCTCCTCCAATACCGTGGCATAGACTTGTCTTCATGTTTAAACTTGGTTCTATTGTATTTTCAGCATTAATGTCAGTAGGATGTATTTGGAAGCTTCTGGCATTCAAGAATAATTTTGATCCATATTCATATGATAGACTTTGGGATAATCTCAGTTTGATTTTTGCAAGTGGTCTTGTCCTGCCTTACACATACACATACATATATGAAAGCCAGCTTCTCCCAAGGACTGGTCACCAACAACTTCAGTCAAGTGATAACCTATAGCCTATCTGGTAGTATATTCTGAAAAATGAATCCTGAAGAGTCATTTTTTTATCCATTGCTATTAAAAATACAAATATGCAGTAAACATATGCATGTACTCACATACTTCAACCAAGCTGTCTCAGATCAAGAGATTTGATTTTTTTTCAATATAGAAGACATGTGATTTTATATTATAGTTTTCTTCTTGTGCTGGCTGACTGAATATTAAGACATTTTGCTGTTTGGCAAACCCTGAATCAAGCTACAGTATATATTTTAAGAAGTTTCTGCAACTTTCAAGAGGGGTTTTAACTAAAATATGGTGCTGCAAACCAATTCCCAAAGCCAGCTTTGAAAAATGTTTTTCTGCAAGCTAAAAATCTAAGTCAAACTCATCAAACATTGTTGGATAACAACAATGGACCAAACATGACTAATGACAGCCTCTTCAGGCCTAAAGGATACTAAGTTTCATTTTCCTGTCCCCTAAAGTACTGTTATTTCAAACATCAGTATGCCACATTGAGAGAATGTTATTAACAGAATATTCAACTATTGGTAATGGGAATGTATATATATGTCACATTTTCCTGTCCCACATCTTTATTTTCAATTGGCTTCCTACTTTGTAATCATTTTCTACACCTTACATAAAGTTGCAGGTCCTAAAAAGTAATGACATGATAGATATATATGCATGATAATGGATTGAGACCAGTTTTAGTCCTTTTGGAAATAGAGCCACTGAAATCTATAGAATATGTTAGACATTAATAAGCTATGTTCATAGATTTCAATAGTTCTACTCCATATGTATCTCAAACTCAATGCAATCTAATAAATCAGGGATGTCAAACTCAATTTCATTGAGGGCCACTTAATGGTTGTGTTTGACTTTGGGTGGCCAGGTGAGCATGGCCAGAATGGGCATGGCCAGCTTAATGTCACTTGTGTCAGGGGCGCTTGTGGTGGCCCAAGTGTCTGCCAGTGAAAATGGAGCTGGTTTTTGCTGGCAGAGGCACCATGGGCTAGTCCTTCAATGTTTCCAAGGTGGCCCCGTGGGTCAGATCTAAGCATCCCGTGGGCCATTTCAATTCAAATTATGATATCAGCTGAAGAATCCTACCATATGATCAATGTTAGGGTTTTTTTAATGGTGCTCCCACAATACTAAAGTCCTGTACAGTATACTATAAACTACATTATCGAATTGACTTCAAAATTATAATGAAATCAGCATTCTTGAGCCACTGACAGCCAGATGAATTGTAATTGTTGCAAATACTTCTGTGACATCATAGCGGACCAACCAATGATATTTCAAGAAGCAGATCAACCCAGAAATAACAGAGCTTGAAAGAGCATAAAGCAGTGCAAAGGAGAAATATTTTTATGGGAGAATAGAAGCATAGCTGCCTCACTAACAGACTTAAATCTGTAGAAATAGTCTACATCAGGGCTGTCAAACTCCCAGCCCATGGGCTGGATGCGTCACGGGCTGGCCACACCCACACTGGGTTTAGCAAAGGGGGGAAAGTGCCGATATGTCACATGACACTGCCGTGACAATGTGAGTTTGACACCCCTGCTCTACATCATTATTTAAATGCTTTAATTTAAAGATTTAAATTTAATTGGGTGCAAAAAGCAAAATCAAATATAAAGAAATTCTGTCAATCCAATACCAATGAAAAATATTTCAGTAGGATTTTCAAGTATCTAGATTTGAATGTCAGTGCGTAAATTGATTTCATTAAAGCAACATTGAGAAACTAGGATCACTGCAGGAATCATTGTAAATGTTCACATTGCAGTATTACCCAGTGATAAGAATGAGAAGTTGAATTTAATTCCTTTCAGGAACAATATATTGATGTTTGCCAAAAAAAAACATTAATTCAAAGACTATTAATGTAGATAACCTAAGTATCTACTCTGGAGAGTGTCAAGCTAAAAAATATTTACAGCAGATTCTATTGACTGGAATAGCCACATGTAAACTTTAAATATTTTTTAATGAGAAAATGTAAAATATCAGTTCTGATTCCCAGGAAATGCTGTGTGGGTGTATGTGAGCAAAATGATTATTTGATATGATAGATACAAATTATGCATACAAATTAGGGATCAGCATTTTAGGGAGACATGTTTTCGGGTTACAGTACAAAGGAATACAAATATCAAAAATTGAACAATTTGAATGACTACAAAAGATCCTCCTCAGCATGGTTGCCATTTCAACAAAGAAACCTGGTTACTAGTTCACAACTCTCTGAGTTGAACAGTGTACATATCCACCATTCTTGGTTTGAGGGATTTCTTTCTGCTTTGCAAAGTAGGCTGCAGATTCTGCTTTACTACTATGGAGAATGAAGCAATTAACCTCAACTAGAGATGCCAGGAGATGGCAAACAAGAAGCTATTGGGGTAAATGTTTGTGTTGCATTCCCTGAAATAGCCTGTTGCCCCCAGGTGAAACTATTGAACAATAGTAATCAATCATGTTCTAAACCAGGAACATCAAAGTCATGTCATCACACCGGCATCACGTGATGTATTGGGATTTCCTCCCCCCCTTCGCTAAACTGCGTGTGGGCGTGGTCAGCGTGTGACACATCCGGCCCGCAGGCTGGGAGTTTGACAGCCCTGTTCTAAATGATGAGTGACAATTTCCATCACAGGTCTCCAACATGAGATAACGTAATGTTATCACTGTGAAGCATCAGGAAATCTCATTCCTGCCCTTGCACTTGCTGGGTGAAAGCTTAACTTTTACTGGGAAGTTAAGGAAACAGGAGTTTGACCAAAGTTACTGGTAAATTCATTCGCAGCTTTCAGCTGAACCATAATTCTTCTCTACATTGCCCAGGGATCACATCTTATGAAAAGGGTAAAGAAGAAGAGAGAGACATTTATTTGCAGAATCATGACTATGTTGTGTCAGATGCTTATAAAGTTGTTCACATTTTCCATTTGTTTCACATAGCCATTATGAAAGAAGGTCCAGTTGTTCAGACCTACACAGAACACGGTGAGGGATGCTGTGCTGTTATAGACCACAAATTCCTGGCCATAATTCAAAGATTAGTTTAAGTAATGGCTCTCTTTGGACTTTTGTCACTTTTTATTTTTTTTTATTTTTGTTTTTTGGGGTTCCTGAAATAATTAAACAGCATAGGATGATTCAATTCCCAAAAATAGGTTGGAATTCATCTCACACTGTGCTACTTATTTTTTTGCCCAGTTGATCCAGGAAATGGCTGAACTGACTACAGTTTCTTAGGTTAGCAGATTCTAATAGCCGCAGTTGACATTTCTCTTCTGATTTTGTTCATAAAGCAGAACTAAGGACCTTCAGGCTTAATCCTTCCTCCCCACCCCAGTTTGATATCTGAGGCTGCTGGTTGGCTGTTCCCAAGGAATCTTCTCTTGGGAAGTAGAGCACTGTCTATACAAATTTCATTGCACTGGCAAGTGATCAAATCTATCTAGCCCAGGGATGTCAAACTCACATCGTCATGGTGTTGTTATGTGATGTATTGGGACTTTTTTCTCCTTCATTAAACTGGGCATGGGCATGGGCATGGCCAACGTGTGATGCATCTGACCCGTGGGCCAGGAGTTTGACAGCCCTGATCTAGTCCTGTGACTCAGAACTAATTAATGTTCTCCACAGTTATTCTATTACTGATATAGTTTCATGAACCCAGGCAAATGTTTAGAGCTAATTATCTTCCCTATATTCTGATAGAGGTGGGCCATGTAAAGTGAGAGGAACAAGAATAAAGCACTATTATTTGGTTTCTTCCTCTTGGTTGCAGTTTACTCAGTCATGACAAGTTCTAATGTTAGAGTGCACTTCAGGGATTATCATATATAATAGCAAGCTTTGCTTGGCCACTTCCCTTTCCTCTGAATGTGTTCTCTATACCTGAATGGTTAATGCAGAAATTAAATTAATTCAGAAGAATAGATTTTTAAAAAATAGACTGCTATTTGCATATGTGCTTAACACAGAAATATAGTGAGATCTTTAAATAACAACAATGATGTTCCAGGGAATTAAAAAAAGAAAGAAATCTGAGCCCTGTATTTTTAACCAGATGAAATCTCTTTATGTGATAACACAGATATCAATTATTAGGAATGTAAAGATAAATGGAAATTCAATTTCTGCCACCGCCACATCTATGCACTTATTGTTCTGGTCCATTTGTTTCCTGACAAATCCATTTTTGTAGAAATATCTGCAAAATCAATGAGTTGCTTTCATGCAGATATTTTATTATCCCAATCTGTGCATTTTCCAGTATAAATTATGTCATTATGCTTGTGTACCATAGCAAGAGTTGTGGTAGCGCAGTGGTTAGAATACAGTACCGCAGGCTAATTCTGCTGGCTGCTGGCTGCCAGCAGTTCGGCAGTTCAATTCTTACTGGCTCAGCCTTGCATCCTTCCGAGGTTGGTAAAATGAGGAGCCAGATTGTTGGGAACAATAGGCTGACTCTGTAAACCTCTTAGAGATAGCTATAAAGCACTGTGAAGTGGTATATAAGTCTAAGTGCCATTGCTATATACAGGTGAAACTCGAAAAATTAGAATATCATGCAAAAGTTCATTTATTTCAGTAATGCAACTTAAAAGGTGAAACTAATATATGAGATAGACTCCTTACATGCAAAACAAGATAGTTCAAGCCGTCATTTGTCATAATTGTAATGATTATGGCTTACAGCTCATGAAAACCCCAAATCCACAATCTCAGAAAATTAGAATATTACATGCAATCAATAAAACAAAGATTGTACATAGAACAATATCGGACCTCTGAAAAGTGTAAGCATGCATATGTATTCAGTACTTGGTTTGGGCCCCTTTTGCAGCAATTACTGCCTCAATGAGGCATGGCATGGAAGCTATCAGCCTGTGGCACTGCTGAGGTGTTATGGAAGACCAGGATGCTTCAATAGCGGCCTTCAGCTCTTCTGCATTGTTCAGTCTCATGTCTCTCATCTTTCTCTTGGCAATGCCCCATAGATTCTCTATGGGGTTCAGGTCAGGTGAGTTTGCTGGCCAATCTAGCACAGTAATCCCATGGTCATTGAACCAGGTTTTGGTGCTTTTGGCAGTGTGGGCAGGTGCCAAGTCCTGCTGGGAAATGAAGTCAGCATCCCCATAAAGCTCGTCTGTGGAAGGAAGCATGAAGTGCTCCAAAATCTCCTGGTAGACGGATGTGTTGACCCTGGACTTAATGAAGCACAGTGGACCAACACCAGCAGATGACATGGCTCCCCAAATCAACACAGACTGTGGAAACTTCACACTGGACTTCAAGCATCTTGCAGTCTGTGCCTCTCCATTCTTCCTCCAGACTCTGGGTCCTTGGTTTCCAAATGAGATGCAAAAGTTGCTCTCATCAGAAAAGAGGACTTTGGACCACTGAGCAACAGACCAGGTCTGTTTTTCTTTAGCCCAGGTAAGACGCTTCTGATGACATTTGAAGCCCATGTCCAGGATCCGTCTGTGTGTGGTGGCTCTTGATGCACTGACTCCAGCCTCAGTCCACTCCTTGTGAAAGTCCCCAACACTTTTGAATGGCCTTTTCCTGACAGTCCTCTCCAGGCTGTGGTCATCCCTGCTGCTTTTGTGCACCTTTTTCTTCCACACTTTTCCCTTCCACATAACTTTCTATTAATGTGCTTTGATACAGCACTTTGGGAACATCAAACTTCTTTTGCAATTACCTTTTGAGGCTTTCCCTCCTTATGGAGGGTGTCAATGATGGTTTTCTGCACAACTGTCAGGTCAGCAGTCTTTCCCATGATTGTGATTCCTACTGAACCAGACTGAGAGACCATTTAAAGGCTCAGGAACCCTTTGCAGGTGTTATGGCTTAATTAGCTGATTAGAGTGGGACACTTTGAGCCTAGAATATTGCACCTTTTCACAATATTCTAATTTTCTGAGATTGTGGATTTGGGGTTTTCATGAGCTGTAAGCCATAATCATCACAATTATGACAAATCACAGCTTGAACTATCTTGCTTTGCATGTAATGAGTCTATCTCATATATTAGTTTCACCTTTTAAGTTGCATTACTGAAATAAATGAACCTTTGCATGATATTCTAATTTTTGAGTTTCACCTGTACAACCAGTCCAAGAATGCATGTTTTGAATGCATTATTCATAAACATATATTGATTTTACATATTGGTCAACCTACTTTTTGAGCCAAGAACAATACCTGGCTGCAATCTCCAATCACGGCTGCCATCTATGTGGTTGAAGAGTCCATTGTGTTGGATCATGGATTTCAAAAGATAAAAAGTCAATATAGTGTGATCGGATATGTATCGCTTTGATGATATCATGTGAAATATCTAATGAGTGTTTAACAATGAATTCTTAATATTATCCACATGAATCATTATTATCATTATTCATTATAAAACTGTTCTAGCCTCCCATTCCTAAAGACTCTGGGCAGCTTACAAATATAAATATAAACCAATTAAAAAAAACCTGCTTTTTGGAACTCCAGGGGTGATAGGTCTGTCCTAATGCTGCCTGGAGAGAGGCTGTGACAGAGAAGGCTCATTTCCTTAGCCCCATAAAATGAAACATTTAATACTTCCCTCCCTCCCTCCATCCCTCCTTCTCTCTCTCTCTCTCTCTCTCTCTCTCTCTTTCTCTCCCCCACTCCCCTGGCTGCTGTCATTTTGGAAGGCTAAAGCAAGCCATCACAAGATGTCTGCATTTCTTTTATGTGCAAATGTTTATCAAAGGCCAATTGATGGCAGTTTTCTGCTGCCAACTATTTTGATGCAGAAAAACTCAGCCACTTTTGCTTGGACTCAAGGATGCCAATTATTCTACATTTTAAGTGGGCTAAACCTATCAGAGAAACTCCTGACAGTGACATCAGTTACTGCAAGAATGTCTCTGCTGTCCCAATTTCAGGCTCTTTTTGCTTCAAAATATTATTATTACTCACTATCAGCATCACACTTTCAAAATCCCAAGGGTGGGCTGAAAATAGAAGAATGTTCCCTTTTAACAGTATCAGAGAGAATCACAACTGAGCCAAAGAGATTTGCTGGTGGACAGGAAGGGATTGGAAATAGAGTCCATAGGAAAATGCAAGAGAAAATACTGACAAACAGCCCACATCTTTTTTTTCTGTAGAGATAATTTAAATGGCTCAATATAAGACTTATACTCTCTTTTACTTCTATATCTATAATTCTGTGCCTACGATGTGAGGAATGGAGGTTCTTTGTAATTCAGACTCCACATTTAACAGAACTTAAGTTGCAGTTCTGGGTATCTTTCTTTTGACATTTGCGTCCAACTCATTGGGTATTTTGAGAAAAAAGATATGGGATTTGAAAATTTCAGCCACATTAAATAGTTCCACCAAACTCAGTGAAACTTATTTCTGAATACACCTTCAAATGCATGCTTATTTAGCTTCCAATGAGTGAATAGTTACTTTACAGTAAACCCAAGTCAGGTGCCACACACATGTAAAAAATTGGACTGTTAAAGTCTCCTCTTGAACATACACATTTAATTTGGGCATTCACACAGTAATGTCATAAATATTTGTATTTTGGTCTTGGTCATTTTTTGCCTGCCGCTAGTGATGAGCTCTCATGTCCCCAAAGTTTTTGCCCAATGGGAGAAAAATTTGGTTCGACAGTTTGTGCAAACTTTTATTAATCAACAACTTCGTTATATGAATATCACACAGAATAATTTCAAAGATATCTTTGTTGCTTTTACAGAACTCGACGGTGGGCAAAATTATTTTTAATCCATAGCCTTGATTTATCTGTATTCCCAATCGGTGCTTAATTTATAAAAGAGACTAATGTGGGATCAGACTGAAGTGTTTCCCCTATTTTCCAAGTTGAAATTTCATAATGAAGAATAGACCTATACCTGCCTTGGAATATCAACTATCTGTATTTCTTAAGACTAATTTTGCACTGATTTTAGTACAACAGTGATTTCTGCTATTAGCTCTCTTCAAAACAACAACACTAATGTTTTTTAAAACAAACATAATGTTGGGCATTGGAAAAAGGAGATAGGGTTAAGTAAAATCAGAATGAATCCTGCCACTAGTAAAACTTTCCCTCTTTATATGAAGACCTGAGAAAATGACTGCCTTGTTTCCATCTTCTCTGCATTTTTTTCCATTGGTAAATACATACTTGGGGAAAACCCAAGAGCTGGTCTCAAAACTGATACTTCCCAATCATGTTTCCTGCAACAATTAGCATTGAAAGGCTGCAATAACCACTGTGACTAACTTTGCCTTAGTTTCCATGAACTGGTTTTATTTCAGGTTAGAAACCATCTCTTGCCCTGTGATCAAAGGATATGCTTGCATGAAGTAGATTCAACACATGGAGGGCAGCATCTTCCCCTCTCCGAGTCACACTGTGATGTCTGCATGTACAATGTAATTTTCTGTAGCAGAGAGATTGCAGAAATACAACAGCCTCCACACAAACTAGAACTTTAATCACACATCTTTAAGTATGTAATTATTATGCTTTGCAGTGGAAAGTTCTGATAAGTAAAGCTCATCCTACATGAGGCAGTGAATAAAGACAATGTGTAAGATGTATGTGTGTTCTTCTGCATAATAACCACTGTGACTAACTTTGCCTTTATGCATGCTCATTCACTCCTAATTGGCAGTAAAATGTATTTGCACATATACAGTATTTGTTCACTTAATGTCCTCCCTAATTGCTGGAGCTGTGTGATGCATTCTTATATACAACTCTCTTTTATCTGATTCATTTTTTATTAAAAGTAAATATTTTTAGATAGACAAAAATGTTATTGAACAGGCTTCAGTTTATATATCTCACTTACCTTGGCTGATAATGAGGAGACACTGATTATAATCTGTTTCTAGTATGATGTTGATTAAATCATAGTTTTGTTGATTTTTCTCAGAGTTTGAGCAGTTTTCAGGAACAATTTTTCAGCACTTCCCTCCTCCCAGAAAAGTATGAGTTTCTGTAGAATAAGTTCAGCTTGGATCTTAAAATAAGTGAGGGCTGCAAAATGTTCACAAAAGAAAAGAGTATATAGCAGGCATGTAGTGTAGTTGCATGTACATGTGAGTGACTGATGTCTAAGCAATGTTGTCAGGAGCTGCAGGTTTGAACTGTGAAGGACCCACCCATTTTGAACTGTAACTCATTGCAATCATGCAATGTTTAATATACTTGACTGGCACATGCCAGTTGAGTCCTGAAACTGACAGTTGGGATCACTGTGAGCCAGATCAACCTATGAATTGAGTTGATCTGAAGTAAAGTTGATCTGAGGTAAGCCAGTCACCTATATATTTCTCTAAAAGATGCAGGTGTGTTAAAAATTTTAGAATGGTCTATTATGTTTTGTGAGGGGTGAAATAAACATGCACAATCCATATTTTATCATTCCTAATGTGTTCATCATATCCATATAAATTCTTAGTGAAAAAAATGGAAGGAAACAATGGTACCACAATAGTTGAGACTCTCAGACACATCTAATTTTATTTGTCCTGTCAGAAAAAGTCAAGAACTACACCAAAAATACTTCAGTCTCTTCTACCTACTGACATACAACAACCATAAAATTATAAATTATCCAGTAGCTGTTCTGGAAATTGTTTACTTTTTTTTCCAATGATTTTTTTTTACATTTTTAGATGAGAAATGGATTTACAGATGTAGTATGAAGAAAGAGATAAAGACAGGGATAAAAAGACAATGAGATTTGGCACTACAGTTTTGGCTACATTATACAACCATTTATCATTACTTCTTTTGTTTTCCATCTCCAGTAGCGTAGGCTTTCCTTTTTTCTTGCAGGTAAAATATAAATCAGAAATCTGATTTGGGGGCCCATCTTTAGGGCTCTTAGTGACAATTTGATTAATTTTAAAATAGCTGTTGTTTGTTTATTTTTCTCTACATTCAGGTTAATTGAATTTGCATAATTTAGGCATAGCCAAGAATTCCCCCACTGACCACTCCCAAGTAATTCCTATTAATACAAATTAAGATTTTGGTGGAGCGTGCCCTTGGTTTCTTTTTTTCTTCATGAAACTGAAGGTTAATTTGACACAAACCAGTTCTGCAAAACCAAGAATATTTAAATACATAATTCATTCAAACCTTTGTGTGTGTATATATATATATAATAAAGTGTAAACTTATATGAAATTACAGTTTCCTAATATGATGTCTTAGATCAAGCACACTCTTCAACTGCTTCCTTCTGTGCATTTATTCAGTAATTCTTATCATTCTAAATGGCTCTACCGATTTCTTGGAAGCCAATTTGTGGGGTTCTGAGAACTTCTGTTAAAAATTCAGCATGTTTTATTTACTGAAGATGAACTCACTGTAGCTGTAATATAAATTTATGTAGCACATTTATGCCTATGATTGGACTTATGTGACTTGAGTCTTCCATTTAAGCACTGATCAGACCTTGAAATGGTTGAATCATGTGACCTTAATCAGTACTATTTAGGAGACTATGAAGTGCCATTGCCTGTCAAGGTCACTAGTACTAATCCAGCTGCACTAGTAGCCTGTATATTTGTATAACACAATTTGTATAACACAGTTTCTTAGATGATGCCAAGGACTTGGTACAAATGAACACAGGCATTATATTCCATTAAGAGTAATGTATATGTTTAGTTTTTGAAACATATATGGATTCTTTTCCTGGGAGGAAAAAATGGCTTCCAATGAGTAGCTCCATACCTCTTTACCACCTACATATTGACAGTGATATTAGACATTGGTTTCATTAGTAAAAATGAACCCACAGAATCAGTTAGGGGAATCTTCTTAAAGAGTGAAGCTATGATCTGCAATAGGTGCATGGCATGATTACATGAAATTGTATAGAAATACACATGGTTTTTTTTGGCGGTGGTAGTGGTTTATTCCACAGCTGTTCTGACATTATGTCATGGGTGACTTTTAAAATTATTTTGCATTTCTTTAAAAAAAATGTTTAGTCACTGTATAGGGTGAAGGAAAATTGAAGAGGGAAGAATTTAAAAATGCCAGCATGCAAATGTGGCATAAAACAGCAAGGTTATACTCCTAAAATCCTTTTTGTAACCTACTCATCATCTACACAATGTGCTAATTTAATTTGATATGTTTCATCAAATACTGTTCAATACACAGTACCTCCTTCACGATCCCTATTGTAGAAAATGTGAAGCTGAATAGCCAATATCATTGTTTCAGCTTGTGCCACTTCTAATCTAATTTCCACTTTTAAAAAATCATTTGCTGTTTGCAAGTTTGTTTGTTTGCTTGTTTTGGTTGGCTGGCTGGATTTTCCTTTGTTTTTTTCTGTCTTTTACATTTTGAGGAGAGTACAGTATTATCCAACTCTTTCAGATTCTCAGGAGAGAAAATGGGCCTTGCCAATGAGGATGAGAATTTTCTGAAGCTATCTGGTACCCATTGGCATAAGGAGGGCAAGTGTTTAAATGTTGTCATAATATCACCAGGCAATAACCAATAACTTTTGTACCTGTATTTAATCTTGGGATATGAAAGGGCAGTCATATGCCGTGTGGTGTCATAATGCATTATTTCATCATTTTTGGGTCATGGAGATTAGTAGCAGATACCATTGCTATTCCTCTTACGTATCTCTAGCTACATTTTATTTGTGTGATAACACACCTGCTTGGCTAACCATTTTTTATATTTAATGTATTTTGGCAAACATACAGAAAACAGGTTATCTCTGTCTTAACTTTGAATCTCTCTATTGTAAGAGTGGCTAGCCATGTGATGGGGCATTTGTGGTGGCATCTGTCTATTGCCCTATTGAGCAAGATTCCCAGTAGCCAAGGAGATATAAGATTTTCATGCTCCTTGAAGAATCAAAATAAAATCTGTTTCACTTCTACATTTTTTTTGTCTCTATCTCAAATTCACCAAAAAAAAAACCACCCCAAAAAACACCTGGCTCCTTCTGAGACAGCAGTTCACCCTCTTTCTCCAAGCTGAATTTTGATTTGTTGTTTTTGAACTTTGGCGGTCAGTTTTGGATTGTGGGAGGACAGAACTATTGTGTTCAAAATTGGGTTGACAGTCAGAAGACACATAGGAACCTGCTTACATTCACTCTCATGGCTAATATTTCCCTCTTGAGAAACAACCAAAGATTAGTAGCCACAATCCAATAGTTTAATGCATGTGTGGGGCTTTTGCTAAAGAGACAGGAGTTTCCTTGTATGTAAGGTCTTTCCCATTCATTTTAATGTTAAGGACAGAATAATGCACATTGGAGCACCAATGGTGCTAAACTGCTTTAAAAACATCCATATAACATCACCATCCCTTGAAAACTCTTTGAGATGCATTTTTGCCCAGACAATTTTGTATTTTATTTGTATATGATGGTTGTGCACTATAAAGTTCCTCCACCAATCTGAACTTTCCTTTCATGTCACATTGTGATAAATTTCCCACCTTTGTTTGCCAAGTTTCAAGGCTGTTTTCTCAGCCAAGAAAGGCCTAATAAATTATGCTTACTATTTCTTTTCCCTTCTTGTCAATGTTTTCTGGGTTTGCTTTTTTTTGTTTCATTTTTATTTTCTTAACAAATACTTAGCAATGGTTTTAAAAATATTTGTACATTGTGAGATATAGTCAACACCTAACATGCCTTTGTACAAGATCCTGACTTAGTTACAAATTAACGAGAACAATGCACTAAAGGGGAGGGTGAGAATGAATGAAAGAGAGAAAACTATCCATTAAGATGACACCTGCACTTGGAGTTAGTGTATTCTCATCACACCGATTAGCAAGGTGCCCTCTGTGAACTAGAGCCATGATTTAGAGACATGATGTGGTTTTCCCACTCCCTCCATCCCCAGGCCATCACATGGCTTTAATGGCCTTCTGTCTTAGTGGCCTTATTTTCGTGATTTACCGATCCTGAAGAAAGCCAGGGAGATACAGACCGCGAGCTGGTTTGCTTAGCCATGCTGTAGTGACTGATGACAGTGTAGAATCTGCCCCGGGAGTTGGAATCCTGAGCTGAATAGTAAGCATCGAGAGAGGCAGGAATGCACCTCTTATGCTGAAGATCAAGGAAAGAAACAGGAACCATGAATACTAATTAAGCAAAAACAGTTTTTTTTATTTAATTATCTACTTGCCATCAACCTAGCTCACTCTGAACCCCTTGCAAAAGTTTAAATATTTTGAGTGGAATTCTAGCTACCGATCCCAGCTCCACAACAGTTGACTATTGGCTCATCTCAAAAAGCTAAACCTAGAGTTGGGTCTCTGGCTATTACCTGAATAGCTGAAAGCCCAGGGCCGTAGTTCAAACTATAGGAAATAAGAAATAGGGAAATAGAAAAAGAAAAGAAAAAAGAGCAATGGGATACCATTCTGCATTGTTGCCAAAATAATCCACAGAGCAAAAATCACCAGCAGTTGACCTTGACTCGAAAGAAAATTTTCTTTTCTGGAAGGATAGTCCTGAAAGGCTATTGCTGAGCACACTGGGTTGTAACCCAAAAATTGTAAGCCGCCCTGAGTCTTCGGAGAAGGGCAGCATATAAATGTAATTTTAAAAAAAACTCTCAGCAGAACTACAAGTAAATGTGTTTCTGAATTCCAATTCTTTGTATGGTATAGGCAGATGAGCAGAATATTGTCTTTGGATGTAAAGACATAGACATTTCAACAAGACGGTGAATTATGTTTGCCAATAGGTAATTTTTTTCTCAGTTTTATAACTCCTATTCCTTTTTCTCCTTTTATTCTGTGACAATAAACTGAGGATCAATAAAAATGTCCCAAAACTTTCAAAATGCATAATGCATAACTGTATGCCTCTTACATTGTTAATCTGATGCTGAGACTAAGCTGAATCAAAAACCTAGTTTTTGTCAGCCTGTTCAAAAATAGATGGGGGTGGCTGGCTATAGTCTGCTTGAAGATTTATACCTGTCAAATTCAGAATAATTGAGGCTGTTGGAAGGTATTGCAGACCTTTATTTCCTAGAGCACTAGCCACTTTTCAGCATGTTGTTGACAAATTATATCTTCAGTCCTGACAGAGAAAGGCAGGATTAAATTGTAGTCATGCAGTGAACTAGATTCTGTCACTAGCTGAGACAGTTCATTCATCCCAGACTTCTTACCTTATAAACAAATCCATCTGGGCAACTGTGGTCGTAGGTGAATGCTTTGTATACCACAAGAAAGACTATGCAGGCAAGGAATGCAAGAGCCAGGCTTATGAGAATAGTGACCTGCAAAACAATTAACAATTAAATTAATATCTTGCCATGAATGTTAGCTCCCTAGGAAATAATGGGTATTTATAGTCAGTTTAACAGATTTGTGGCTGTGATTGTTTTTAGCACAACATGCAGCACTTAACTCCCATTATCACAGATATTAAAATGAATACTGGTATATTTTCTGAAAGGGTATATTAACTCTAGGAAAGCAAATTAATAACTGTGGAGGAGCTATATTGAAGACAGAAAGCTAAACTAGAACAGACTGCAGCAAGTGTTCATGAAGTGATAGTAGAGATATTAGTTTGATGTAGTGGTTAAGGTGGCCTTAAAAACAGTAGAGAGTTTCTAGGCCTGCCTTAGGCATAAAAGCCACCGGGTGACTTTAATCCAGTAATTCTCTCAACCCAACCCAACCCATCTAACAGAGATGCTGTTGCAAAGAAAATTGAAAGCAAGAATATTAGGTATCTCTGCTGCTTTGAGTTATATACCCAGGGGTGGGATGCTACCAGTTCTGCCTGGCTCTATAGAACCAGTAGCTCTGAAGAGCAGTAGACACCGAACTGGTTCTGTGTTTGCTGCTGTTTGGCCCACCCGCCCACCTGGGCTTTTATTTGTCCTTTAGCTCCTGCTTTTTCAACCTCAGCTGCTTTGCGCGGCACAGCTGAGGTTGAAAAAGCAGGAAAAAAGAGGGTTTCCAAATGCTGCGCACCTGCGCACAGTGCTTTTCAGCTGTGCAGGTGGCACAGCTTAAGGTTTTTTACACACATGCACAGCAAAACGTAGTCACTGAACCAGTAGTAACACTGGTTGAATCCCACCACTGTACATACCTACATACATACATGTAAAATAGATGATAGATAGATTATAGATTAGATAGAGTTAAGAGATCACAAAGATAGAGAGATAATTGTGTTAAAACTAAATCATCATCATCACCTAAAGCTTTATAGAAAATCAGAAATTGAAATCCAATTATTGACAAACTCTATAAGAATTTTTAGTCACAGATATAGCAATGGTATTTGGCCTAGGGAAATGTGCCTCTGAAGCAATAAATCAGGATAAAATCACAAGCAGTAATCTTATTGAAATGCCAAATGGCCAAACTATCAAGAGCCATCAGGATGAAGCCTACAAGTTATCTGGGCATTATATAGTGGAATAGCATCAAGCATCGATAAGTTCAAAGCATGATTAACAAACAAGACATCCAAAGAGTAAAAATATTACTAAGCCCAAAATGTAGTAGTGCTATCAGTGCCTGGGTCATACTTATGATAAGTTACACTCATTAGAATCATTAGAAGCAGACTCATTAGAAACAACAGCATAGCAAAGTAGCAACAATGGTGTATTGGAATATCTGCAAGAAAGCTCATTTGCCTGCAACCAACAACTGGTGGAACTATGAAATGACAAAGTAATAGAAAATGAGGAAGCTAAAGCATTCTGGGACTTTAGAATTCAAACAGACAAGCACCTGCTACAACACCCCAGACTTAACAATTGTTGATAAGAAAGAAAAACATGTCTGGATAGTGTATGTCTTGAAGTCAGCAGAAGAGAAGAGAAAGAACTGGAGAAACTCACAAAATACAAAGATCTGCAAATAAAAATAGAATGACTATGGCAAAAGAAAACAAAGATTTGATATGAACATCAGGCTAACTACATGACCAACCATAATAATAACTATCAATATTAACATCTGAAACTATGAATTTCTAGCATATACAACATAAACAAGCTAATTTGGACTGGAATCTAATATCTAGGCAGAAAAACATAAAATATGCAATACTAAATATCACCAAGTGTGTTTCCATCTGGCAATAAGAGCACAATAACACCTAGGAAGCCAAGGGTCAAAATAACATAGTTTCCCACTGAGATTGATCTGGGAACAGCTCAAGGTGAAAACAGGACTTTCTGGATGAAAATGACAGAGATGTTATTGGCTGCAATGCACTCTAAGTATAAATGCTGGCTGAATTTGGGTATATTGGTGCTGCCTTAGTCCACTTGCTCAACCAACACCCAGAGAATAGAAGACAAAGGCAGGAGGGAGGAAACGGGAAATAGATCCAGCCTCAGTACCTGATTTGAAGAAGCCATAAACAGTGATGCTCATTGCATCTTGCTCCCTCTTTTTCATTTTTAAAAATGCATTATAACTAGGGCAATTGGTGGGGCGTGCATATCCTCAACACAGAGTATGTTACTATTTTCACTTCTAAAATGTATTGTTTATCTTCAAGAAAACGTAGTGGCAAAAAATAACTGTAAATATATTGGTATGCACTCCAATATACAAGTATGATGAATTCATTATCAAACTTATGAAATGCCCCTCCCCAATATATACCAACTCCTTATAGCATCCTTGACAAGGTAAATCAGTCAGGAACCTATGGTCAGTAAACCATTCACTGACCATATTTCTAAGATAGTAGGTGTCAACTCATGAAACTTCCCTGACCCACTCCCAAGTTGCCATAGGCAGGGGATGGGAAATCGCGCCTCACAGCTGCACCATGGAATTTACTCCTCAGTCATAACATAACACAGTCTGGCCAAGCAAGTCAAGGCCATCTCCAATGGATACCAGCAATGCCTGGAGGGAGTGACTTCTGCAACCTGCGAAATTACCTCATTGGAGAATGTGATGGGTGACACACTTTGGGGGGAGGGGGAAACAGGGTCAGAGGCAAGGCGTGAAGGGGGTGAAGTCAGAGTTGGCTTCACCTAAGTAATGCTGACATGGTGCTCCTAATAAAAGCCTGGATTTTTATTGCCAGATGGCTTGAGACTCTTAATTGCATTAGGGCACTGGTCAGAACCCTGACAGAAGGACTAGCATGCTGAGGTAGGAAGGTTGTAAACAATAATAAAGTCACACAGATGTGTTTATCTAAAATATTCAATATCATGCTGTAATTGCCACTGTGTTTGGCTTTCTGTTTTTCTTGCCCTTGTAATGTAGTGGACCAAAGGTAGCTAAACTCTGATTTTGCCTTGGCTCATGGCTCTTCAGCAAAGTGTCAATGCTTTGCTGGGAGTCCAGAATATATTATTTATCAGTTTTCAAATAAGCAAGATATGCAAATAAGATTGTCTCATATCTTCAAAGTGATTTGATTGCTTTAGACGAGCCAGGTTTTGGCCACAACCAGAAGAAAGCCAATGTGCAAATATCTGTTGAGACAAAACTGATAACCATTTTTATTAGGAACAACAAAAACTTGGTTTGCTATAATATATCAAGTACTCAGTAAAACCTCAGTAAAACATGATAGCAGTGTTCCAATATCTGAGGGGCTGCCACAAAGAAGAGGGGATCAACCTATTTTCTAAAGTACCTGAAGGCAGGACAAGAAGCAATGGATGGAAATTAATCAAAAAAAGAAGCAGGCTGGAACTAAGGATAAATTTCCTGACAGTCAGAACAATTAATCAGTGGAACAACTTTCCTCCGGAAGTTGTAAATGCTTCAATACTGGAAGTTCTTGAGAAGAGATTGGATAACCATTTGTCTGAAATTGTATAGGGTTTCCTGCCTAAGCAGGGGGTTGGATTAGAAGATCTCCCAAGTCCCTTCTGTTATTTTGTTCTAGTGTTGAACCTAGAAAGACAGATTGACTGTAAACAGAACATTGAGTTTCACAACTGAAGATATATTATTTTTATTTTTATTTTTATTTGCATTTATATGCCACCCTTCTCTGGAGACTCAGGGAGGCTTACAATTTTTTGGGGGGGAGCACAACCCAATGCGCTCAGCAATAGCTTTCCTTCCATTGTATATGCCTGCTTATTACTAAGCGGCATTGTTACAAAGTCAGCTTATTGCCCCCAACAATCTTGGGTCCTCAGTTTACCTACCCCGAGAGGATGGAAGGCTGAGTCAACCTTGAGCCTGGTGGGATTCGAGACTGCACTAATTGCAGGTAGCTGGAACTAAGTGCTAGGCGTTTAACATCCTGCACCACCAAGGCTCTTATTATGACCGTCTTCTTCCATAAAATCTTTTTAAAAACCTGGAAAGCTGCCTAGATACACCTCTGTCCAAGGGCAGACAATCTATCTTAAGGCCAAAGCATCACTGTTCTTCTTTCTTAAAGAGCCTCCAATATTTTTGCTTTGTAAACTAAGGCAGACTGACTGCAAACTGCCTCAAGTAATCCCGGGTTGAGCTCCCTGTCTCAATGATGCAAAATCATCAAGAGAGTTGAGAAAGATATCTACAGAAATTCTCAGTCATCCAGGTCATGGTTGTCTCAAAGGCACTTTTTCAAAAGGCAACTGGAGTTTCTGGTTTTTCTTTGAAAACATTTTGCTTCTCATCCAAGAGCTCTTTGAACTCTTTGGATTGAGAAAGATATTTATGCCTTGAGAAACAGTTCTGTCCTAACAAAATGCTGATCTGCTTCAATCAGATGCTTCTTGTCTGTAAAAGTTGTTAAGCAATGCTGCTGTGTCACACAATGGGAAAAAATATAGGGGACCATTACTTTGTTGTTAGCAGGGCTTCAAAGGGGTGTCTCATTAAAATTCTGTCTCATTAAAATTCTGTAGAAGTAAAGATTCTTAGTAGCTATATATATTGTTTCTGTATCTTGTGATATTCAGGAGAATTGTCATACTAATCATTCTATACACCCAACCCTACTGCTATCTCCTTTTAGATACTTCCACCACAACCTACAAAACTGAAACCACTTCCATTTTGGTGTTGTTGTTTTTTTATAAAAATTTATATGCCTCTTCTTGTTTAAAAAATTCAAAGTGGTTGACAGTACAATTAGCAACTATGATGGTAAGCTAAAGCATACTCTAAAATATTCTATAAAATATAAACAATAAATCTATCAGATGGAAAGAAGAACTAGTAGTACAGAAGTTAAAACTATGCTAAGAACTTGTTTATTTAGTGGTATTCTCATTCAAACTCTTCCTTCCCCTGATGTACTATGTATTAACTTCCAGCCTATTTTTCAGTTCACTTTGCCTTGGTCTTCCATCACCAGGTTGCAATCTCTTTGACTCTCTCAGACAATACAGAATTCAAATCCAGCAAAATAAATACTTATTCATGTCTATACCCAGTTACTCACAATTAATATTTGAACTAGCTTGAAACCTCTCATTATGAGAAACAGATTGTGGCCATCAAAGCCTCCAATGCAGCTATGCTTCAAATTTGCAAGTATTATTATAAATCATGTAATTTAAAGAATAGTATTATTCTTTTAAAGAATAGTAAAGTTGACAAAAATCCAGTATAGTAAAGAAATCAAGCCCTTTATGGACCGAAGGAAAAAATGAGAGTAATAAGCATAAGTTACCTTTTTCCAAACTCTCTTGAAAATACAGAACTTGATTATTATTGAAATAACACATAATCAGGAAAATGAACTACCTGAATAATTCTCCAGAAGGAACCTTCAATAAAAGTTCCTTAATCCACAGTGGGAGGAGTTTTTTTAATAATAACTTATGTTTCAGCACTTTCATTTTTCCTAATGCTCCTCTTTTTTTTATCATATCTCATGACCCTTGAATTCTAGTGTCTTCATGTGAAAACATCATTTCCCATTCTTCTCAAAACCAGATATACATCATGTTCACATGGAACTTCGTGTTATTTTTTTTCCACTTAGACTCACTTTTCAGCTCCCACTCTCTGGAAACAACTTCTGGGGCTCCGCCTGGCTCTGACCTCCGCCACTTCCGTGTGACCTAAAACCTGGTTGTTTGAACAGGCTTGGCTGTGCTGACTCCTGGGGAATGGGTGTTTTAAATGGGTTTTTAGTTTAATTTGGCTTGTGTAATTTAATTCCATTTTAGCTAATTTAATTTATTGTGTTGTTTTTATCTGTGGGCGCTTCCAGTCCTTTTGGAGAAGTGAGCATACATCAATTAATAAATAAATAAATAAATAAATAAATAAATAAATAAATAAATAAATAATCTGATCCACTCATGGAATGATCTGACTAATGAACAAAAGAAATATGCTTACCTGGGCTTGATCTGGGCAGTTCAAATAACCTTACATATTAATTCCTTTTAACTTATTGTTATCATAACTCCATGAGCATTGGCTACCGGTTGCCCTCCGGATGAGATTCAAGGTTTTAGTATTAACATTCAAAGTCCTACAAGACATGGGTCCGGGTTATTTACGGAGCATCTACTGCGGCATCAAATACCACCCACCTATACGAACTCACAGGCAGGACTTCTCGGGTGTCATCTGTGACTCAGTGTTGGTTGGCGGTATCCCGGGGAAGGGCCTATTCTGTAGCAGCTCCCACTCTCTGGAAACAACTACCTCTTGGGCTCCGCTGGCCCCTGACCTCCGCACCTTCCGTCGCGACCTAAAAACCTGGTTGTTTGAACAGGCTGGGCTGTGCTGACTCCTTGGGGAATGGGTGTTTTATTTATTATGGGTTTTTAGTTTAATTGGCTTGTGTAATTTAATTCCATTTTAGCTAATTTAATTTATTGTGTTGTTTTTATCTGTGGGCTGCCCCGAGTCCTTTTGGAGAGGGGGCGGCATACAAGTCGAATAAATAAATAAATAAATAAATAAATAAATAAATAAATAATCTGATCCACTCATGGAATGATCCTGACTAATGAACAAAGAAATATAGCTTACCTGGGCTTGATCTGGGCAGTTCAAATAACCTTATTTTAGTTCAGAGCTGATTCAGAGTCAACCCATATAATCAATACTGTTTGTTATGTGCATGTGGGTGCAACCTGGAGAGAGGAAAGGAAGTAGGAAAGGGGAATGACAGCAAGATGCCTTGGAAATAGGGTCCTCCAAGGGGGACTACATCTTCCTATCCCATTCCTCCTCTTTTCCGTTGATGAACCTAAAGACGTTTGTCCACAGCAATTTTCATTAAAATAAAAAGCATTAGAAATATGTTTCTTAACATCTCCACTGGTTTTAGAAAACTCAGGAAACGTTTTTAATGCTTGTAGGAATAATTAAACGTCGATGTCTTATAGAGGTGAGTCATCTATTAAGAGTGCCTCTCACAAAAATAAAGTTTAAAAATAAAAGACGGAAGCATGTAGGTAAGCTTGACAATGTTAGAAAAACACTTTGGCTCTGTTTGAAGCTGAGTAATGAATGCATAAATGTAATGAATTTACCATTTGGCCAAATTGGCGGGTTCCGTATTTGTCTGAAATTTCACATACAGCTGCTGGGAAGGTTTGGCGGAAGAAACAAGCAAGATACATCCTGTAGGTCTCTATAATATGAAAGATGAATCTTTATGTTGCCTCTAGATGAAATGAGCTGCATGTAAACCTAATAAATAAATCAAAATCTTCATCCTTTCCATGGTATTATAGTTCTTCTTCCCCTTTCATTAACAGCCATCCCATCCTAATCTTACTATGGCAGAATGATGGCCCCTTTCTACTATAAGTAATATTTTCCCTACATCAGGATAAGCTGGTCTTCCAATGCTTAAAAACAAGCATGGTTGGCTGAGGAATTCTGGGAGTTGAAGTCCACAAGTCTTAAAGTTGCAAGTTTGGAGATCCCTGCTCTAACATCCACAATATATGGAGCATGGAATTAGAATTCGGTGCAACTGGAGAGAACAGCTCTACACATTCCAGGGAGAGATCCAGCCACTATTTGGAAAGTTTTATAATCCTTAGGCTAGGAAATATTATTTCAAAATAGGTTGTGCATAATGTTTAGGAGAGTTTAAAGGTGGGAACGAATGTTTGATGTTTGTTTAATAAAAGCACAAAGTGGATAAAATTAAATTAGACTCTCATTCTTCAAAAGATGTTTTCATTCAAAAAAGAAAAAACCCCGATGTCTATTCCAACATTTTTTTTTTCTTTGGGAACCTCTAATGTCACCATTGCCCAGTTTGCTTTACACATCTTTGCCACCACAAAGCCTGCTTTCTAAGATGGTATCTCTGTCATTAATTCTCCCTGCCCTGCTATTCTGAGAGAGCAATGAAATGACAGAACAAACAAGCACATCATGTTTCCAAGTTGTTTGCCAAATAATTAAATTAAGCAGCAGGCTCAATTAGACTGGCCAAACTCCATCACATAATATCATTTCTGGAGCTTGTTTGGATCCTAATGGATTTGATGCTTTAAGTGTTTGTGGAACCAGGTTGCAGTTAGGAGACATATTTCATTGCCAAGTCCTAAATTTCCAGCAAGGGAATAACAATTACAGTATGTTTAATAAGCACTGGGTGAGTTATCAAATGCTTTTTTCTAAGCAGATGCGCTAAAGTGATAAATGTTTTACACTTGGGTAGGAGGTTTACATAGAAGAAGGTTAATGGGACCAAAATGGTAGCAGCTTTTTTTTAAATGTTCTATGGAAAACTAGTTTGGCTCATGCACAACTGAGATGTGAGAGGTTTCGTGTTAAAATATTCCGTTATTCTGTTATTCAGTTTCTTCTCACCCCTGGAGGACATGGAGTGAGTATAATAGGATCCATAGGGAAATGTTTTAATTAATCCATAGCCTGTTCAGTCAATAGACTCTAAATACTGTGCAAGAACATCCAAAGCCAGTGCTGAATATATATACAATATGTGTGTATGTGTGGGTGTTTTTACACACACACACACACAAAATACTATATAATGGAAACAAACATAATAATTACAGTTAAACATCCCAATTAGTCTTAGAAATAGTTACAATACTTATTCAAATCCCAAAGGCTTGCAGAACAACCATAATTTTGCAAACTTGGGAAGAGTTATTGCCCTTGGTTCAGAGACAAGCTGTTCCAAAATAGGGCAGTGCCCACACAGAGAATACCCCTTTTCATGCCCCGTCCCATCTCATGTCTTTATAGTTAGAGATCTTCGGTAGGCATTTTCTGACCCATGGGATGGGCAATCTCAAAGATATCTATGTCATGAACCACTAATTTTTTATGGGTGATAACTAGCACTTTGAATTGTACTTAGAAACACATCCAGTGCAAATCCCATTGCAATGATGTTATATGGCAGTAGCAAGACTGTCCACCTAGGCTATTGACTGCTATGCTTTGCTCCAACTAAGGTTTTTGGTGGAGAGAGGCTGTGACAGAGAAGACTCATTGCCTTAGCCCCATGTAAGGCAGCCCTATGTAAAGTAATCAATACTGGAGATGACAAAGGCTCGATATTTATTGCTTCCTGTTCTAGGTAAGACTACTCCTGCCTTGGCTTCCACTCATAGGACCTATAAGTTGAGGAGGATTTCCAAATTGTGGACCTGCTCTCCTTGGGATAGGGTTAGTGATTCTCAGTACAACTGGATATAATCTATATATTGATAATATCTCACCCAGAGGTGGTATTCAGCAAGTTCTGACCAGTTCTGGAGAACTGGTAGCAGAAATTTTGAGTAGTTCAGAGAACCGGCAAATACCGCCTCTGACTGGAGATTTTACAGTATCCTTTCCCTGTCACACCCACCAAGCCATGCCCACAGAACCGGTAGTAAAAAAAAATTGGAATCCAACCACTGATCTCACCCTAAACTAGTGAACTGCCTCTCCCAGAAGCTTCAAGTTGATGTTAAATCAGAGAGGGGAGAAGATCCAGGACTCGCCTCCCTTGAGGGAATGACCAACAACCTGATCATTTTCACCATACTTTTTGACAGCCAACTGAACTCCATCACTCAAGAAGGAATGGAATCATTATAATATCAGGCCTCCAAATCCCAACCACATAAGCAATCAAGCAGGATTATACAAATGACAAAAATTCTAATAAAACAAGGATGGATGGCCATGCTTTCTTCATCCAAGTTCAGCCACAAGTCACATATGAGAGTCACCAATTAGGTTAAGCCCCTTGCTCAGGTCTGAACCCCAGTTTCAATGGATCTAGACAATCAGTTTTGTCCAGGGTTCTGCAACTCTTATCCCACCACTCTTCCCACATAGAAATTGGATGTAGGATGATAGTTTCCCAAAATAAGTTAATCCAAGGCAGTTTATTGACTATGGGCAGATCATTGCTTCTCTCAAAGTTATCAGCATCAACCCACTGGGGGAGAAAGGTTACCTAAATACACATTTATCTCCAAACAATTAACTAGCTAGGAATATCAGGGGTTAAATCCATAAGTTCTGGAGATAATGCTACAAGGAACCCTTTTGCCTACTTGCTCAGAAACATCTCAATAACCTATTCAGCTTCTTATCTGCTCTGAATCAGCTCTGAACTAAAATAAGGTTATTTGAACTACCCAGATCAAGCCCAGGTAAGCTATATTTCTTTGTTCATTAGTCAGGATCATTCCATGAGTGGATCAGATCATTTATTTATTTATTTATTTATTTATTTATTTATTATTCAACGGTAGGCGCCCCCTCTCCAAAAGGACTCGGGGCGGCTCACAGATAAAAACAACACAATAAATTAAATTAGCTAAAATGGAATTAAATTACACAAACCAAATTAAACTAAAAAACCCATAATAAATAAAACACCCATCCCCCAAGGAGTCAGCACAGCCCAGCCTGTTCAAACAACCAGGTTTTTAGGTCGCGACGGAAGGTGCGGAGGTCAAGGGGCCAGGGCGGAACACCAGAGGTAGTTGTGTTCCAGAGAGCGGGAGCCGCTACAGAAAGGCCCTTCCCCGGGATACCGCCAACCGACATTGACTTGCCGAAGGCACCACGAGAAGCCACGTCTGTGTGCCGAACAGGCAGTTGGTACTCGATATCGGCAGGAGACGCTCCCTCAAATATCCCGGACCCATGCCATGTAGGACTTTGAATGTTAATACTAAAACCTTGAATCTCACCCGGAGGGCAACCGGCAACCAATGAAAGTCACGCAGGAGGGGTGTAACATGGGAGTATTGGGAAACCCCCATCACCAACCGCACGGCTGTATTCTGCACCAGCTGCAATCTCTGGATGACATGCAAGGGCAGCCCTAAATAGAGAGCTTTGCAGTAGTCTAGTCAGGAGGTCACAAGAGCATGAGTGGCTGTGCGCAGGGCATCTCAGTCCAGAAACAGGCGTAGCTGACGAACCAGCCGGACCTGGGCAAAGGCTCCCCTGGCCACGGCTCCCACCTGCTCCTCTAACTTGAGCAGTTTTAAAAGCTATGCGCCCAACAATACCATTAGAACAATTAATCAGTGGAACAACTTGCCTCCAGACGTTGTGGGTGCTCCAACACGGGAGATTTTTAAGAAGAGATTGGTCAATCATTTGTCTGAAATGGTATAATATAGGGTTTCCTGCTTGAGCCTGACATTGGATTAGAAGACCTCCAAGGTTCCTTCCAACTGTTATTCTATTATTCTGTTCTAAAATCCCAGTGGGGGATTGGTGCTCTCTGAGCTTGGTTGTTTTTGTGCTGATGTTTTGTTTCCCAAACTAAGTAACATCATCAGTGTTGTTCCATCATCTAGTGTTGATGACGTTACCTCATTTGGGTAATGAAATATCATCAAGAAAACAACCAAGCTCAGAGAGCACCAAGGACCTCTCATGTCATGTCAACCCCGAGCTACAAATATTCCTCTTTATTGATACATTGTTTTATTCTGTTAGCCCAAAGAATAATTGTTGTACATCAAACATTGCAATACTGATTAGCTAAGAATTTACTATAAAAGGTTATAAAAGCCAATCTCTGTAAAACAATGGATTTTGTCATGCACTGAACATTAAATATCAAATTTGGGTAGCGGGAGATATGATTTGAGAGTGTCCTTGTCATTGTTCATTTGTAATGTGTTGTTATGTGTATATATAGCCCAGTCTTCCATTGTCAAAATAACATTTAAGGTAGCTTATAAATATCCTTTTCTACAAACAGAACTTTGTAATATGAAGTGCATGACATCATCCAATGTACTGAACTGATAGAAAATTTCTGTAATAAATATGACTAGGAAGTAATTACGCAGCTTTTTCTTCCCTAATTTGGTTTCTGTCTGGTGTGTTAGATTTCAATTCTTGTAATTCCCAGACAGCTAGTCCATTTCAACCGGTGAAAATGATTTTAAAAACTTAGGTTTTGTATGATTGTGAGAACTGATAATCACTGTTTCCACCCTCGCGTATTCCAACTATTTTCACTCTTGTCATGGTTGGTTCTGCCCTGCAGGTCTAACAATGACACAACTGTAGAAGATCTTTACATTGGAAAGACATAAGCGCTTAAATACTAAACAGCGAAATGTTTAAGGGAAAATAAAAATTATTAATAAACTATGAATAGTGGGTTAGATAGGATGCTTAATTTTCTGATGTTGAGATTCAGAAACATGATTGTTGCTTTTCCAGGGAAAAAAAGTGATTGTAAGAACATATTCCTTTAACTTCCAGTGAATTGATGAGTACTTTTCAGAGCAGCCTTTCTAAAATGACCCTTATAAAAAGGAAAGTTTGTGATGAGAAAAATTGGGACTGACTTGTCTTTCAAATCTGTAAATTGAGCAACTGATTCAAGTAATAAAGCTTGTCTCCCAGCTGCCAGCTTTTATAGGTGATGTCACACTGCATTATGTTTCATCTAGGGCACTTCACCAAGCTAATTTTGCATTAATGGAAAGTCCCAGAGCTTGAAGGACATTTTTAAGTGCAACACCAAATACAATTTGGCACTGAAATTATCAAAGAAGTTAGAACATTTGTGGATACTGGAACAGGAAGCCCACATTTGTCAATGGTTTGCCTATAATCAGTTGATAGAAAGATTTAAACTGGATAAGAATAATTTTGTTCTTACCAATGACAAAACTGATTTTGAGTTGGATTTATGACTAATGGCATTAATGAAAAACATGTGATTGCCAAGATGTATAAATTACTGTTAAAATTAATATGGAGGATAAATGTGTGAAAGTTTTTTTGATCAAATAGGCAAGAAATGGGTTATAACACTTGATCAATGTGAGAATATGTGGAATAAAGGATTGAAATTTACATTGAATTATAACTTTGAAGGGAGTTATTACAAGATGATGTACCCCTGGCCTTTAACACCTGATAAATTGTTGAAGATGTACAGTATAAGGGTATGTCAAAAGTAATTGGAAATGTAAACAATTTGAAGGCACTTTTTATCACCTATGGTGGACTGAATGTACAAGTAAAGCCAGAGATTTGATGGACAGACTGAAAAAAAACATAGAATTTTGTTTTTATATATGATAACAGCAACAAGGCTTCTTATATGCACATAGATGAAAGGATTCACATATTCTACAATGGAAGAATGGATGGTAAAATTAATGGAGTTGATGGAGAAGGTGAAATTGATGGTTTTGATTAAATCAATTTTTATCTAGCTTCCTTTCTATTTGGAACAATTGGATTTTTTTTTGTCTGAAACTGAAAAAAATGAAATTTTAACCTTGTATTTTGATGATTAGATTGTTTATGATGATAGAAGAACTGTCTGTTATAGCTTATGGTTTATTCTAGTTCAAAAGATAATTGATTTTGAGGGTTTTATATCTGTATCAAAGAGAGTCAGAAGTTATCATTCTTCTATAGCTTTTGTTTGTTTTTTTCATTACCTCTTTCTATTCTTTTTGACTCTTTTCTTTTTTTCTTTTTCTATTTCATACTTTTTTGAAATTTAATAAAGTTTTTTTGGGGGAAAGAACATTTATGGTTACAACAAAAGCAGGTGGGTAATCACCTCCAATTTCAAGTGAAATTATGGCATTCCATCAAACACTTCCATTCCTAATGACCTATTTTGCATGGTCACTTTTTTGAGGAAATCAATTTATGACAAAGACATCCAGAAATATTTTTGTCCCCAGAAATCCTTCTGAGATGCATATTGGAACTTTCAGAATGACAACCTCTTTACTATTCCTAGCAATAAGGGATTGTGTTGATACCAGCATTAGAGTAGGGTAGAGGTAATGTCTATTGGAAAATATAGGTTTTTTTTACAGTGTGGACAGAGAACCCAGTATCTCATTTTGTAATAACATGCCACTTTGTAAACAAAAATTATCTGGACAATTTAACAATTAAAATAAAATACAAGTTCAAAAATACAAAGTCCAGTTGCTTCTTGAAAAAGCATCTTTGTTAAATTCTGAGTCACTGTTGTCCAACTTACTTCCTCTGTTATTGATAGCTTACTTTCATTTAGTTATGACAGATAATTTTTAAAAAGGAAAATTTATAAAAGCATCATAGACGTTGCTGCTTCACTCTCACAAAAGTAGATTAAACAGCTGAGGGCAAACAAGGCTAATTTTCTGGAGATTTGAGTTTTGTATTCTGTTCTGTATCCTCAGATCATTTTTTTCACATTTCAGTGTTCTACTGGCTGTGACATTTAATGTAATATCCCTCAAAATTGAGCTTCACTTGCAAGAGCCCTACAAAGAAGTGAGTTTACATATAAATGCAGAGAAATAATTTATCTACCTCAAATGCAGTGACCTTTTCATGTGAGATGAGATAAAAAAAAGCAGTTATAGCATATTTACTGCTATATTCTAGCATTTTAGTTCTGTTTGAGAATGCTGATGGACCACTGTAGATGAAGAGAAAAAATCTATTGTTAGCATTCAGATGATATGTTATTCTCTCTTGTTCAGAAACTATGATTAATGTTATTATTTTTATTGGTTTATATCCAGTGATGGCATTCAATTTGAAAACATGGAATCCATCAGTGGAATGTATATGCAACTCTCTTTTTTCACATACACCCTAACAATCCATTCCTAACAGCCACAAATAGAGCCACCAAGAGCCTTGGTGGTGCAGGCTGTTAAATGCCTACCACTTAGTTCCAGCTGCCTGCAATTATTGCAGGCTCGAATCCCACCAGGCTCAAGGTTGACTCAGCCTTCCATCCTCTCGGGGTAGGTAAATTGAGGACCCAAGATTGTTGGGGGCAATAAACTGACTTTGTAGAAATGCCGCTTAGTAATAAGCAGGCATATACAATGGAATGAAGGCTATTGCTGAGCGCATTGGGTTGTATCCCAAAAATTGTAAGCCGCCCTGTGTCTTCGGAGAAGGGCGGCATATAAATGTAATTAAAATAAAATAAAATCTAGGGCAAGAAGGTCCTGTTGAGTCAAAGGATTTTTGATCCATTTTTCCAGTCAGTGTTATCAGGATGTCTTTTTCCCCTCCATATGTGTATCCTTGTTCATTTAGTACCCTTTCAATACCACTTTAACCATATTCATATTGACTTCAGTTTGTTTCCAGCTTTCTTGGAATACATAAACATTTGAACATCACACTAAATCCTTTCCTTAAGAAACTCATCTGCCTTGACCAAGATAGGGCAGCATATAAGACAAATAAATAAATAAATAAATAAATAAATAAATAAATAATACTTCCCTCTGTGTTACCTAGCATCACACAGTATTTTATAATATATTTTATAACCAATAGCTGGTCACTAATCTGTTGACAATTTGTTTAAAGGAATTGAGCTGAACAGATAAACTGAAAATACATTTTGGAACAAGATTACTTTTTCCTTCAAATGCCTTCTTCTGTTAATTCTTAAACAGAAGCAATGCACCAAATTGTACATAAAGACAGATGAGGAAATCATATAAAATTCTCTGTATGTGAGTCTGTGAGAGTGCATATATATAGATGAATATGAGAAGGAGAAATATTCAGAAGCCTTCTTAGATACTGAATGGCTATATTGTCAGTTTCTTTAATAAAAGTTGGTGTCAGCAACATACTAATTTATTTATAGATATTTATCTAATTCTTTGATTCTGAGTGGTGTGGTGGCCTAGAGGTGCAGAAGCTTGCCTCACACTCAGGAGATGTAGAGTTCAATGTTTTTCTATCAGAGAAAATATTTGTTGCAAACTTTGCCTAGGCATCAGGAAGGGTATCTGGCAAGTAAACACTCAGCTCTATTCAATCACCCCAACTCCACCCCAGTAAAAGGGATTAAAGGGGTTTGTAAAAAATCTATTTCTGAGATTCTGTTTCTATCATACTTAGTCATTTAGGCTTATAAATGTTCCTCTCCTACTACATACTTGAAAAAAAATTGCATTGAAGGATAAGTTTGTTTGGAAATGATGACCTTGATGAAAACAGAAAAGCGAAAAAAAACAGAAAAGAGACAAAATATAAAATATATATTTGGAGTGACATGACTGATTTTCATTACTGGAATTATATCAAATTCTTTCTCACCATGTGACCCAATTATGTTAAGGTCAGAAGAACAATCAATTATTTATTCTTCATGACAGAAAAATCCAAAACAAGAAATGAATAGATCAGGGCTGATCATGTGACAAAATGAGAAAAAAACTTTAGTGTCATTTTAAATGATATAAGAAATGCTCAGCTGAGCAAACCAAGGCTGAAGAAACATTCCTGATGGGATTTAGAGATAATTGACATTATTGTTTGTCTTCCAGAGAAGAAATTGAATGACTTCTGGTGATTTCACATTAATTTCAGTTTGACCAGAAGAACCAAGAAAATGGATTTGTAGAGTATTGTGAAAGTGGAAGGAATGCAATGCCATCTACTTACCCATGGAACATACAGTACTTTTTAAAAAAATATTATTAAACTTGTATGCTGCCTGACTACCAATAACTCTGAGTGACTTTAAAGTAATGTGGTTATTAATTATTGATCCCACAGAAACTATGTTCCCTATGGCAAATTTAGAAGAAATTCAGTGGCACAACAGCTAGGTTGTATAGCACTTTAGATCTGAAGAAGATAGGTGGTTTGGAACATATAGGATTGTACACAAAGCCCCTAGTTGCAACTTCATAAACCAAAAATGTATTTTTCTAGATATGTGAAGAGCAGCCATGCAATCTCTGGAAAATATGCATCTGTCTGGAGGAGCTGAAATAGATCAAGCATCTCTGCACTCCCTGAAGCATTTTTTTACTAAAAAAAATACAGCACTATATATCCCCATGACATTATTTCTGAATAGAAGAAATAAAGGTTAGTAGTGTTTATCAGTAGAACAGAGATTGTTGGTGGAATGCCATTCTTTCTGCCATCCAAGGTTGTTCTACCAGACTGGAAGAAGAGTCTCTTGAAATAATTTAGAGACATACTCGCCCACACATGCATACATACTATTGGAAGGGGAAAAAGCAATGCATGTCTCATCTTATGAGTGGGTGCCTATCACAGATAATTGAAAGAAGCCACTGGATACAAGATTATTACAATAGTCTGTAGTAGAAGGAATAAAAAGAATATGAAACATAACAAAGCATGGAAAGTGAATTGTTGACATTGAAGCCTGATAGATCCCAGAGCTTTCTGAGGAAATTAAAAAAATATTTATCAGATGTGTACACTGCTGTATTCCCAATATATATATATATATATATATATATATATATATATATACACATACACATACACATACACATACACATACACACATACATACATGAAAAATAAGACAAATTGAATCCATATAACATATGTAGCATGCCCAAAAAGCCCTCCAGAAAATACCAACTTCATAAGGTAGACTGTATCCAAGAAAATAAAAATAAATAAATAAATATATTGCAGATAAACAGATCTCCAAGGAGTGGTCATGTCATCATCAAAAATAGCACTTTTTGGCTCCCCCAACCTCTCCAAAATAGGAGACAAGCATTTCCTTTAGCATGACCAATGTGGTCAGCCTGACTCTAATGAAGAGACGCAGTCTTGCAATAACCAGGTGCCAATGTATAAAGGGCTTTATAGGTAAATACCATCAATGTATAAATCATGCTAGAAAGCTAATAGAAAGCTGATGCAGGGTCCAAAAATCATGCATGATCAGCTACTGCAATGGTCAACTCCTGCAAACACCTAGTCCACTGCATTTTGCACCATCTGAAACTTCTGAGTAATCTTTAAGGACAGCCTCCTGTAGGTGATGTTCCAATAGTCTAACCAAGTGGTGTTGATAGAATGAGCCATTGTAGTCAGACCTAAGTAAGGTTGCAACTGGTATTAAATATGAGCAACAGCTCTCCTGATCACAGCCTCCACCTACCCATCTAGCAATAGCCATGCTAAGCCCAAGAGGTCCTCAAATCCTGGACCTACTCTATCAGGGAAGTGCCTTCTCCTTGAGAGACAAGACTAATGCTGCCACAAAATCTATTTAGTTTGGATTTAATTTTAGCCTACATTGACCCATCCAGACCCCAATTACCTTCAGATAGTAAACCCCCAAGAGTGTCTCTGGAGTGGCTCAAGATGACAATAAACAATTGAGTCTCAATCTCATGCTGATGATATGGCACCCCAAACCACATAGATATTCTCTCCCAGTGATCTCATATAGTATTGAAAAGCAGGAGGGAAAGAATAAACCATGTGACACCATAGCTAATTGCTATGCTGTTATCCTTTATTTGCAATAAAAATAAGTTAACATATTATAAAATTCTCAAAATGAATAAAATATAGATAGATGATAATTTGTTGATGTCCAATACAACTTTTACTTTCTCTAATGCCTGTGGAATATATATATAGTAAATAGAAGATCAAGCGACAAGATTTCATCTTCATCAGTGAGAATATAGTATTTTACCTGATCCTGAATACAGAATATAAACTGAAAAGTAAAAATAGCAATCTATGAGAAGTTTTTAAAAAGGATATTCAACTCTTTGGAATGCTCATTAAGCTAAAAACCATGTCTCTAATATTTGTCAAAGTTCAGGATTCCTTGGTATATACCCTGTGACCAAATTTGTCTCAACAAAGGAGGAAATGCAAATAATATTTGGTTTGAAATTTTAATCTTCAAAATATCGATTTTGAATTGTACCTAAGTCTAGATTGATTAGTGGACAGTTCTACTTCATTTTAGGCAGATAGGCAGAATGAGGTAAATCAATCCACATATATTATAATAATTCTGTATTTTTTGTACTTTTTTGAATATCAATATACCTAAAGAAAAGCTCAGTATATAACTTAATATTGAAAATGAATGGCAACATCCATAAACAAGACCACTGTGGGTTGGTTCTGATTGGTGTTATTTTGATGACCAAAAACTCTTTGATCCAATCAAGAGTGTCATCTGTGGGAGAAAAATGATTTGTCACTTGGGGCTAATTCAGCTCCTCTTTCACCACGGGATCTCCCAGGCTCCTTGTCAGAAGCTCTGGGGGAAAAATAGGGATCACCAAAGCCTACCTCTCTTCCCACCTTCATTCAGTAAAGGGAAATCCATAGGATGCTTACTTTACATATTCAGCCACTTTGTTCATCATGATTTCTAGATTCCTGACAGAGAATTTAGGACACTGTAGAGAAATAAAACCTCCTATGGGCTTCTGTTTCAGTACATTTCCACAGCAAAAGAATAAAACTTCCATAGAAAGAAATTTTGACAGATCTTCTCTGAGAGCAGAACAGAACTGAAATTACTTTGGGACTTTGGTGGCTGGATCTCAGTGTTGTTTTAACATTATTTTCCTGCATTCCACCTACACAGAGTGGGCGAAGGCATTTGTCATAATGTATGTACAGGATGAGTCATGAAGTTGAAGAATAATTGGTCAAGCTGCCAGAATGCTCCATAACTGAGCTGAGCAACACAGAAATGTAAAATCATATTTCATAAATGACAAGCTCCTGGAATAACATAAGTTTTCAGTAAGAAAAAATAAGAGCAGCTGTGCAGAGACAACAGCTCCTCTGGGGAATTATCCCAGAGCCCTATGTAGGTATCTGCATCTAAAATAAACAAAAGCACAATGGAATGTGTGCTGACCCAATACATATATGGATAGGGATATAAGCATATTCTGCCAAAGATTTCTACAGATACACCAGCCATTATGAGCATGGCTTCAGTTTCTCAGTCTCTCTTACCCACTTTAACCCTATTCTTGTAACATAGGTGTGGGAGCAAACAATTGAAGCTAGTGATTGTGATGCATACAAAAAAAAGGAAAAGGCTTTGATCACAGCCAACATCTTGAATCTTCCTGCTTCACCCACCCACCAATATTCTTGCCAAGTTGGATGACAGCATTATCTCCTAAATAAACTCTGTCTTGTTCATGATCAAAGTTCAATGCTATTAACAGGTCAGTTTATTCAATTGGCTCAGAATGAAGGATACATTTAGAATTACTTATAAAGTACAAGAAGTTCTGATATTTCCTACAAAGGTGAAATGACTTTCCTGAAAACAAAATGTTCTAATTGACAAGGGTGAGGGTAGAATTGGAGTCTACAAGAGGCAAGAAATATTGAAAATAGTTATGTGTTATTAATTCTTCTCTCCCTCCTCATAACATCTATTATAGCTTACCCTAATACATATTTCCTGGCTTGTACATGCAGTTTCCATCTTGTACATGCAACTGTGCAGCTCTGATTGAAGAGACTCACCCTAAGGCCAAACATTCCCACTGTACAGGCTGTTTTTGACCAATCCAAGCAACAGTTCCAGCTGGCTCCTTACAACTGTTTTGCAATGCTTTTAGAATAAGAAAACATTGAGGAAGCCACAGGTCATGTTGTAAGGAAATACATCAAGTAAATTTCCATGTCTCTTTCAAACTCACCCAAGTCAGGATATCAGATGAATTTTTGGAAAAGATTTACCAAATAAAGAGATGGAAACTCACTGAAGCATCCTGATATCTGTAACTTCATTGTGCTCCTCCATCATCTGAAATTGAACAAAGACTGTCCTGGGATAGATACTATTTCTGAAGAATTGCAAGACCTTGCAAAAGCAACTGGAATATCAAATGCTGCGCATTATGTTGCAACATCAATATGGTTCTTTTGCATGAAAAGTATCAGAGATAACATTTGTAACTGCTGTGGTATTTTTGTACATTCCAGTACAAAACATTTTGAACTTTAAAAAAAAACTATACAAGAAATTGAGAAGACATGAACATGTAGTAAAAGACATTGCTGAATAGCAAATAGAAATAAGGTGGGATGGTCTTAATAACAGTTGTCCATTTGAATCCAGTCTTTACTGTAATGTTTATTGGGGGCATATTTTGATGCAGTTTGTTCGACTCAATGCAAGAGCAGGAGCTGCTTTAAAGAGAGTTCAGAAACTGTCATTGAGGTACACTAGGAAAGTCATTGAAACATATGTTATCAATCTTGCACCAATTACGTAGGCTACCATTCAAATACTGACAAAACTAAAGGAAAATAGAAAGAAGCACATTCTTGATGTCTAGCATGCATCTTAAACCCTCTCCATTCCGTTATAGAATTATCCCTTCCCCCAAAACTTCTAAATAAAAATAATTGATTTTCTACCAAATGGGCTAAACAAATGAAACAGACGGGCAAGTCACACATTACCATCAATGAGAAACATGGAGCTTCTAAAGCTACAGAAGATGGTAGGCCATTTATTGATTTTCTTTTTCAGTGCTGACTGAAAACTGAAGCCACCCATTAAGTACCTTTTGCTCATATGAATTAATCTATGGAATTAATAAGACTATGGCTAATCTGTGGCCCATTCTTAATGGATAGTGAAGGATACAGCAGGCATACGATCTTCTGTATATAATTATCTTTTTATCCAACCTGACAAAGAGTTGGAAAGAAAGTATATGAATGGGGTCACGACTCTTGACTATCTTTATGTGTATGGATAACTCTTTGGAATCTGATGAGGACTGGACCACCTTTGGCCCTGGGGGAAGAAAATAAAGACTGAATTCAAAAATAGGTTCCATCCAGCTAGAGCTGGCAAGGGGTCATTAAAAATCTCTACCTATAAAAAGTAGATGGGCAAAGTTGAGATAGTGCTAATCCTTCTCCCTTCAAGTCATGTGATGCGGAACAGAACTATTATTAAGGCCCTCAAAAGGATTCTACAAGTTCTTCAGGCTTCCCCTTCCTTGTCAAGTAGGTATATTTAATGTACAATATGGTAGTTCGGTGTATCTTAGTTTTTGCAATGTCTCATCAGCCCACCCATTAAAATCTCTTGAACAAGATATAGAGGAGATGTCTCTTCACGTTCTGGGTCCCTATAGAAAGCATATCATTTCCATATTTTTGGAGGGAAGATGGCTACTTTTATTTTTGGAAATAAAAGAATGTAGTTTTCTAAATAGAATGTGTTACTGTTCTTAAAATCAGTATGTTTAAAGGCAAAGATTATGATAAACTTAATGTGACAGAGAATATGCAAAGTAAGCAGAATATAATGCTGGAAGGCAAACCTCACTCTCAATTTTCATTATTTTTAGGCAAGTTTTCACCCTTTAGCAAAAGTGGAAATCGATGTTTGATAATGCAGAAATTTCTATGTCAAGGACATAGCTAAAAAGATTTCTGGAAGTCAAAGGAACATCAATATCCTTGGGAATTTCTATTTCTGTACTCTAATAGGAAAAATCAGAATATACTGAGCAAAAACAGCACACTATTTGGCTTAATTTGCATACTTTAAACAGTTCTGCAATAGGCATGTTATCGCAACCTATTTTCAGCAGAAATACAAAGCTGTTTTTACAAGTGGGAGATGGAAGGAAAAGCTAGAAGCAACATAGGACATAGTCTAATTGAGAAGGATTCCTTTTTGAATGTTAGATATTTTCTTTTTCCTATATTTTGAGGGTAAGGCAATATTCCTTGGAGGCGAAGGAGTGATAGCAAACATTATTACTTTTGGCCCTAAAATGTTGTTTTGAAGTGATTTTTAAGTTTAGGGAAAATAAATATGGCTGCTGCCACGATGAAATTTTCACTCACATGGGAGTGAAAGAAAAGGAAATGCATTAGTTAAATATCTAAACAAGAAAACATCTTTTTTCAAAGTAAATGGATTGTTCTTGTTTTATCTAAAAATACAAAACATTTAATAATTTTCCTAATAGCAGCAATTAAATCAAGTTTGTTAAAAATATAAATTCACAATAGGCCACCCATATAGCTATATTTATAAACTTCAACCACTAAGAAACTATCTGCAAACCTACATTTTTCCTCATAAGACTATCTTATCAAAAACAATTTTAAAAAATCTTTGATTAGTCTATATTTGAAAAACAGATTCAAATGTTTCAAGCACTACATGACATTTTAGGAAGGAAATCCTGTAGATCAATGATATTAGCAGGAGGGGCATTAAATTCAAATGAGTTTACTCAAAAGTAAATGTGCATCAGAATTAGTAAATCAGGAGAAGCAAAACTAAGAAAATGGTCATTTTGGAAATTGAAGTCTTCTCAGACAGCTTTATGAATCCCATTGATATTAATTAAATCACTTGCTCCTTCCTTATATTTAGACACCAAGAATCTGTTATAGAAAAACTCTATGAATAAACACTGGATAGAAGGACAAAGAAGGCTGCAGTTCCTTACATCCAATTTAAGAGCAAATCCCACTGAGCATAGTAATAATTGCTTCTTAATAAGCAATCACACAAAGATTTAGAAAAGATGAAAAGATGGCTTATATGTATGGTAAAAGTCCCTTTTTACTGTTCCAGAAAGGTGAAAATGAAATTTCTAGCACATTGCTCACTGGAGAATCATATTGAGTAACAAGCTTCCATCTAAAAACAGAAAACATGATGATCTCATTTACAAGATCTGTTAGTCTTTATTTCCTTCACCCCTTTCTTTTCCTTAGCCTTCCTTTCATTTTTAAAAAGTACCAAAATCAAAATCGATAAACCTTAAAATATTTGTGCCACTTCCCTTCTGCATAAGCACAAATGAAATATGTTTTTCTAGCACAAGATAAAAGATATGTGTGTAATCAGAAGGAAGTATATTTACTCCTTACAATATTCACTGGAATAAAAATGAAGAACAATTTTTAAAAACATATAAGAGATAATAAAAATGATCTATTATCTCAGCTCATTTTAATCAGGAAATAATTCAATAAAGTCAATAAATATAGAATATGGAGTATCTATAAAAAGCAGGCAGAAGTTTACATCATCTATTTTCTAGCCAATCTCATTGTACACATGTTGTACTCTGACAATAAAGATTGATTGACCTTATTTTATGTGATTAATGATAGGTGATTAATAGGTGATACAGAGAGCTCAAAATCAAAATCAAATGAAGAGTCGGAAAATAGCACTGACATTTTCCATTGAATGACAGATCATTGGATTTATTTGCTGACCCAGATAACAACCAATGTGAGAAGAATGCTTGGGAAGGGAAAGAGAGTTAAAACAGTAGCTCTGGAGATCAATTAAAGAGAAATAAAAGTGATAGGGAACTATGTTGTCAGTAATGTGTTTTTGTAACTAAATATGTGTCCAAATTTCAGGCTATAGAGTCCTGATGAAGAAAACCATTTTCCTGGTTTAAGGAAGCATAAGATACTGATTTCAAAGGTTTCTCAGAACTTTTCAAAGGATAAAATTTAGCCCTTGCATTGATTTAAGTCCAACTGCTATTAATTTTTACATTTTGTATTGATTGTTGGCAGATTTTTGATTCCCATGTCCATAGTTTATTTCAAACTAACTCTTACAGATCTTGTGTTGAGACAGAATTCAGTGGTATACAGAACAGTACTCCAGTCAAAGGAACTATTATGCAACTTCATATGCCACATGGTTGTTAATACTACACTTATAAGATTACTTTTTGATCTGGATGCCATTCATGTGGCAACATGGATATAGAAGCTGTGTTTCCCACATACTGTATAACTACAGAAGGATTGTCAATTATGCATGCAATTCTGAGATATGATTTTTATGGAATTAGCAATGCATTGGGATCAAACAATACTTTCCAATAATGTTTTATTCCAGATAACATGTTTTAAATAAATCAAGGCTGCTGAAGTTTGGAGATCACAGGAAAGCCTTCTGCATTTGATACTAATTTAATATCAAAAGTGGAAGCTGCTAGTTTTCCATAGAAGATAAGATACTTCCATTTCAGGTCCTAATTTTTTTAGAATTAAATTCCTTCCAGAATCAGACTATCATTCTTTTTTTTCCAAATTTCATATATATTCATGTGCAATTCCTCAGAAAAATATAGACATTTCATGCACATTTTTCTTTAATATATACAATTATATATATTCACAGGCTGCACATTGATTTGAAAGCTTCAAATTAAGTAAATTTACATCAAAATGCAAATTGAACAAATACCTCATGACAGACAGAAAAAAGAAATGACAGGAGCAAGAGTAGATCACCCTAAAACTTGCTGCAGCTCATTCTCATACCAAAATTTATGATTCCTCTTTACTGATAAATAAAGCGTATAGTTTTCATCTCATCCTTTAGAGAAACCCAGATCACAAACTTGCCAAAATCATACTTGCCAATGAACAGGCCTTGATAGAGATAGTCTGCATGCATGAGTTTCATGTTCAAATACAATTCCTGTTTTTTTGATTATGTCCTCCTAACAGTGGCAATATTATCAGTAATCATCTTGAGTCAGGGAGATGACATCCTTTTAATCTGGGATTTTGTGCAACAGTGTAAAATTTTGCAATAGAGCCCAAATTCAATCTACTGCATAATCAGGTCTGTTTCTCCACTATGTAATCAGCCTAACAACTCTGAAACCTCTCTGCCAATAAGAAACAGATGGAGTAGAACATAGATTTAATATAATGCATAATTTTTACAAAAACATGAAGAATCATTTACCTTTAGATTCTGGAAGTATCTTGTGATTTTGAGGTCGAATGTACCAGAATTCAGATAATTAAGGTAATTAATGAATTAAGGAAACATTTAAATAATGGTTATAATGAAGGCAAGAAGTTTGATTCCCCAACTGAATTCTGACTATCACTGTAGGTTTCTCATGGCATGGGTAATAGCAGCTTGGAAGAGCTAGGCTGGGCCTGTCTGAATCCCTCTTCCTCTTCATGTCATACCTCTAATCCAATCTTTAATGCAGATGCATTACCATGCATTGGTAAACTGTATGTTCCAACCCAAGAATTCTTAACTCCATGTGTATTTTGATCTTGAGTTGTATGCCATTTTTAAATCAGAATAGGAGAGCTGCTGTCTATTAATTATTCTATGACAATTGAAAACTGGACATTTACTGGACAAACCTCTGCATTTCTTACCTTTAACCTTTCTGTTACACCATCAGTGAAACTGACTGTGAATTCAGCAATTTTGGGCACTCTAAGTTTTCCTTTGTTCTTCTGGTCTGGTTGGTATTCTGTTCTTGTTTTCACAATCACCTAAGACACAAACATTGACATCTTCAGTTTTCCCCAGCTAAAAAGAAATATGTAACTTCATTAAAGAACTGGTTTTTAAGAAGTCATCTCTGTGAATAACTTTATATATGCAGAAGTCATTGTTGTAGGTAAAAAATACACACATGCACAAACAACAAAGATTAAATAAATGAACTGACAACATTTTCCATGATGGTGAGAAACTAAACTAAGTCACCCTCCCTAAACCTACTAGTGTCTTGCAGTTCACATCTGGGGATAAGGAAAGATGAAAAAAATCCATTTATTTCAGAAAAAAATACAGATAACATCTTCCTGCTGGCATCTGTATTTTCAAAGTTATTATTTTAGTCTTCAAATGCTGCAGAGTGATACAAAAGACATGGGATAAATTTTAGGACTATTAAAAACTATGTAGCTGAGCATCAGCCATTCTGGCCCTGAATTTCAGCAGGGATGCTCTGAGAATCATAGATTAAAAGCCTGAGCCTTACCCCTGACTACTTTGTAAAGTATGGGGAGTCCATTTTGCAAAGATAACCATCCCACATGTAATAAGAGTCCCTTATTTGATGGAGTACATTTTACTTAGCCATATCATATCGTATTTGGCTAAAGCAATATGTATTTCTCATTATAAATATGTTGTTCAACCAATTTTCTGCCAGTGTTGCCAATTAATAATCCATAAATCAAGTGGAATGTGAAGACAGCACTTCAAATGATAGTTTTGTATAGAATTTCTTCTTCTATTTCTTTGTCCATCTTCTTAGAGACATCCAATGACATTGGAAAAGACCAAAGGGCTTAGGCCATACTGAAATCTGACTAGTCTAGTGTAACAGTCAACTGGATAGAAATGGGCAGCTATAGAAACCAATTCAATGAATGTTCTCAGGAAAACATGCATTTGATTTGAGAAGCAATGTATATGCTTGTGTGTGCACCAACACTCTTTTTCTTTTCAAATCTAAAGCAAAGGTTAACCCTTATAGTTAATGACAAGTAAAGGTAGCAGTGCAACTTTCTGGCATAATGTGGCACCACAGCATTCCTTCCATTTGAAATACAACACATGCTCAGAATTTGCACATTCAAAATTGATAATGAGTACAATATTTTCTCTCTCTAATACAACAAACGTTGAAGTAGTTCTAAAGCAGAGGTGTCAAACTCGTTTTCATTCAGGGCCACATCACAGTGGTGTTTGATCTTGGGGGGGGCATGGTGGGTGTGGCCAGGATGGGAGTGGCCAGCATGACATCACTCGTGTTGCTGGGCACCTGTGGCCCAAGCACTCTGCCAGCGAAAACAGGCTCCCAAGCTCCAGTTTTAGCTGGGACAGCCTCCTGCAACTCTCTGCCAGTGAAAACAGAGCTCAGAGGGCTGCACATGGCTAGCTTGAGCTCCATTTTTTGCTGGGATGGCCTGCAACCTCTGCCAGTGAAAGCGGAGCTCGGGAGGGCCACAAGTGGTCCTTGCAAGCTCTATTTTTGCTAGCAGAGGCACCATGGGCTGGTCCTTCACTGTTTCAAGGGTGGCCCCATGAGCAAAATCTAAGCACCCTGCAGGCCGGATCTGGCCCCCGGGCCTTGAGTTTGACACCCCTGTTCTAAAGCATGAAATAGTTGTTACATGCTGGACAGTGAAATTACCTAAAAGAAGGATGGACAAAGCTATTTTTTTTTAATTACATTTATATGCCGCCCTTCTCTGGAGACTCAGGGCGGCTTACAATTTTTGGGATACAACCCAGTGTGCTCAGCAATAGCCTTCATTCCATTGTATATGCCTGCTTATTACTAAGCGGCATTTTTACAAGGTCAGCTAATTGCCCCCAACAATCTTGGGTCCTCAATTTACCTACCCCAAGAAGATGGAAGGCTGAGTTAACCCTGAGCCTGGTGGGATTCGAGCCTACAGCAGTTGTAGGCAGCTGGAACTTAAGTGCAGGCAATTAACAGCCTGAGCCACCAAGGCCCTTGCTATTTACTCATGTCTCAAATGACTCAACTATATAATTGAACCAAGTATTATTTTAGTATACCACTATGATCTACTTTAAATCTTATCCACATTCCATAATGATCCTTCTCCCCTTTCTATGTTTTGAACATAGTGTCTAACTGGGATTCTGATAGTCCTACAGATTTTTAAGAACTGTTGCTAAGATTGTTTAAAAATATGTTGGATGCTACCTATCATGTTTATTAATCCTACAAATGGCAAACTTTATGGCTAAGATGAGCAATAGATGAGCAATATCCACTTTAATTCACTTATATAATATACATATAAGCACTTTTCAACACTGTGTTATATTTTGCATTGGGCTTAGATAGTTACTACTTTGGAAGCTATTTTGGCTGAGAAAATGAGATATAAAAGAAATAACAGAATTATATGTGGATAATGAAACAAATGTTGGAATTTCATCCAAAATTTAGGTGCCAAGTCAGATGGTTTTGTTCCAGAGGCTACAAAATTTGGAGAGCTGCCATTTTCACATCAATCCACATATCTGAATAATTTTAGACTATGTTTTCTGCATTGTCTTATTTTTAACAGCTGGCAAAGTCAATGGTAATTGAGAATCCACTCTTTATATCTTAATGTGACTTAATGTGACTGTATTCCTTCAAAATAGAACTGGAAATACTATTTTTGATATTTATTTTCAAGATTTATAGATGAAGGAAGGCAGTTTTGCTTTGCCAATTGCTTTGCTTTGCCAAAAAGCAAATGGTTTTGCCTTGCCAACAAAACATATACTATAGTCATTGCCCTTAGTAATATATATCTCAGGACAAATAACTTTTCTGCTGGAAATTCTAAGCAGAACAGACTGCTAATAATTTCTTGTAAATTATTCTGCTGTTTACTACTCACCTCCAATCCATTTGGTCTCAAAAGTGATTGTTTAATTGGCAGCACAAACCTAGGCCATTTACTCAGAAAGAAAATCCATTGGGATCAATGTGACTTACTTCTAGATAAGTTTGAAAGGAGCAAGTTTAAATTCTTCCCTAAAGCAATAATGGTTTGAACCCTGTGAAATCTTGGTGCACCTTGAGTGTAAGAAGGGTGTGATGCCTGTAACAAGGATGAAGGGTGAACTATGGACAAAATTGCCTAGTTTTGTAACAAAATTTGAACTATTTGAAAAATCAATCATTTTCTATTTGTAGTATCTTTACAAGGAGATTGCCTCAATGTTTAATTTCAAAACAGATAGGCATGAAGCATTAGTTGTACAGTATCTGTGCAGTATACCGGAAATGTAAATTCTGCTTCTTAGGGAGATGAAGTCTGAGCAGAAAATGGAAAGCACTCCTTGAATATTTTCCTAAATATATGGAAGAAAAGATAACCAATGTAAAGAGGAAAAAGCATTGTGCTTTGCTATAAGATGCTCTATTTGTAAAAAAAAAAGTATTTGCTTCAAAATTCCTTGATATAGATTCATTAACCATAGTTTCAGATCATAAAATGGAAACAGTAAAAGAAATGCCATGTGAATTTTGTGTCTAATTTATTTTCCTACATTCTGGTATCTGGGAGCATGAGGTTTGATTGCCCAGTGCCCATCTTTACTAGCAATACATTGTTTCTGTCTATAATACAAAATGTTGATTATTATCTCTAAACAGTTATATGGCTTTGGGCTTGGTTAGAATCTGCCTACTCAAGGCATGCAAGCAAATAATGCCTGCTGAAGCTCCCAATTTATTTGGTGTAAGTACACCTGGAAATAAATATTCTCTGTAGGGGCCTCTCTTTCTACAGAACCATTTGTAAGACTGATCCTTGTGGCCTTCTGGAGATTTATGAAGAGTTGGTTATTGCAGAAGGACTTTGGAGACTGATTTATTTTTTCGGAAAGAGATGTAGCACCATCTGAGGTGGTGCAACAGCCTAGAGATGGAGGCTGTGGAGCCTCACAATCAGGAGGCTGTGAGTTTGATCCTAGATAGAGGCAGATACTTCTCTCTCTGGGCACACTGAGAATATATTTGCTGAAAAAAATCCGCATTGGCAACAGGAAGGGCAACCGGTCAGTCAACACTCAGCTCCATTCAGTTGCCAGACTCCATCCTGCAAGGGATTATGGGGTCATTTAAAGAGGATGATGAAGATGTGGCACCATCTGAGGAACACTACCCTCAGATTTATTGCCTTTTTTCTTATGTATTTCTGCTAATATTGAAATGGAAGGAAAGAAGGACCCTTCCAGTCGCTATATTCTATCAGATCCTGCTGAGTAGCATCCCATTTTTATCTGGGAAATGTTGGGGTGGAGGAACATAGCTGGGTTTTAAAGAGAGCTCCGGTTTTCTACAAGGATCTGCTAGCTAGTTTGGCTAGGAACCTACTCACAGCTTGGAATAGGTATTGTTCTGACCCAAGCCTTGTTCAAATAAAACAAACAGGAAGTATTTATAAAAGCAAACCTTTCTAATGCGGCACTGTGAATTCTGTGCCTTCACAGCCAAGAGTCATTCAAAACTAATTGTCCCAGATAAGAGCAAGCCCTTTCAAGGTTGCGAAAGGCTGCCAAGAACAAAAAACTGATTGCAGATAAATATCCCAAGCCAGAAGTTTTCAAAAACAAACTGGAGTAAGCAGGGCTTCAATAAGAACTCTGAGCATAAAGAACTTCTTTGCTTCCTGCAAAGAAGCCAATCCCAAAGGCTGGCTTTTATCACTTATGAGAGGGGCCATCACCTTCCAGCCTTACTCCCAAGTCACCCGTGCTGCTTCATCTGCTCTTTCTTTCGAGCAGCCCTGTGCGCACACGCACTGAGCACAGGCTCCCCGGGGTCCTCTTTGACATTGCTGCCAGACTCCACAAGCTCCAAAGGCAGCACCCCACTCTCTGATAGTCCTGGCTCCTGGCATCACACGCAGGCCCCTCGTCTGAGTCCTCACTGTCAGAGACCTCAGCCATCTGCACCTGCTGCTGGCAAACCACAGCAGGCATCTGGCTGGGGTCTTACTGGATTGCTGCTATGTAGTCTTTCTGTCTGCACAGATCCCAGATGCACCTGGTTTTCTGAGGAGATCTGGGAAATAAAGCACAAAAAGAGCTGAGGAGCTCTGGGCAATGGAGTCAAACTTGTGCTTGCTTGCTTTTTGCTTGCTTGCTTTTTTGCTTGCTTTGCTGCTTTGCTTTGCTTTTGCTTTGCTTTGCTTTGCTTTGCTTTGCTTTGCTTTGCTTTGCTTTGCTTTGCTTTTGCTTTTGCTTTTGCTTTGCTTTGCTTTGCTTTGCTTTGCTTTGCTTTGCTTTGCTTTGCTTTGCTTTTGCTTTTGTTTGCATCAGTGTGTTTGGTTGGTTTTTCCATTTTGCTCTTCTGGCCTGCTGTATTCTTCTTACATGTTGTTGTTTTTTATTTGTTAGCTACCTAGAATTGTTTATTGGCTATGAATTATGTTATGTATGCAGGCAAAAACGTTAACGACTTCGTGGCAAGTTTAAGAGACAGTGGGGGTGCATGCGAGTTTAACAACTTGGAAGAGGCCATGCGTGATCGATTTGTTCTAGACTCAAAGACAAGGTGCTTCAGAGCAAATTATTATTAAAACCTAAGATCACGTTGAAGGAAGCCATAGAAGAGGCCTCCTCAGCAGAAGCCACCAAGTCCTCAGCAGCAGCCATGAAGAAAATTAACAAGGCCTCAAGCCATCCTGATGTGGAAAAATCCACAACAACCATTGCGAGCAAATAGATTATGAATCAGACTGTAGTGAGGTGGAGGAAGGAATTTATAGACTCAGAATGGAGAGGAAAAAGAAAGACCTGGGAAGAAAGAGGCAAGATTTTTACTGCAGAGGTTGTGGGGAAGCCACCCCGCACTGAATGCAAGTTTCTTGATACCATCTGCCTCCATTGTGAAAAAAGAGGTCACCTAGCAAGAGTCTGCAAATCATCCAGAACTCCACCCCACAGAAGAAAATTTCCTGACAAAGAATTCAAGCCTAACAACTTCAGTGAGAAAATGGGGCACAACACAGAAGCAAATGGGAAGAATGAAACTCATCAAACAGTCACCATTGGTCATTCTTCAACCTAAGAAGCAGAAAAGTACATGTGAAGGTACCAAATTGAAGGAAGGCCTTGCCAAATGGAAGTGGACTCAGGCTCCTATTTATCTATGGTGTCATGGGACACTATTCACAGACTACTCCCAAACATTCAGAAGAAACATTTCCAGAAGCAAGCACTGACTCTTAAAGACTACCAAGGGAACAAGATTCCAGTAGTTGGAACAAGAGAATCAACGTGAGTTCAAAGGCCACACCAAATGTTTGCCCCTGACCATCATGGGCAAGGATTGCCCAAGCTTGCTAGGACTTGAGTGGTTCAATCCACTAGGCATCGAGGTGACTGGCATCAGTCACGTGAGCAACACTGAATGGGAGGAGGCCTTGAAGTCTGAGTTTCCAGAAGTCTTCAGCAACGGATTGGGCAACTATATGGGGACCCCTATCACTTTCAACCTAGATCCCAAGGTGCCCCCAAATCATTTAAAGCCCAGGGTCCCATTTGCCTTAAAGGAAAAAACTGATGCATAATTAGATAAACTAATAGCTCAAGGAGTTTTAGAGCCCACTGACCACTCCAGATGGGAGACACCCATAGTCACACCAGTCAAGACTGATGGGTCAGTAAGAATCTGTGGAGACTATAAGGGGACATTGAACCATGCGCTTCAACAGAGTGCATATCCAGTTCCAGTGGTGCATCATTTATTACATTCACTTGGCAGGGGTACAGTCTTTGCCAAATTGGATCTAGCCCAGGCATATCAACAACTAACAGTTGATGATGCTACTGCAGAGGCACAAACCATTGTGACTCATAGAAGTGCCTTCAAATGTAAAAGGTTACAGTTTGGAGTAAGCATGGCACCAGGCATCTTCCAAAGCCTTATGGAAAGGATGCTCCAAGGACTGCCAGGGGTAGTGCCTTACTTTGATGATGTGTTAATCTCTGCTGAAAATGACACTCAATTACAAGAGAGACTCAGAGAAGTCCTTACCAGATTCAAGAAAGCGGGTTAAAAGTCAAGGAAGAAAAATGCACTCTTAGAACTGACAAGGTTGAGTTCTTGGGCTACATGATTGACAAGCATGGCATCAACCCTACAGATGCCAAGGTTCAAGCAATCAAAGAAGCCCCTAGACCAAAATGCAAAACAGATTTGCAAGCCTTCCTTGGACTTATTAACTTTCATCACATGTTCCTACCTCAGAAGGCAACCATTGCAGAACCATTACACAGACTACTGGACAAAAAATCTGCTTGGGTCTGGGACAGGAAGGAACAATCAGCATTTAACAATATTAAAAGACTAATCATGTCTGATGCTGTACTGATACAGTTCTCTGAGAATTTGCCTGTTGTACTGCCTTGTGATGCAACCCCTTTTGGAGTGGGGGGGGGGGTTGAGCCACAGGCTTCCCAGCAGGAGGGAAGCCCCTATTGCATTTTACTCTCACACTTTGACCAAAGCAGAGAGGATTTACAGCCAATTGGACAAGGAAGCATTGGCAATTGTTGCAGCTGTCAAGAAATTCCACGAGTATCTATATGGGAGAACATTTACCATTGTCACAGATCACAAACCTTTGTTAGGCATTGTGGCAGGAGACAAACCTGCACCCACTATCCTGTCACCAAGAATGCTGAGGTGGACTGAATTTCTTGCTGCTTATTCATACAAGCTCAGCCGCAAGCCTGGCAAAGACATTGGCCATGCTGATGCCTTGAATCAGCTGCCCACTTCCATTTCACACTGAGGACGTTGAACTTGAGGTGCACACCTTTTTCCTAGAAACTGTTGCCAAGCTTCCAGTACATGCTGCTGAAATTGCCAGAGAGACTGCCAAAGACACTTTATTGGCTCCTGTTATAGGCTGGATTAAGAAAGGTTGGCCTTTTCAAGATCTACCTCACCTTGCCCAACCTTTTAAATCCAGGCAAACTGAATTATCTGTATTAAGAGGATGTATTTTGTGGGGTAACAGGGTGGTTATTCCTGCAAAACTGCAAAAAGAGGTTTTGGAAATGTTACATGAGGGTCATCCAGGTATTGTAAGGATGAAGGGATTGGCCAGGAGTTATGTATGGTGGCCAGGTATTGACAAAATGGTTGAAAACTGGGTTGCATCTTGTCCCAACTGTCAGGTAGTCAGGCCTGCCCCACCCTGCCCCCACACAGGAATGGGAATGTCCTAGGGGCCCATGGTATAGGATTCACATTGATTTTGCTGGCCCTACCAGAGGGCACACCTTCCTTATTATAGTAGATGCATATTCCAAATGGCAGAGGTCATCCCTATGGCATCCACCACAACTGATGCTGTCATCAAGCAGCTTAAAAGCTTTTGTAACCCATGGGTTACCTGATGCTTGTCTCTGACAATGGCCTCAATTTACATCCAACCTTTTGAATCCTATCTAGAACAACAGGGTATCAGACATGCCCTGACTGCCCCTGGGCATCCTTCGGCTAATGGCCGGGCTGAACGAATGGTACGTTTTACCAAGGAAAAGCTTCAGCAATTGGGTCCTGGGGACATCACTGAGAAAGTTGAAAAACTTCTTAGTGTTCAGCACATCACTCCTAACTCATCAACCAACTTATCCCCAGCAGAGTTGTTGATGGGTAGGAAACAGGTCTCCCCTTGACCACCTTCATCCCACTTACACACCCACCAGCACCACCAGATTCCACTAGCAAAGTTGCATGTTCAGTGTGGGTGATTCTGTTTATGCTAAGAACCTTATGGGTGAACCTTCATGGATTACTGCTGAAATAACTCAAATCACAGGCCCTCGTTCTTACAGGGTGCAAACAGAGGATGGTGTCTCTGGAGCAGGCACATTGATCAGCTTAGATCCAGATTACTTCAGGAACATCGCAATTGTTCCTCTCTAGTTCCCATACCTAATGCCTTTTCTAGGGGAAGGGAGAGCATGAGGATAATCAGCAACAAGAATCAACCCGATGTGTAACGAGCCATTATGACAGGAACCACCCCAAAACCTGTCACAATGCCAAAATCCATCCTTACAAGTGGAAGAGTGCACATCACTACCTGACTTGGGTGCTGACATTGGGTGGAGATGGGTTGGGAGGAGAGACCAGATTGTAACAATCAAATAGGGTCTTCTTTCACTGGAAGCCCTAGTAGGGAACTGTCAACAGACACATTTCCTCTCTCACTGGGTGAGAACATTAAAACTTCTGAACCACGAAGGTCTCAATGTACACGTAAGAGCCCCACCTATTTAAAAGAATACATTAGATAGGTTGGGGTTTGAGTATGGACTGAACCTAGTGGGGAGGGGTGTTATGTATGCAGGTTTGAATGTCATTGGTTTAGTTTGAACTGTTCTTGTAAAATGTCAGAAATGATTGGTTTAAAAAGTGTGGGAAAATCCTGCACTCTGATTGGCTGGCAACTGCGGCTGCTGGCTATAAGTAGCAGCCACAGCTCAGCCAAATCGGGTCTGTTATGAGCTGTAGTCACTAATAAACTCTTCACTGAAGCACTCCGCGTCTGACTCTTCATGCAAACTTAACAAATTAAAAAATAATTAATTAATTAATTGTGTATACATTTATCTGTTAGTTTTTTTCCCCTCAGAGATATCAGAGACACAGGGAGGCAATGACAAAAGCAATTTTGCCTCCACAAGTTCAATTCTCTTTCTATGTGCATCATGCCATCAAGAGCATGTACACAAAGGGAGGAGTTTGCATGACAGTATAGTGGTGTTTTTATCATTTTGATTAAAGCAAAATGCTGCAGAAACCTCTTCCTGCCTTATTTATGTTTTCAAATGTAAGAATGGGACAGTTTTGGGAGATGCCACACAGCAATCAATCAGTGGTTTTCCCAATCTCCTTCTTTGAGATTTCAGAATGGCCTTTTTTTCCCCCAGAAATCACCTCAGAAATCAAGGTGTGTCTGCTTTAAATGCCATGGAGGTGCATTTGCAAGCTGTCTGGGCTGCTCCACTTTGCTAATCCACATCACACTAACAAGAACAACATCATCAGTATGTATAAATAGCCCTTCAATTTCAATGGCACAGTTGAATAAAGGGACTGAAACTTCACCAGTGAAGTCATAAATATTATATACTGCAGAAGTAACACGGGTGCAACAGGACAAAGGAACAAGCATTTTTAAAATAAAAACCGTTGGACTTTTCAATACAAGAGAGGTTTCGAAAGCTTGTAAAAGAAAGTACCATATTATGCTAGCAAGGTGACAAAATGTCATTAATTCTAATTATTGGCTAGGCAACATGGAACTAAGAGCTTCTAATTAAGAGTTTGCCCTGAATTGGTCTTCCTGTTTATATTGAAGGTTCTTGGTGTAAATTAGATGTGATCTTCTTGAGCTGGTCCCCTGCTATTTTGTATCAACAAGTACCATCTCACTAAACTGAAAAAAGCTCTACTTCCATTAAGTGCTGTGGCACCTCCCTTTCCTTTCCTGTTTTCCACTTATATTCCAGGTTGGACCTCGATACTTATTTTCTCCATGCTTTGTAAAGCCTGGACCATTAATTAAAGAAAATTTGATCATTAGCACTAAGCTCAGTAATGCTCTGTGGATGCATCTGTGCTCTTTTTATAAACAAATCAAGCACTGCATTCGTTCCCTGTCAACTCTGCCCATCTGCAGTCCTTGGGTGTACCTTCCCCTTCTCTAATCATAAAATGCAATGAAAGCATATCAGAACTGTTAAGTTCGCATAGAGAGACAGAACGCGGAGTGCTTCAACTCAAAGTTTATTGTGACTTCAGCTCAGAACGGACCCAACTGGCTCAGCCGCAGCAGCTATTTATAGCCAGCTGCCGCGGCTCCCAACCAGAGTGCAGGGTTTTCCCGCACTTTTACAACCAATGAATTCAAACACTTTACAACCATAACCAGTCATTTTAAACTCTGCATACATAACACCCCTCCCCACTAGGTTTGGTCCATACTCAAACCCCATCTATCTAATATACTCTTGTAGATAGGTGGGGCTCTTATGGACGTGAGACTCGTGGTTCAGGTGTTTGGGAATCTCACTTTGTGAGGAAGGAAATGTATCTGCCAACATTCCCTTATTAGGACTTTGTATTAGTAGAACCTGCTTGGTTACTACAACCTGGTCTCTCCTCCCAATCCATCTCCAACCCAATGTCACCCCTAAATCTGGTAGTGATGTGCAATCATCTATTTGTAAAAATGGTTGTTGGCACCCTGACAGGTATTGGGATGGTTCCTGTCGTGTTAGCTCGTTACACATGGGGTTGATTCTCACTTGCTGATTACCTTCATTATCTCCCCCTTCCCCCCTAGAAGAGGCTGAGGGCATGGGATCCAGAGAGGAGCAAGGGCGATGCTCCAGAGGCAGTCTGGACCGTAACTGGTCTATGTGCCTACTCCACAAGACACCATCCTCAGTTTGAACCCTGTAAGACCTGGGGCCTGTAACCTGCAGGAATCCATAATGGATCACCTACAAGGTTTTTAGCATAAACAGAATCACCCACAGTGAATGTACAAGTTTTGCTGGTGGAATCTAGAGGTGCATTGGGTGCGTAAGTGGGGTGAAGGTCTAGGGTAGACCTGAGTTTTCTACCCATCAAAAGCTCGGCAGGAGTCAAGTTAGTGGATGGACTAGGAGTGATGTGTTGGATACTGAGTAGTTTTTCAACTTTCTCAGTGATGTCCCCTGGACCCAATTGCTGGAGCTTCTCCTTGGTAAAACGTACCATTCGTTCAGCTTGGCCGTTAGTCAAAGGATGCCCAGGGGCAGTAAGGGCGTGTCTGATACCCTGCTGCGCTAAATATGATTCAAAAAGATTAGAAGTAAATTGAGGACCATTGTCAGAGACAAACACATCTGGTAACCCATGAGTTACAAAAAGTTTCTTAAGTTGCTTGATAACAGCGTCTGCAGTGGTGGAAACCATGGGGATAACCTCTAACCATTTGGAGTATGCATCAGCTACAATAAGGAAAGTGTGCCCTCTGGTAGGGCCAGCAAAATCAATGTGAATCCTGGACCATGGACCCCTAGGACATTCCCATTCTTGTTTGGGGGCGAGGGGTGGAGCAGGCCTTACTTGCTGACTGTTTATGCAGGATGCAACCCAGGTTTCAACCATTTTGTCTATACCAGGCCACCATACATAACTCCTGGCCAATCCCTTCATTCTGACAATACCCGGATGACCCTCATGTAACATGTCCAAAACCTCTTTCTGTAATTTTGCAGGAATAACTACCCTGTTTCCCCACAAAATACAGATAATTCAGTTTGTCTGGATTTAAAAGGTTGGGAAACTTGAGGTAGATCATGTAGTGGCCAACCCTTTTTAATCCAGCCCACAATAGGAACCAATAAAGTGTCTTTGGCAGTTTCTCTAGCAATTTCAGCAGCATGGACTGGAAGTTTGGCAACAGTTTCTAGAAAGAAGGTGTAAGTTTCAGGAGCAGGGTCCTCAGTGTGCAAAGGAAGTGGGCAGTGACTCAAAGCATCAGCGTGCCCAGTGTCTTTTCCCGGTCTGTGGATGAGTTTATATGAATAAGCAGCAAGAAATTCAGTCCATCTCAGCATTCTTGGTGACAGGATGGTGGGCGTTGGTCTCTCCCCTGCCACAATGCCTAAAAGAGGTTTGTGATCTGTAACAATGGTGAACCTTCTCGACTGCTGCCACGATAGCCAACGCTTCCTTGTCCAGTTGACTGTAGTTTCTCTCTGCTTTGGTCAAAGTGTGAGAGTAAAATGCAATAGAGGCTTCCCTTCCACTGGGAAGCATGTGACTCAACACCCCCCCTGACTCCAAAAGGGGATGTATCACAAGTCAATATTACAGGTAAATTCTCAGAAAACTGTATCAGGACACAATCAGAAGTGATTTGTCTCTTGATGTTGTTAAATGCAGCTTCTTCTTTTGTGCCCCAGACCCATGCAGATTTTTTATCCAGTAATCTGTGTAAGGGTTCTGCAGTGGTTGCTTTCTGAGGTAGAAACATATGATAGAAATTAATAAGTCTCAGGAATGCTTGCAAATCAGTTCTGCATCTAGGCTTCTTTGATTGCCTGAACTTTGGCTTCTGTGGGGTGGATGCCATGTTTATCAATCATATAACCCAAGAATTTGACTTTGTCAGTTCTTAGTGTGCATTTCTCTTTTTTGACCTTTAACCCTGCTTTTTTTGAACCTGGTTAGAACTTCTCTGAGTTTCTCGTGTAACTGATTGTCATTTTCAGCAGAGATTAAAACGTCATCAAAATAAGGCACCACCCCAGGCAACCCTTGTAGCATCCTTTCCATGAGGCTTTGAAAGATGCCTGGCACCACACTTACACTGAATTGTAACCTCTTGCATTTGAATGCACCCCGATGAGTTACAATGGTTTGGGCTTCTGCAGTTAGATCATCTACTGTTAACTGCTGGTATGCTTGGGCCAGGTCCAATTTGGCGAAGACTGTGCCCCCGCCTAGAGAATGTAATAAATGATGAACTACTGGAACTGGATATGCACTCTGTTGTAGCGCATGGTTCAATGTCCCCTTGTAATCCCCACAGATTCTCATGGAACCATCAGCCTTGACTGGCGTGACTATGGGTGTTTCCCACCTGGAGTGGTCTGTGGGCTCCAGCATCCCTTGGGCTATAAGTTTATCTAATTGCTCATCAATTTTTTCCTTCAATGCAAAGGGTACCCTTCTGGGTTTTAATCAGATTGGTTGTACCTTGGGATCTAGGGCAAAAGTGATAGGGGTCCCCAAGTACTTGCCTAATCTGTCGCTGAAGACCTCTGGAAACTCAGACTTCAAAGACTCTTCCCACTCAGTGTTGCTCACGTGATTGATGCCAGTTACTTCGATGCCCAGCAGGTTGAACCATTCCAGTCCCAGCAAACTTGGGTGATCTTTATCCACGATGGTCAGGGGTAGGCGTTTGATGTGACCTTTGAACTTCACATTGAATTCTCTTGTTCCAACTACTGGAATCTTGTTCCCTTGGTAGTCTTTAAGAGTTAATGCCTGCTTCTTGAAGTGAGTCTTCTGGATGTCTGGTATCAGTCTTTGAATAGTGTCCCATGACACCATGGATAAATATGAACCTGAGTCCACTTCCATTTGGCAAGGCCTTCCTTCAATAAATACCTTGATGTTGTGGCCCCGCCTCGTGAGCCTGTGCTGACAGAGGAAGAGGACCTGGATGATGAAGAAGAAGAGGAGGAACGGGTAATGCCTTCCTCACCAGGGCCTTCCTCCCCAGGATCTTCCTCCCTGGCAAGGTCTCCCTCCCCAGGACCTTCCTCCCTGGCAATGCCTCAGGTTTCTTCAGAAAGCCAAGAGGAACAGCCTGAGAGACGCGTATCAGTACAGCCACGGCGAGAGAGGGAGGAGGAGGGTTCCTGACTTGATCCCAGGCAACGTCGGAGGGAGAAACGTCAGCAGCAACGTAGGGGGCATGGGAGGGCCAGAGATTGAGCTGGACCACACCCCACCAGGTATAAAAGTGGGTGTGCCTACGTTGCAGACTCTGTGTGTGACAAAAATGTGAAATGAAGCCGAGGATTCCGTCTGTGTGCCTGATTTAGTTTTTGGACTTTGAGAATAAATCAGTCTTCTGTGAGTACTGCATTCCTTGTTAGCTTTGAATTTGGCAGTGAGAGCCTGGGTGACTGCCAACACTCTTATTGGGAGATTTTGGAGACAGGCCAGTGTGACTCTCTGTGTTAGCGTTCCTTACCTTCTGGGGAAGGGAAGGGAGACAGAACATTTTGACATGCACTTTCCTGTTATTTAAGGGGGATGAATGACCAATAGTTACTGTTTGATGAGTTTCATTCCTTCCATTTGCTTCTGTGTTGCGCCCCATTTTCTCACTGATGTTGTTTGGCTTGACTTCTCTGTCTTTGTTGTTTGCAGCAAACTTCCTTCTGTTGGGTGGAGTTCTGGATGATTTGCAGACTCTTGCAATGTGCCCTCTTTTTTCACAATGGAGGCAAATGGTGTCCAGGAACTTGCATTCAGTGCAGGGGTGGTTCCCCCCACAACCTATGCAGTGGAAATCACACACCTTCCTTCTCAGGTCATTTCGTTTCTGCTCCATTCTGAGTCTATTAATTCCTTCTTCCTCTTCACTGTGTTCTGACTCAGAATCCAGTTCATCAAAATGAGTTGTGGTGGTCTTCTCCCACTCAGAATGGCCCGTAGCCTTGTTCATCTTTCTCATGGCTGCTGCTGAGAATTTGGTGGCTTCTGCTGAAGATGTTTCCTCAATGGCTTCTTTCAGCGTGATCTTAGGTTTCATCAGTAATTTGCTCTGCAAAACCTTGTCTTTAAGGCCCAAAACAAAATGACGTGCATGGCCTCCTCTAAACTGCTGATTCGCATGCACCCCCAATGTCTCTTAAACTTGCCACGAAGTCATTTACGCTTTTGTCTTCCCCCTGATTGCAGCGATAAAACTCATGTCTCTTAATGAGGCACGATACTTGGGGTGCATAGTGCGCCCTTAAAAGCCTCTCTAGATCAGGCCATGCCATTACCTTCACGTCTGCTGCACCAGCTAATGCCTTCGCCATCTTGAAAACTGCCGGACTGCAATACATGAGAAAGACCGCCCTCTTCTGCTGCTCAGAAATGGCAGCCAGATCATTTCCTTCCAGATACATCTGAAACCGATCTGCATATGCCTCCCAGTCTTCATTCTTCGGGTCGAATGGGGCTGGGGCGGGTGCTCAGTGCAGCCATCTCGCTCTTCTCTGTTCCGCGTTGCCTTCTCTTCAGGGAAATCCCATCCTCATCGCCAGTGTTAAGTTCGCATAGAGAGGCAGAACGCGGAGTGCTTCAACTCAAAGTTTATTGTGACTTCAGCTCAGAACGGACCCGACTGGCTCAGCCGCGGCAGCTATTTATAGCCGGCTGCCGCGGCTGCCAGCCAATCAGAGTGCAGGGTTTTCCCGCACTTTTACAACCAATGAATTCAAACACTTTACAACCATAACCAGTCATTTTAAACTCTGCATACATAACAAGAACAACCTTTCTGCAATCTCTGATTCATTTTTAAATTGAATTCCTTTGTCTCTCTCTTTCAATACATTTCCTCAGTTGAATGCATATTGATGCATTGTTGACTTCTAGAAAACTGGGCAAGAGTTTACTAATGTTAAAAACCCTCCAAAAATATTTTATAGCAGGCCTACCAGGGGTGAAATTCAAAAATTTTCCCTACCGGCTCTGTGGGCATGGCTGTGACCATGGCTTGGTATAATAGTAATAGCAACCAGGAGCAATCAGGGGTGATTCAAATTGTCCCTACCACCTCTCCCAAGGTGGTCCGAGGTGGTTGAATTTCACCCCTGAAACCTACTCATTTTACAGGCTACAGACTGTCCTTATCTGGCCTGCAGCGGCTTGTTGTTGGTAGAGAGCAGGGTATCATCAGTGGGTACGAAACAACATTGGTGAAGGGCATTGCAGTGGCCCTCCACAACAGGCACACTTTCTCATGTGGCCCATTGGGAAATTAATTGCCTGTCCCTGCTTTATAGAACACACGCAAGTAAACCTCTGGTCTGGATATTCATTTTGCAGGAAGGAATAGTATATCTCATCTTTTGACTTAGATGGCTGGCATTTTAATGGCCTTCCTGGAAACCAGGAGAAAATAGGACCATTCTGATATCTGGAAGAATGCTTCTCTACAGAAGGGGATAGAAATCCTAAAGGCTCATTTCCATAGTCCCTGAAGATGCCATTCTCTGAGCAAAAGGAGGAGGAGGCAGCCCCACCCTAACAGATGATATTGAACAGATGAATACTATGAAGAGTTGCTGATCCCTCTGAACTCCAGACATTCAGCCACAAAGGGTTTTAAAGGTGACAGCTAACAATTTGAATGTCACCAAAGGCCAAATAATAATCATTCAGCTCTCAATACTCCGGCCATTGTATTCTAGATAAGCTATGGAATTTGTTTTGCCTATTTTCCCTGCAACAACCTGTGAGGAAGGTTGGTCTGAAAGACTGGCCCCATTACCCAGTGAAATTATGTGGATGTGGAAGGATGAGATTCTAAGTCTTCCTACTTCTAGTCCAACATCATAACCACTAAAAAAAATTCTTTCTCCAGATCCTATTCGATCCAGTCCCTAAATTGCATTGGGTAGACTCTATAGAGTAGACTCTAAACTAAAATATTAGACATTAAAACATAAAAGGATCTCCCTCAAGACCCTAAAAATAGTTTTTGATACATAAAATGCTTACCCCAAAGTGCCATTGATTCTTGCACTTGATGCAGCAGATGATTGTCAAGTTCACAGTCTTATAATGGGATTCAAAGAGATGGGTGGATAAATGGATGGACAGAATGGATGGACAGATGGGTTGGTAGGTGGGTGGGTGCTGAATGGATGGATGGATGGATGGATTGATTGATTGATAACACACTTGGTTTTTTTAATATTTCCTGGAATAAGCAAATGAGATGATACATTTAACTACCCAGAACTCTTAAAACAGAAATCTGAATGAAGGTAAAATTGTTATTTAAAAGGTATGTGGGGAAAAAAATCTGATAAAAATAAAATCAAAGGAAACTTAGGGGAGCATATGAGAACTGAAGCTAAGATCAATACAAGGAGCCTCCATTACAGTCAAGCGCCCAGAGTGAATGTTTCATATATAATGAAAGAGTTATGATGAACTAATGTAAGTGTGTGTCCCAACTCATAGTATAACAAACTGGGTGCAACAAAACAGCTAAACAAGATTGTGTTCTCTGGTTTTTCTCACTTTTTAAATGGTTCACAATTCCATGTCTGTCTGTCACCCTTTGTTCCTGCTACATGCTGAAGAGGAGGAAATGCAAGCTCAGCTCCAGCTTTAATACTATTTCACAGGACATGCTGAGATATACATACTTAGCATTTACATTATAAGCCCTTTAAAATACTTTGCAAAATTATCTTGGTAGAGTCATAGAGTGATCAAGAATGAATGTGTAGAGGAAGGAAGGAAGGAAGGAAGGAAGGAAGGAAGGAAGGAAGGAAGGAAGGAAGGAAGGAAGGAAGGAAGGAAGGAAGGAAGGAAGGAAGGACTCTTCAATCATTAGTTTTCTTTCCTAGGTAGTACAAGCATCAGCATAATATGGGGTCCTTTTTAAAAAAAATGATGATGATGTCTTAAAAGTGTTACATGTATTATTATCAGGCAGAGAATTGAATGCTACCCAGAGTTATGGCCGTGCATTAATTTATTCAGTCAAATTGTTAAGTTTAAAAATAAGGAATTTATCACCTATTTAATTTTAGCAGTTAAAATAATAACTGAATTTATCACCCTATAAAGGAAAATCTTAGAGAAAGTAACAATTGAGATGTAGATCAATAAGGATTCTACAATCAATAAAACTTCTGACATACTAGAAAAGATTACAGATTAGTTCTGAATAATGAAAAATCAAAATTTAGGAATCAAAATTCTAACAAATTAGGATGGATTTTATGCATTATCTGAATTGTAACAGTCTCATTAACAGAAATTGTTATGGTGCATGATAACTATTAAGAAGTTTATTGTCAATTTCCCTTAATTTTTGTCTATACTTTTAGTGATTTTATTTTTCTTTTATTTATACACTATAGATTTATGCTATTCAGTTACTTGTTAATTTTTGCTAATTAGTAATATTGCTGATTTTGCTAATTGCTATTGTACAAAAAAACACCATAGAATGATATATTAATAGTTAATTTTATTTAAGAAGGCTAATCATTATTCTCTTTGGTTACATAGGGGAATGGAAGCTCAGATAAATGCCTTTAGGAACTCAAATTAATAAACACCTTTTTACAAGAATTAATTGAGTCAGTCCCATTGCTAGGTACCATCTAGTGCCATGGTATCATCAAAATACATTGAAGTAATATGTTTCCAGTATATTTCCGACATATTGCAGACTTCTCCCAGATAGCTACAGTCATAACTTGGTACTTGATTGTTTTAAAACTCATTGAATTTGGTACTCGAAACATTTTGATGTGAAAATTTTGTCCCGGAAATTGTGATTTGTTTGGTACTCGATGCGTAAGTTAGTACTTGTCACTGTTGGCTGCCAAACAAACTTAAGTCACATGGTTTGTTTGGTACTCATTATTTTTAGTATTCATCACACTTCCTGGAACCAATTAACAATAAGTACTGAGCAGTGGTGGGATTCAATTTTTTTTACTATTGGTTCTGTGGGAGTGGCTTGGTGGGTGTGGCAGGGGAAGGATACTGTAAAATCTCCAGTCAGAGGTAGTATTTGCTGGTTCTCAGGAGTATTCAAAATTTCTGCTACCAGTTCTCCAGAACTGGTCAGAACCTGCTGAATACCACCTCTGGTACTGAGATAACCACTGTAGTTGTCTTTTCTCAGGCAATTCCACTTTTTGCAAATAGATTGACTGATTATAAAATGTATATGCTTCCCATCTCACTGTCCAAAGTGACTGTATTCTTTCCAAGCTACTAAGAAAAACCCAATAACACGCACCAATCTGTTCTTGAAGCTACATCACCTTTTCTCCCTATGAACAATTCCCAAGACAGATATTGCTCAATCATGACTGGGGAGATACAGTCACAAGCAAAAACAGTAGAAAATACAGTTTATTTTCTAGGATAGGGTGCCCAATCACTGGGTCTTGAGCCTTTTGAAACCGGAAGTGGTGGGTGAGTGTGTGCTTGTGTGCTCCATTTGCACAAGCTTTCCCTCGCAACCGGTCCTGAAAGCCACAAAACGGTTGGAGAACTCTGTTCTAGGATCTTTAGGAGAAGTATTTCTAATGGCAAGAGTGATGGATTTTCCCACCATCCAGCCATTTTATTACATCCCAATATGTCAGACTCTTCCATCCAAAGCTAACATTGACAGGGGTTTTTTTAATCAGAAAAAGTCCTCCCAGAATTATCTCCTTGCTTTACAAACTTCCATTCAGGAGATGAACAGGAAGATCGTAAACTGGAAACTTTTCTTCCAGCTCAAAATTTAATATAAGCTGAAGAAGGACTTAAAGTTGCAATGCTCACCTTTTTTCTAAGTTTAATCTTCATATTCCAGCATGAACCCCATGAACTTTGTTTGAAACTTTAATGGATGCTCAAATTAAAAAGGGAATTGGAGAGATACAGTAAGAAATAAAGCATATAATGTAGTGCAAGGATATATTATTTCCCATGTTTAAAACCCCCAGATTTTTAGGCTAAAGGCTAAGGCAGTTCAGTATCTTGGCTTGTATTGTTTGAAGACTATTTTTCATTTTAGGACATTTAGTACCATTTATTTGCACTTTATCCTTGCGCTTAAACTCTTTTTTTTTCTACCAAGGACAGAGTGAAATATTTAACATGATTGGGTGCTATGAATGCTCTTAAATTATTCATTTAAGGGAAGGACATGTAATTCCCACTTTGCAGCAAAGGAGTATATAATGCATTGCAGGTCAGGTGGCATAAGGAGCACAGAACATGAATTTTTAATTTTTTCTTATCCAGATTATTAACAATGCCAAAAGAAATTAAAGTTCCTGGTTTGGAATTGGTCTACTCATCCTTAGAAAAGTTGTCCTCATAGCTAGAGCATTCCCTTTGTTAGGAAGAAAAAGAGAGCAACAAACCATAGGAGGTTCCATATATTTGTTTTTCCAAAGACAGATTCCTGACTTGTCTAAATCTATTTCAAACTGATATCTAGTTCAATGATTGCGCACTTGGTTTTGTTTTATCACATATACTGTTTAGGATAGGGGTCCCTAACCTGTGGGCCATGGCCCACTAGTGGCCCATGAAGGGATTGCAACCAGGCCATGGAAACAGCTGGCGACCGCGTGTGCATGCACATGCATCCTCACTTGCACAAATAGTGCATGAGTGTGTGCGCACTCCATTTGCATGAGTGGCAGGCACACACACAAATGGAGCTGTGTGTGCACGCTTGCCAGACACACACACAGAACCATTCCCTCTCCTTCCTCTGCCGGTCTGCAAAACTGGAAATGCTTGCACACCAACTGGAAAAGGAAATTCATAGCTTTTACCCCCTTTGTTAAATCCTTCTTTAAAATGTGATGACCAGAGTTGTGCAATATTCTAGATGTATACTTACCATAGAATTGTATGACAGTATCACAGTGTGATTTCTATCCTCTTCCTAAATAATCCCTTGCCTTTTTCACAGCTGTCAAACACTGAATCAATAAGTTCTCTGAAGAATCTATTATGACCCCAAGATCTTTTTTTTACTGGTTAAAGACAACAGACTCAATGAGTATATAAGAACATAGGGCAATTTTTCCCCAGTGCTTTCACTTTATACTTACTTGAATTGACCCACATTTTCTATTCGCTCAGTTTGAACAGACATCTCTAGAGCTTTTTATAGTTACTTTTGATTTTTATTACCTTGAATAGTTTTCTGTTATCTGAAAATTAGGATAGCTCGCTGCTTAACTCTAAAATAAGGTTATGTACAAAGAAGTTGAAGGGCACTGGTCTTAGCTTCACTCATTGACAAAATTGCCCATGAATTCTTACCCTTTGCTTTCTACTTTTTGACTCTTAATAATCCTTTAAAAGCCAGATAGGTCCCTCCCGTAATTATTAAGTTTACTCAGAATCCTTTGCTGAGGAACTCTACTTAAGATGTTTTGAAAATCCAAGAATACAATGTCAATAGGTCACTTCCATCCATGTGCCTGTTTAACCTTTTAAAAATTCTATTTTAGTGAGCCAGGGTTTTTCTTTGCAAAATCCATGCTGATTTGCCTTTAGCAAGATTGTTTTTGGGTCCCTTCTTAAAGAACCAGGAGAGAGAGAGAGAGAGAGAGATTCACCTTACAGAAACCTTCTGTTTGGCCACTCAGGAAATATGGAATCATAACCATCCCTAACCAGGGACTTCTGGAAAGTAAAGAATTCTGAGAGTGGTTAGAATCTGGCTTGATCCTACGTTGAAAAATTTCTTGCTTTGAAGAGATACACAAATACATGGCATGGGGCCAGGTTGCCAGAGGAATTGACTCATCCCCATCACCTCAGTCTGCCTCACTTGATCAAATAAGGAAGATACGTTATGGATTCCATCAGTTAATCAGGAAAAGTGCCTTCTCTGCCACTGCCTTGCTCTCTGGAATATTCTCTTTCTGGAGGTCAGGCAGGCCTTCACTTCCTGGTCTTTCGAAGGTGTTTTGAAGCCCTGGCTCTAGCAACTCACCTGGGGCTCACTGGGCAACCCACAATCATGGGGATGATTAGTGCCTTGATGGCTCCTGCCCACCTTTTAACTTTTATTTCATTGCCAGGGGAGTTATTGCTTTCCTAATTTTTTTATATTGGGTTTTTATCTTTGTAAGACAACCAGTGTCACTGAGTGTGAGTTGGATGACCATATAAATTTTCTTAAATAAATAAATGTAATTTATTTATTAAAAGTATACCTATCTATCTCATTATTGGAACAATTCTGGGTGGCTTTTTAACTTATTCTGGTGGCACTGCACAGAGAGGGGCAAGGGTCTTAGGTTTGGGAAAAAGAGGGGTTTTAACGGCCCTTTGTTGAATTTTTTATCCAAATTTTTAAGGGGATCTGGGAGGCGGTGGGATGTGAGGTCTGGTTGGAGCCTGGGGGGGGCTCTACCAGATCAATCTCAGTCCAGGTCAGGAAAGGGTCATGATGGGTGGGGGATGGGGTTGGGGCCACTGGAGCTCTAGGGGATAGGGTGGGGTTTGCAATTCCTACAGTGATAGGGAAGGGCAGCAGAGGTATGGACAGGGGCCATATCAGAGCTTGGGAGTGCACCCCCGCTGTCTTCGAGCGGTGACGCGCTCCGACCCCCTTGTTTCTGCCCACTTCTCTGGGGATATGGGAGATCAGGGCTTTGAGCTCAAGTTGGTCTATTTGAATGCCAGGTCCGTGATGAACAAAGCTCCCCTCATCCAGGAATTGTTCGAGGAGGAAGATACGGACCTGGCCTGCATTACGGAGACCTGGTTGGGCCCAGAGGGAGGACTCCCTCTGTTGGAGTTATGCCCACCAGATTTCCATGTGCTGCACCAACCTCGAGCTCAGGGCATGGGCAGGGGGGGTGGCTGTTGTTATCAGGGAGGCCCTTTGTCCAAGGGAGACTACTGTCCCTCAGATAGGTGGGTGTGAGTCTCTCCTCCTGAAGTGGGGCCCTGGTGGTCAGTTGGGCCTGTTGCTTATGTACCTTTCTCCCAGTTGCATGACAACGACCCTGCCTGATCTACTTGACGTGCTATCGGGGGTGGCAGTTGAGTTCCCCAGGCTTACTGTGCTGGGGGATTTCAACCTCCCCTCTCTGGGTGCGTTGTCGAGGATGGATCAGGAGTTCATGGCTTCCATGATGGCCATGGACCTGACTCAAATAATACAGGGTCCAAGGGCAGCATGGAGGGCACGCTCGACCTTGTTTTTATCTTGGGACAGTGGCTTAATGCTCTGGGTGGGGGATTACCAACTATTCAACCCCTGTCATGGACCAACCATTATCTCCTACCACTGGCCTTCCATTATGCCACCCCTCATCACTGGGATGCGGAACTGACTAAGTGGTTCCGCCCCAGGCGTCCAATGGATCCGGAGAGGTTCCAGACAGCACTTGGGTTGATGCCTGCCTCCCTTACCCACAGCCCGGTTCAGGTCCTGGTGGATGCCTGGCATAAGGCTGCCTCCAGGGCTCTTGACCAAGTTGTTCCTTTGTGGCCTCTGACCCAGTGCAGATCCCGGTTGGCTCCCTGGTTTTCTGTGGAGCTCTGGGAGATGAAGCACCAGAGGAGGGGCCTAGAGAGCAGTTGGAGGTCCAGCAGGTCCAAATCTGACCTATCGCAGTTAAGAACCTATACTAGATCTTATCTTGCTGCGATGGGAGCGGCGAAGTATGCTTACTTCTCCGCTCTCATTGCGTCCACAGATAATAGCCCGGCCGCCCTGTTCAGGGTCACCATTCCCTTCTTAACCAGGGAATGAGGGAGGATCCTTTGCAGGGGCAGGCTGAGGAGTTTAGTCAGCATCTGTCGGACAAGATCGCTCAGATCCGGGCCGGTCTGGATTCCGACTGGTTAGAGTCTGACAGGAGGGAGGCGATGGGTCTTATGGATTCCATCTGGGAAGAGTTTAATCCTGTGACTCCAGATGAGGTGGGCAGGATCATGGGGAAGCTGAGTGCTGCCATGTGCTTATTGGACCTCTGTCCCTCCTGGCTGGTGTACACCGCCCAGGAGGTTACACGAGGCTGGCTCCAGGCAGTGGTTAACACTTCATTGAGTGAGGGATCCTTTCCCCCCGCCTTGAAGGAGGTGGTGGTGAGGCCCCTCCTCAAGAAGCCTGCCCTGGACCCAGCTATTTTAAACAACTTTTGTCCTGTCTTCAACCTTCGCTTTGTTGCGAAGGTTGTTGAGAGTGTGGTGGCCTGACAGCTCCCGGTGTTCCTGGAGGAAACTGATTATCTGGATCCATATCAATCGGGTTTCAGGCCCAGGTACAGCACTGAGACAGCATTGGTTGCACTGGTGGATGATCTCTGGAGGGCTCGGGATAGGGGTTATTCCTCTATCCTGGTCCTATTAGATCCTCAGCAGCTTTCGATACCATCGACCATGGTATCCTACTGCGATGCCTCGAGAGGTTGGGGGTGGGAGGTACTGCTCTACGGCGGTTCTCCTCCTACCTCTTGGGTCATATGCAGGTGGTGTTGGTGGGGGGGGTGGAATCAACCCTGAGGCCCCCCCTTTGTGGGGTGCCTCAGGGGTCGGTTCTTTCTCCCCTCTTGTTCAACATCTATATGAAACCGCTGGGTGAGATCATCCATGGTTTTGGGGTGAGGTACCATCAGTATGCTGATGATACCCAGCTTTTCATCTCCACCCCAAATCAACCCAGTGATGCCCTCGACGTGATGTCCCGGTGCCTGGAAGTGGTACGGATCTGGATGGGGAGTAACAGGCTTCAGCTCAACCCGGCCAAGACTGAGTGGCTGTACGTGCCAGCATCTCGGGTTATCCAGGATGTTCCATCTTTAGTTATGTGGGGAGAGGTGTTGCCCCCCGTAGATAGGGTGTGCAACTTGGGCATCCTCCTGGATGCATGGCTCAGTTTGGAGGATCAGGTGGGAGCCGTGGCCGGGGGGCATTTGCCCAGGTTCACCTGGTGCGCCAATTGCGCCCCTATCTGGACTGAGATGCCTTACATACAGTTACTCATGCATTTGTTACCTCCCGGTTAGACTACTGCAATGCTCTCTACATGGGGCTGCCCTTGAGGACCACTCGGAGGCTTCAACTGGTGCAGAATGAGGCTGTGCAGGTTGTGATGGGAGTATCCCGATACTCCCATGTTACACCCCTCCTGCATGAGCGGCATTGGTTGCCAGTTGCCCTCCGGGTGAGATTCAAGGTGCTGGTACTCACCTATAAAGCCCTACATGGCTTAGGACCAGGGTATTTGTGAGAATCTCTGCTGCCAGCAATGACTTCCCAATGTCCCATGCGCTCACACAGACAGGGCCTCCTTGGGGTGCCATCGGCCAGACAGTGTCGGCTGGCGACCCTTGGGGTAGGGCCTTTTCTGTGGGAGTGCCCACCCTGTGGAATCAGTTGCCCCTGGAGCTTGGGGTGGCTCTTGACCTTCAATCCTTCCGTTGTGGCCTGAAAACATGGCTCTTTCAGCTTGCTGACCTGGACTGATGGAGGGGGTGGGGTTTTTAGTGCTGGTTTGTTAATGTTAATCACTATATTGGGATGTTGTTTAATTGGCTTTTTAATATTTGTATTGTATGTTTTTATTGTTGTGAGCTGCCCTGAGTCCTTTGGGAGATAGGGTGGCATAGAAATCCCAATATAAATAAATAATTAAAATAAATTCTATTTTTGTTTTTATCTGGCTCTTCTTATTGATGCATGATATTTTTATATGGCTTTTAACCTTTGATTTAACCTTTGGTGTTATTAACTGTACATTGCTCTGTGAGTGAGATGGCCAGTATCTAAATTTGAAATGGCTCCTTGTCCTCACACTGAAAATGCATACAGTTCTCACTGGTTTTCTTTCTTTTTTTATTTATCGCCATTATTTTATATCACACTTCCCAGAATACAAATACTATTAAGTATAATTAACAATCCTAATGAAAAGACCAACAAATTATATCTTTCAAAACACAAATGAACACACTGCCTTTCTTTCCACAGACCCATTTGTTGATAAAAGCTCTTTGGGAGGAAAGGGAGTTGTCTTCACTCATGTTCTCCCATCCCTTTTCTTTATTCTGTTATGAAAAAGGTTGCCAACTAATATGTTTGACATTTTGAAGTACTGGCCTTTACCGTTGAATCCCTGTGGGTATATTCTCCCATAATAGAAACATTGTTTTTTAAAGACAAAAAATCTAAAAGCAAAACTCCTCTGAAGATGCCTTTTGGTCTGACATAAAGTTGCTTCAAAGACAAATATCTGAAGATGTACCTTTTCCCATAATTCATAATGTCATCATGAGCATAAAGCCAGAGAAATCCCATTTCCTTCAGGGAAATTCCAACTGAATAACAAAATATTTTTTCTGCACAAAGCCCTCTACCCAGAGGTGGTATTCAGCAGGTTCTGACCAGTTCTGGAGAACCGGTAGCGGAAATTTTGAATAGTTCGGAGAACCGGTAGTGGAAATTTTGAGTAGTTTGGAATACCACCTCTGATGGGCCCCACCCCATCTATTATCTGCCTCCCGAGTCCCAGCTGATCAGCTGGGTCTTCTTTTGTTGCCTTGCACAGGAGAATGGAGCTGGAAAGCAGGTTAGTGGGGTGCAGAGAGAATGGGGATTTTACAATATCCTTCCCCTGGAGTGGAGATTTTGCCTTATCCTTCCCCTGCCATGCCCACCAAGCCACACCATGCCCACCAAGCCACACCCAGAGAACTGGTAGTAAAAAATTTTGAATCCCACCACTGCCTCTCCCAAAGATGCTAACTGTCTAGTAACAGGGAAAGCATATTTTTTCCACCCAGTTAAATGCCAGCAATTGCTATACATCACATGTAATAACTTGGGTTGGAGGACTGGGGAATAGAGAGGATCTTTGCTGCTCTACCTCAGGCTGCATTGTCTTATTCTTCTTAAATAAGGGAACCAAGCAATAATTAGGGACAAGGAACCAGCAGCCTTCAGATGCTGCAGGACAACTATTATATCCCCTGTCTACAGTGACCAGACTTGGCTGGTTCTACTAGTGTATTTCTTTAGTATGTTTTTGAATTCTTGTTGTTCTTGCAATTCATTTTGTTTTGTTTTCATTGCTTTTCATGCTGAATTTGATAATTAGTGATATGTTTGCTTGGTTCAACTGTAAAAGATACCTTCTGATTAAACAAGTGTGGGTAGGGGGATCTATGTAAGCAATTAATGGGACCAGGTTTCAATAGAAATCTTACAATTAATCCCCATTATCATGGCTGCCCCTGATCATGGCTTGCTGTTGTTAGAGAAGCAAGAACAGAAGAGTTCCTTAATTCCATCTCATCACAACTGTCTTAGGCTTCTCCTTATTCTCTTAGTATGGCAATATCATGCATGTATGTCCAAATTGGATAGATGTGAGCAAGAGTAGCTTGGGGGGGGTATTATTATGTATTGAATAGCATAAATATATTTGGAATAAAACTGGGCTTTGCCATATTGTGCAAAATGCACTAAAATTGACAGATATGCTGTCCTTATGGTTATCAGAAATGCTAGTAAGATACTGTACTTTATTCTATCTTACTGAAACACATTATGTGAAAGTGCCATGTAATAAGTGGAGGACAAACAGATGTGATAAAGCAGTGATAAGAGTTCAACTTTTGTGATAAGAGCAGCAAAATGTCAATTCTTCTTTGCATTTATCAACTACTCCCAACTGGTAGATTTACTTAGACTCTTTTTGAGAAAAATGGATATGATAAAATGCCTGCATGCATGCTGGATTATGTTTATGATTTCTTGGTAGATAAAATTGCTTGCATATACTCTGGTTTGGGTGCCAGCTGGATGGAGCCTAGCAAGGTGAACAAGGCAGAGCTTTATGCTGCTTTCTGGGTTTATTTATTTTATGATTTATCGATTAAATTTATATGCAACCCATCTTATTGTCAAGCAACTCTAGTTGGCTTACAAGCATCATAAAAATAGAAGTACAAACATTAAATATTAAGTAAACAAATTAAATAGGCTAAAGCCAGAATGTTGTGAGGTGGAGGTAGGATCTTCTATATATGAGTTTCTTTTGATATGTTTCTTTTGAGCTTATTACATTCAAAAAAATAAATACAGTTTTCTTTTAGATGAATTGTGCCACCTGCAAGTTGGATCTTTAAACTTGCTAGCTCCTACAAGCAGCCTAATAGGATGTGAGTAATTGGATTAGGAAAAATGTCAAGTATGAAGATGGATGGCACTTGCTTGCAAGTATGTGGCTGGATGGAGTCCTCTTAGGAGCCAACCATTTTTGATAACTGGAGGTTGCTTTCTCTCTCTAACCCATATACTGTAGATGCAAAAACACAGAGAGTCCATTTTGAGAAGAAGGTGGTGGTAGCTTGCCTTCAGAGATGTATTTATGATTGATGTATTTATGACTGAATTATGATTGAATTGCTATCAATCAGTAGTCAGACTTGGTCAGAGGACCTAAACAGCATTGTTGCATGGCATTGTTGCTTTGTCAGGACCTCATTGGGGGAAAGGATTTTTTTTCTTTTCCATAAGTATGGGGATTGGAGTTTGTAGGTACGGTTCTTCAATGATTCTGCATCTTCCTGAATGAGCAGTTCTAGTCTGTTATCACAGTATTTGATGCTATAGTTGCTCCAATGTGAGGTAAGGCAAGGTTCTCCCCATGTGGTACTTAATATGTATATGAAGTTTCTAAGTAAAGACACTCACCAGTTTGGGATGAGGAGCCATCAGGCTTCTAGTGATATAATTTGTCATCTTAAGCTAAGCTGGGAATGACACAAAATTTCCGAACTGATATCTGCATAGAGCAAAATTAATTTAGATTAAATCCAAACTTTCTGTACATCCAAGAACTTTGGTCCTTGGATGGCCTCCTGCTCCTTCTGAAGGAACTGGTTCATGGTCTAAGAGTCCTCTTGGGCTTATAGATACAGCTTCAGCATCAGGGACAGGCCATGGCTAGAGGTCCTTTGTCCAGTGTTATCTAATGCTCTACTTGCAACCATACCTAGGCCAGGATTCTTTAGTAATGCTAATTCAAGCTCAGCCTGATTAATATGTTGTACTGTATATGGGGTGTCATTTGGAGATGTCCTGATAACTGCAGTTGGTCCAAAATGTACATGTACTTGTAGATCAACCTCACCATTGCAAGATAATATCTCTTCTAAAATTTCTGAATTATATCAATAGTTCAAAGTATTGATCACCACCTCTAAAGTTCTATTTAGCATATACAATGCACCTCAAACACCACCTCACCAGGATTGAATTTGCCCATCTTATATGAATATCTTAATAAGGCCATTAAGGTACCCACTCCCCCAGTCCATTGGAGATTAAGAGATTGTGGACCAAGTGGTAGACCTTTTCTGTTTTTTTCCCATAATCTGTGCAATTCTCTCCCCTGTGGTATTCTGAAAAACAGGCAAAATTTCATTCAGCTTTTTATCTTAGGTCATTGTTCAATGTGCTCCATTTTCTTAGGAGAAATATTTAGAGTTCATGTATTACTTTGTATAGTTTTATATTTTACTCTTGAGGTATTCTGATTAGACTAAGCCTTCAAATAAATAACAAATGCAAACAATTGCTGAAATTAAGCAAGCTTCGCATTTCCTAATATAGAAATGTGAAACTTAATGGAAATAAACATTTTGATCTGATAGTGCCACTAGTTCTCCTTATGTCTAATTAACTTCAAGAAGATTAATTTCCAAAACTGCTTAGGTTAAAAAGGACATTAAAGTAAATAATAAAAGCAATGTCCCTCAGAGATGGTATTCAGCAGGTTCTGACCAGTTCTGGAGAACCGGTAGCGGAAATTTTGAGTAGTTCAGAGAACTGGCAAATACCACCTCTGACTGGAGATTTTACAGTACCCTTCCCCTGTCATGCCCACCAAGCCACACCCACAGAACCGGTAGTAAAAAAAAATTGAATCCCAACACTGGGGGATTCAACGTCCCTACATTAGAAGGAATAAGGTATCACTGGGCTGATCACAATAGCTTTTGAAATCTTTATTTGAATTGATTATTCTGAAGAAATACTTGTAAGAATATAGAGATTTTCCACTAAAATTGAAAAATGAATTTCATATTTAATTTTAAAATCTCCAGAGGATAACAGGCAACCAATCTTTTATAAATGTTGTCGCTGGTAGCTTAAATAACTTCTAAGGTTTCTTGAAGGCAACAAACAGACTTAAGATATAGATAGTCAAGAAAGAGCAAGGTATGCAATTTAAAAGTCATAGCAATCATTTTTAAGAGGGAAAGTTTATACAAATCTGCTATACCCCTCACTAAATTCAATAAAAATTTACCCCTTGCTTTTAAGAGCTTGCATACAAAAAGCAAAAGTATTGTTATGCATTTATTTCCATTTCTCTTTCATTAACTGCATTATTATTTATTCTCTCACAAAGAACAAAATGCCCACCACCTACAATTTATGGGTTAAAATAGTATAGAGTTGCCTGAATCATATTGCTTAAGAGCAATCCTAGGAGTAGGCCACGTGCTTGTACCTCCCTTCTTTTATCAAGAACTATAGCAAGAGTTTGATAAAAAGAAAAAGAAATACCCATGCTTCTGCTTATCGGTAACTAATTTATTTTGTACCCAAGACCTAAGATGCTAAACAAAAAACAGTTGGCAACATTTTGAGCCTAACCTAACCCTAACCAAACCTGACCACAATGACAAACTATCAGTAGAAGATCATTAATCTATAAATTCTAAATATGGCTTACTTGTTTGATTCAACTTATTATTTGAAAAACAAAGAAGATAAACTAATTTCCCATCTCATGAAAATTTTAGTGATATGTTGGGGCATCTACAGGGAAGGGTTTTAAAAGTCAAGATGATGGCTGTGTTCGCCAATTGAAGCTCTGCCTTTATTTTTTACATCTGTTTGTACATGCAATGTGTTTTTAAAAATGGTCAAGGTTTTGATTGTGTGGTTGTACTGCCATTCTGACTTTCTGACCTCTATGGATGATGACCTATTTTTATCTACTTTGCATTCTCAGCCACTGCAGTCTTCAGAGCTCACAAAAATGCAAAATGTGCATTTCAGTCAATTAAAAGAATTAAAAGACAAAAATAGACATTGATCAGAAGTTGAGCTGCAAAATAGCTTTTGGTTATATTTAGTAATGGATTCTGAGTGCACTCAGATATAGTAATACATTGGGGATGATGAGGCATTAGATAAAGTCTTATGTCATATCCCGTTATTAGTTCATTGAACACAAAACAGCCTAAGCTTTTTCTGGATAAGGCCTTTTCATGACATACTTAGCCTTTTTTCACAGAAGATCACAAGCACTGAATCTGGAGTGCTTTGTAGGCAAATGAAGAGCTTCATTGAGCCACAGAGGTGCCCTGAATAAAGTATGGAGTCATTTAAACTACCTCCATTTTTACACCATACCAGACACTTCACAGATATTATCAAACATTTCCAAAAGAAGACAAAACCTGATTCCTTTCCTTATGCTAGAGTCTGATTCTATATTATGGTGGTGACTTCATGCTTTCAAGTCAGTCTGGACTTCTGGTGATTATATGGACAAGGCCATGTAGTTTTCGTGGCAACATTTCTCAAAGCTGGTTTTGAAATTGCCCAGAGAGAAAATGACTGGCCCTAAATCACCCAGTTGACTTCATGCCTAGGCAGGACTAGAACTCACAGTCTCCTGGTTTCTAGTCCAATGTCTTTAACCACTGCAACAAGCTGGTTCTCTTCTATATGATACTAAGTAGTAAAACACAGATATAGGGCTATATTTGTTTCCAGACCATAGCAGTGGATGCCTCACTGTCTACAAGGTAACTCTTGATTTGGCAGAAGGCAATGTGTTGTCATGAACATTAGTCTGATTATTGTAGTGCCACAATCTAAACTCCCCATCTTTTAGATTCTCTTGTGAACAAAGAAGAAGAACTGGTTGTGTTGGATCAATTTAATTTTTTTTAGTTATAGTACATTAAGAGACAGGGCATCATCCATACTATCATTGTTTTAGCAGTATGCTAAAAATAAACCTCTGTGTGGCCTTAGTTGGAATACTCTACATATGTGTATAGAGTAGATATACTCAAATAGATACTATGAGCTATATATACATGGAAGAATTGACAAACCACCTCAGTGATGCCCTTCCCGTGATGGCCCGTTGCCTGGAGGTGCTGCGGGACTGGATGGGAGTGAACAGGCTCTGACTCAATCCGAACAAGACTGAGTGGCTGTATATACCATCATCTCAGATAATCCAGGAGATTCCAACATTATCCATAGGGGGAGAGGTGTTGTCCCCTGTGGATAGGGCGCATAACCTGGGCATCCTCCTGGATGTACGGCTCAGTTTGGAGGAGCAGGTGGGAGCCATTGCCAGGGGGCATTTGACAGGTTTGGCTGGTACGCCAGCTTCTCCCATACCTGGACCGAGATGCGGTGCACATGGGCACTCAGGCGCTTGTCACCTCTAGACTCGACTACTGCAATGGTCTCTATATGGGGCTGCCCCTGCATCTCATACAGAGACTTCAGCTGGTACAAAATGCAGCCGTGTGGGTAGTGATGGGAGCATCCTGATTCTCCCATATTACACCCCTCCTGCGCGACTTGCATTGGTTGCCGGTTGCCCCCCATGTGAGATTCAATGTTTTGGTAACAACTTATAAAGCCCTGTATGGCTTGGGTCCAGGGTACTTGCAAGAAGGTCTCCTTCTGCTGACAAACACCAATCGCCCTGTGCGCTCCCACAGACAGGGCCTCCTGGGGATACCGTCAGCTAAACAGTGTAAGCTGGCGGCCCCTAGGGGGAGGGCCTTCTCTGTGGGGGCACCCACCCTCTGAAACCAACTACCCCTTGAGTTGCGCTTGGCCCCTGATCTCCGCTCCTTCCGCCATGACCTCAAAACATGGCTATTTTTGCAATCCAGCCTGGACTGACAGGGGATCGGGGGTTTTAATCTGATTGTTTATTTGGCATAATTTAATATCTTTTTAATTTCTTTTAACTTTTGTACTTTCTGTCTTTTATGTACGCCGCCCTGAGTCCTTTGGGAGAGAAGGCAGCTTATAAGTCCAAATAAACTAAACTAAACTAAACTAAACAAAAGAATGGCAAATTTGGAACTGAGATATCCCTATTTTTTAATGATTTTGAGAAAATTATTGCCTTTTCCAAGACACTAAATAAAATATTCAGAAGGATCTTTTCTCCCTTTTGTTTTTTTTAAATAGATTATAACAGAACAATACTTTCTTTTTCTTTCCAGTGCCATCAGTGAGCTTGCTTTCCCTCACTAAATCTTAGAAAAGGCCTAATTTGATCTTAAATATAAATGAAACTTTAAAGTTGCAGATATAATTAAGATACACAGGAAACTTGTAGGTAAATATAAGTTTCTTCTACATTCAGGTTAGATTAGTTATCATCAGATATCAAATTATTGTGTATATATAGTTTATGCTCTGCCAGTATTTATTATCAGTTATCTTTGCATATACAGATATTTTTTAATGCTCTGAAGATAGCAAAAGACTGACAGAATTTTAACTACTGCTTTGAGGGGGGAATAATCAGCTGCACTGCATGTAGGAAATTACTGTTAATTTCCAAAGCTTCTATATAGAAAATTGAGCCTGTTTGTTTCTTATAAAAATATTGTGAGGTAAAGTTGATGATTTGTAATCATTTCCTAATATCCTCCAAGGGCCTTTTCCTGGGACATCCACCAGAATTTTGCATTGAAAGAGTGTATTTTTTAAAAAATTATGATAATTACATACATTGTGGTATACACTTCTATGTATTTCTCAGTTAACATCCTCTCTTCTATAAACTAGGGATAATATGATTTACAAATCTTGACCAAAGGCCAAATAGAATCTGACACATTCACAAGGCAACAGTTGGGAAATGACAGCATAATTCAGTTTTGCTCATGTCTTTATTAATCATAAGTAAGCAAAGTCCCAGTGTTTGACTTAAATCATGTACTGTAATGGAAGTCTGGGTAACAGAAACAAAAATCATAGTGATTCTGTAACACCTTATATTGTTCTGTCACTCTAGAAAGGCTCAAATAATATGTAGTTCACCAGATATTTGGGACTCTAAAAATCCTCAATTATGACCAACTTCATCAAGCAATTGTAGAAATTATTATCCAAAAACTTATACATCCCCAAATATAGCAGCTGCCACATGACTTTTTTTTCAAGGTTTTTCAAGATCTGCTTAAGCCCTTGTCTGCCAGATCTGACAGCTACATAATCTATTCTAGATGACCTACAAGTCCCTTCCAACTCTGATTATCTGCTATCTTATCTATTTTGCATTGCATTGCTCATAGCTTGTTTGCCCCAGCTATTCATCCATGTGCACTGAGATCCTTGCCTAAATAAAATGACACTCATATCACCTTTATTCTGACTTGAAACTGATATTTGCCTAGATTAATTGTGTGGTTGAAGAAAGGTATAGGCCCAGATCTCCATGATCCAAGGAAAACATGTCATCCACTGGATCAACAGCTTACATCTGTTTTATTAGAACTTCTGTGTATCTGATAAACAATATTCTTTGTCTGCAATATGGACTATTCTTAAGTTCAATGAATATTTTTTTTATTATTTTAAAACAAGGCACCCCTTGTTGAATCAGATATGAGGCTTATCTAGCAGAATATTCTACCTCCATTATAACCAATCATGAAACCACATGTTCCACAGCAAAATACTGAGAAGCCCATCGTTCTAATTCTGAAAATATTATATAACAATCAAGAGTAATAATTGACAGACTTATTTTTCTTTTCTATATTTTTAAGATTATTATTCTTGAAGTGTTTAGAATAGTCTCCCACAAAACATGGGCAGTCCCTTCTCTATTGGCCTTTGGCAAGGCCATGAAGACTTGACTTTTCCTCCAGGCTTTGGGACATCTAGGACATTAGAATGGGATCTGTGGCATGGGGATAGGTGTCTTGTAGTTTTGGGGTTTTTATTGAGCCTCAATGCCATTTAGTTGTTTTTATTTATTTGTTTCTTTGTTTTGTTTTAATGTAATTCTGCTTTGGTTTGATGCCTGGAGACTCTTGGATAGATAGACATCCACATGAATTGGATAGATAAATAAATACATTTTTAAAATTATTGGAAAGAAACAAATAAACATTTCAAGGTTCAAAATAATAAAAATTATCATCACAATATTTCTATCAAGCCCATTGCTTCTAAGAACTGATTCACATCACACCACTTTGCAATCAGAAATGCAATTTTATGGATTGTTAATCTTTTCTATCATTTTTATCTCTCAATCACTGCATCACCAAATTACTTAGTAGAATTCCTCTATATAAGAAAAGACATTATGGCTTATTGTAATGTATTAAAGAGAGAACTTTTAATGTTTTATCAAGACAGCGACATTATTGAGATGAATTAAGCATAATTTGTTTAATTTGCTCTTTTCACCTTTGTGTGCACACCTACAGTCCACGTAGTACCTTTTCTACATATTTTGGGGTTAAGAATTGAATAGACAGATACACTGCAGTGATTTTCTAACCACATAAAACACAGATTAAATGAATTGGAGACACATTTATGACCTTACATTGTCAGCCCCAGTAATAATAATACTAAAGAATAGGATGATGTGTACAGGTTAGACAGCAAGCTGTATTAAAATAATGGCTCAGTAAGAAGTAAATCAATGATCCTGACTTTTGAGGATCCAATTCAAAATCTAAGCTTTGACTTGCTTGACAAAAGCGTTCTCTTCCCACAAACTAATAGGGATGGAGGTACAGCAATGTAGGCATAAAATATCTCCCTGCAACACTTTGTCAAAAGAATTCACTGCAGCAGGTTACATTCATGTCAGATGAACAACTGGGATTGCAGTTTTAAAGCTGATTTTAAAATACACAAATGCATTGTAATTGTTCTAATAAGCGTATTTCCCCCTCTCTGTTTTATTGGATAAAAGGATGAACACTCTACCATTTTTCAGGCGTGAGCCACAATCCATTTCTAATATATGCTGGTCTGCTCTGCTTTTAAAAACAGACAGGTGCACACAGCAAAAGTCAACTCCTTTCAAGAGAACAATGGGTCTTTTCTATGCTTCTGAAAGGCAATAGAACAGAATAGGTGGAAAGCCTATCTTGCCTATTCTCTCTCTCTTTTTTTCTCATTTTGCTTTAGAATTTGTTTTGTTTTCCATTTACCTTTTCTGGAGCTGGGAACTGCAAATGATTGACTTCCAAGGGTGTTATCAAAGGAACCGTCTGAAAACCATCCTCATTGGACGGCTGCTGCTTGTTCTTTTCATTCAAATTGCTTCCCAGCTTCACCATCCTTAGATCTCACTTTCCAGACCTAAAACATATCGAGGTGATCAGTATTAAAGGAGTAAAAAAAGGAGGATGGAACAGAAAGGAGGGGAAATTAAGGACAGAATATGTCAGCTTGCCATATTTCAATCACCCTGCAGGTTATATGGTTCCCACTTGCATATCTCTGTTAAATTGAGTGGGGGGAGAGGGAGGGGGGAAGCATTTTACCTTTATTTCTTGCTTTAAAGAATGTATCATCAGGTCTAAACCACCCACAAGAGAGTTCAGCTAAGCTTCTGTTGGTTTAGCTCCAAACAAGGATTGCTTTATATCAAGAACGGGTTGTAGGAGTGAACCTAGCTTGGCTCCTTTGTTGCTAACAGAAAATATCTAAACAAGGGATGCATCTGGCCCAGTTTTTTTCTGTATATTACATCTATTTTTTTAAAAAAAAATCATAGCAACTACACAAAACATTTCAAAAGTGATGCTTAATAACGATCATTCTTTAACAACCCCCTCTTCTCTGGCGACTGACATATTTCAGAATGAATTATAATCTATGAACAAATTAACAAATGAAACACAGTGTGAAAGATATTCGAGAGTCCCTTTGGTTTTTTTTCCCCCTTCTTCTTAGCCCTGATGCATCTGCGCCAGTAATCAGGGGCGGGTCGCAAATACATGCCTCAGAATCAGACGATTGAGGGGGAGAAATTCTCCCTCCGCCCCCCACCCCCATCGTCCTCCCACTATCTACTTACTGCAGGGCACACCTCGCTCTTGGAAGGAGGTTCGCGACGGTTGCGCCAAAAAAAAGCTGGTTTTTTAAACCCCCCGGTGGTGCTGAATGGACAGCGCCTCGTTCCTCAGCCGGCTGGTTCCAAACGCTACTGAAAGAGGATCAAGGAGTGAGCGCAGAGACAGCCGCTCGAGTCTGCGGCAGGCAAACACTCCCAAGCTGGGGCGGCGGCTTCCGTGCGGGATCTGGCACCACCTGCTGTCGCCCAGGGCGGCCACAAGCGCTAGCAAAGAGAAAAAGAGACGGTGCTTATCGACAACGCCACCTACAGTCTGCACAGAGCACAGGCAGGCGACATTCCAGCTCAGCCCAGCCTTCCTGTTTCCAACAGCCTGCTAAGAGTTTTAAGCCTTCACCAAGTCCGCCTCCCATCTGCTGTGATGTCGTTGACAGACAGGTGACAATTGCAGGAATTAGAGCAGATGTAGCTACAGCAGGTAGAGATGTGTTTGCCAAGAACTCCTAAGCAGGGTTTTTTTAAAAAGCTCACTCTTCAATTCTTGAGAGGAAAAAAAAAGCATCCTCTGGAAGATGAGGACTGTTGAAACAGTAGGGCTCTAAGAATATGCATCCGAATATGGAGAAATGGTAAATTAGTATAATGCATTTCTAACTCAAGTTACCCTCAAGCAATATACATGCTTAAGGCCAGACCATAATACATGAAGATTAACTTGCCTTTAAAACAAGAAAAGGCTTCCTTTCAGCCTGTATGTAAAGTGGAATAGACATAAGACTGTCATGGATTATATTTCCTCTGGTATAATATTCATTCTAGCTATCCATGTATCTTGCTGAGTTGCATTTCTCCTTAATTCCAGCTTGATCACTGATCGGTGCTCACTGTTAAATTACAACTCTATTTCCTTGAGGGAAATGTTTGGCAAAGGAAGCAAGTTTCATTTCCAACTTTTGGTGGGAAACAGTCTCCTGCTCTTCCATTTTAGCAGCACAGAATTCCAGAGAGCTGACACACCAGTACTACTTTAGATACCTTTTTTTTTCCTTTAGTATCATGCTTTTTATTGGTACTAAGAATTGTCTCAAAGGAAGATAGAATATGGGAAATAAATAATTTGCATATTAGAATATGTGTGTGTGTATGTGTATGTGCATGTGTATTAATATATGTATATATTTATATATGTATAATATATCAAATAGTTGTTACTCTGGAATTGGGTGATACCAAAATTGAATAATGATAGTGATAATGATAATGATAATAATGTTGATGATGTTGATGATGATGATGATGATGATGATGGGGTAGGGAGAAAGAATTAAGGTTATAACAGTACCATACACTCACAAATGATAATACTATATTGCTCAACTTTTCATTGGAAGAGAGGGGAGGGGAGGAGAGGAGAAGGAGTCGATTAAGTGCAGATAGTGAATAATCCATGCACAGACACATAATAACTCTCAAATTGATCCCAAAGCAGAACTAAAATTCTGAAATTCTTTATTCCAATCAATAGCCAAAGCTAGGATGAATAATCCATGTACAATATGAACACCATATGCAGGAGCACAGCTGAAAATCCAGTGATTTCTATTTTTCATGTCTCAAATTACAGTCTTTTGTGTACATTTGGTAATTAATTAGAAACCTAGCTGGAAACAAAACAGTGAAAGAATGAGCAAGGGAAGAAGTGGCAGATAAATATTGCTCCTTCACTACGATATTAACTGAATATTAGTAAGATGTAGTGATAACAAAACTAAATTAAATGTAATTAATTTTGATTAATTGCCATGAGGTTAAATTGTCATTAAATCAAATAGGATAGTTAAGTTCATCATGACAATTAAAAAGAAACTAACTGACCTGTGCTTTTATTTTGTTGCTCAGAACCAGTTTTGGAGAAAACATAAAATTCTGTTTCTCTATATTTCTAGAAATAAAAACTTGTGTGGAAATTTGAGAAGAAAAACTTGTGCTATCTCCTAAAAGCTGTGGAAGCCCTCGTGGCTGTTTTGAAAGTTCAAAAGGCTGATTTTAAGGCTGAAATGCCTTTGCATTACAACTTGCCAAATCAATTATTTATACATTTATATGAAGTAACAGTAATGAGTTTATATAAACTTGATATTTTATGTTTGAAGCTATCAGCTTTACCAAGAGAGAGAGAGAGAGAGAGAGTGAGAGTGAGAGAGTGAGAGAGAGAAACAAGTTAAATCTCACATGAACACCATTTAAAAAAGCAAACGGAAATGTAACTTGGAAGGAGTAAATAAAAGAGAGATTTAGAGATTATATTGCATATTAAATATGAACGGACATCCATCCAAACAGAACCAAAGTATGCAATAGAAGATCATGGAAGTACTAAATGTTGCTTACTGCCAGAGTACCTTGTATCCTAATTTTATTTTGTGGTTGAGTCCCATAGAATGAGATTAAAGAGCCTTGGTGGTGCAGGCTGTTAAATGCCTAGCACTTAAGTTCCAACTGCCTGCAATTAGTGCAGGCTCGAATCCCACCAGGCTCAAGGTTGACTCAGCCTTCCATCCTCTCGGGGTAGGTAAAGTGAGGACCCAAGATTGTTGGGGCAATAAGCTGACTTTGTAAAAATGCCGCTTAGTAATAAGTAGGTATATACAATGGAAGGAAGGCTATCGCTGAGCGCATTGGGTTGTGCTCCAAAAATTGTAAGCCACCCTGAGTCTCTGGAGAAGGGCAGCATATAAATATGAATTTAAAAAAAAATTTTTTTCTCCTACTATCAACTGACCAACTACCTTATCACCCAAGCCTGACATTGTGGGCTGGGAGAGAATGGCCAGCCCAAAGTCTTTTTTAATTTTTATTTTAATGGCCCAAAGTCTGTTTTAGTTAAAATGAATGGCCGACCAGCTTTCAGCTCTAAAACAGGACTAGAACTCTCAGTCTCCTGATTTCTAGCCAGGTGTCTTGATCACTACATGAAATGGCTCTCAGCATGGGAAATATATCCTTTTCAATTTAAGCAAACCAAGAAGTTATTACTTTTTACAATTATCTTTGCTGCACGACTACAATGCCCATAAACAAATTGCCAGATTAGTCCAATATTAGCACTGTTCATATCTATATTACTATGTTATTATAACCAGCTCTTCAGTTTTATTAGCATGTCCAAATTATGGATAACCAATCACATTTTCTCTCTTCTTGTAAATGTATTTAAGACTCCTAATAAATTTTTCTTCTTATTATTCTGCATGTTACTCAGAATAAAACTTTTATTAAATAAATCAGATCTGCAGTTAAAAATTGAAATAGCTATACAAGCTATAAAGATAGTCCTTGACTTACAACAAGTTCATTTAGTGACTGTTTGAAGTGACAGCACCACTGGAAAAAAGTGAGTTATGACCGTTTTTCACACTTATGACCATTGTAGCATTCCCATGGTCATGTGATCAAAATCCAGACTCTTGGCAACTGTCTCATATTTATGAGGGTTGCAGTGTCCCAGGATTATGCCATCACCTTTTGCGAACTGCTGATCAGCAAAGTCAATGGGGAAGACAGATTCAGTTAACAATTGTTTAACTAACTTAATAACTGCAGTGATTTACTCAACAACTATGGCAGGAAAGGTCTTAGAATGGGACAAAATTCACTTAAAAAACATCTCGCTTAGCAACAGAAATTCTGGGCTCAATGGTGGACATAAGTTGAGGACTACTTGCATATGCATTTTCTAGCAGCCCTATTTTGCAACATTTTAAGAAAAAAATTTAAAACTTTCTCTCTCTTGAAAACATTTCAGAATGCATCTAGACATTGTAGTGGTATTTACCTGCACCAAAATGTTCTAATTGGGTATGTACAGTATAAATATTAATAAGGAAATCAACTCCATAGAGCTAGCCTAGATGTTTTGTTTGTTCAAGGTTGAACCGTTCTGCGCATGCATTTAAGCATTTTTTGAAAGTCAGGCTATGACCAAACAATAATTAATGAACAGATTGTATAAGACTAACAGAAAGGAGATTATTTATAGGAAACAAACTATAGCAATAGGCAAAGTCTAGCATCTAGCTAACTACAGCCTTTCAAGAGGAGGATTGGATGGAGAAAGGCTGCACAAAAGATGACTGAAGCACATGAAACCAAATTCCACCATGCACAGATGGCTCATGTAGAATTCCCTGAATTGAACCACCACCCTTCAAAAGAGATGCACAATTAAAGACACAGGTTGCTGATTTTAAATTTTAAACTCAAAGAGTTTAAAGAGCAGTCATTTTATTGCAGTGGAATACAAATCAGATTAGATCACCCAATCAATACATTGCTGACAGATCCTCTTACTAAGTCTTTCCCCAGAGATCAGCAGAGAACTCTTCAAAAATTACCATGTGGGAGCTGTAGATTGGCAGACGTAGGGATGTTGGAGAGTCAAATCCAGTGACACTGACTCTTCAACACCTCATGGCCCCAAAACGGCAGTAAGTATAGATAGTTAAGGATCATCTCTGGAACCTATTGTTGTCTATCATTCCATCTGTTCTTTGTTCAAAATATTGTTAATCTGAGGTTACTTCCTCCTGCCATTCTTCCTAGGCACACATGCACAGAGCACATGTTTTTTAGATATTCTCCTGGTAGCATTTAGTTAGCCAGGTCCATAGCCTATGCCTATCCCTATAATGTATTTCCTATAAATGGATCTCCTTTTGTTACAGTTATAAAATATAATTATTGCTCAGGTTAGATTCAAACACAAATGCACACTTTTACACATGCACAGTGCAAGAGTTGTATGTGCTTCAAGACATGACATCTCTTATTTGATGAGCTTCATTGGTTGAAAGTTGGATTCCTGGTCTAGTTCAAAGTTCTGGTTATAACCTTTAAATGGCATGTACCCAGGTTATTTGAGAAACCATCTCCCACCCACCCCTAACTGTTCTGTCTCCCCTTCCCTTCCCCAGAAGGTAAGGAACTTGGCAGCAACACTCGCACAGAGAGTCACGCTGGCCTGTCTCCAAAAGTCAATTACTACAGCCGATAAGAGTCTTGGCAATCACACACGCTCTGACTGCTTAGTTCAGAGCTGACAAGGAACGGACTACTCACTGAGTCAGAAGGGATGATTTATTCCCAAAGTCCATAAACCAAAGCAGGCACCACAACACAGACGGAATTCTTGGCTTATTCCAAACTTTGTCACGTACAGAGTTTGCAACGTAGGCACACCCACTTTTATACCTGGTGGGGTGTGGTCCAGCTCAATCTCTGGCCCTCCCACGCCCCCGACATTGCTGCTGACATTTCTCCCTCCGACATTGCCTGGGATCAAGCCAGGAATCCTCCTCCTCACTCCCCAGCCGTGGCCGTACCGATATGCATCTCTCAGGCTGTTCCTCTTGGCTTTCCAAAGAAACCTGAGGCATTGCTAGGGAGGAAGGTCCTGGGGAGGAAGGCATTGTCAGGGAGGAAGGTCCTGGAGAGGAAGGTCCTGGGGAGGGAGGCATTGCCAGGGAGGAAGGTCCTGGGGAGAAAGGCATTGCCTGTTCCTCCTCTTCATCATCCAGGTCCTCTTCCTCTGTCAACACAGGCTCAGGAGGCGGGGCCACAACACCTAACTATATTTATCCAGGTACCATAGGAGAAGCATGGGTTCCATCAGCCAGGGAATATTATTGTGTGGAACCTAGGAAGAAAGTCTTTTCTACCATAGTTCCTGCCCTGTGAAAAATCATTCTCCTTGAGGTGAACTTGGCCCCAAATCCATTGCCTTTCTAGTTTTTGTCACTGAGCTGGGGGATCCCACAATAGAATAGAACCTGCCAGATGGCTATATGACAGGAATGTCAAATTGGATTTCTTCGAGGGCCGAATCAGCATTGTACTTCTCCGTGGGCCAGCCAGAGTGGGGGAGATGGGATGGACATCTCCTGCAGCACCCTGCCAGCCAAAACGGGAAGCCCTGCCGGGCCTCATATTGGCCACCAGAATGCTACAGGAGGACATCCAGGCCAAAAATGGGCCTGTTTTGGCTGCCAGAGGCATGTCAGGCCAGTCTTTGCTATTTCCAGGCCGGCCCGGCAGGCCAGATTTAAGCACCCTGCGGGCCGGATCTGGTTCACGGGCTTTGAGTTTGACACCCCTGCTATATGACAATAAATGGAATGCATTCTGTACATTTTTGCTAGCATCTTGTTTTTAACTGATTTCTATTTTTTTTAATTCAAAATGGTTTATTTTAATGGTTTGATATATTATTATTATTATTATTAATATTATTATTATTTATACCATTGACAGTTATTATGTGTAAAGGGTAACTATACAAATATGATTAAATGCATAAATAAAAATTTTCAACTTCAACCAGTCTTTACTATAGGAGGTGCCTGTCAGATTGAAAAATACTTACACTTCCTGTGACTGTTAATTGCTTTTCAACTTGCCAATGAACTGGGTGGGGGAAAGAGTGAGATGGAATGCGGAGGCTACAATCTTCACCCGTGAAAGCCAAGGACACTTCTGCAGGTGTCTGCCAAGATGTGGACTGTTATCAAAACAGCAGGCTGATTCCTAATTGGACAATGTGACCCGTTCCATGGGAGCAGGGGATGAACCTCATTTTTAACTATGTAGGGTTGAATGGGAAAATTTAGAGTTGGTTTTGCTTTCTTCTGTGCCAAAATGATGTACTCAATAAATATTTGGTTTGGGGATTTTAAAGTTCCTGAAGATGCCTGCTTTTATTGGGTCTGTTAGTCGGAGAGCTGACAGTGTCATCTACAAGCTCTCGCTGTCATTGCCAGAGAAGTTGAAGTAAACCTATCTGAAAGACATAATATGCTTTTTAAAAATTTTGGACAAAGGATTTTCTGTCTTCCCTAGAGTTTTCAGAGGCTGGATATTGTTCATTCTGTAAACAAAACCTATTCACCCTCATTGAGTGATGATGAATGCAAATAACATGAAAAATGGATTGGAAGATTAATTATATGATGACTCAAACTCAAATTCTGAATCAAACTAAAATTATAGTTGGAAGTGTGACGATAGTATGCCATAGCTTGGGCACGTAGCATGCAAAATCTGGGCAAAATTTATAAAGGGGGCACTAATACATATTCAGTTCAGACAATCCTATTTTAGTTTAATAAATTGAGATACATACAAGCCCTTCCTTTTCATAATTTTCACAACTGTGATTAGGCACTTCATCTCTAATTAAAGCATACCATAAAGAAAAGGGGTAGTTTACAGGAAATAAAGGCTGGTGCATAGTTTATTAAACAGTGGTAATTTGACAACAGCTGTAGGAAATATAAAAATAAACGTATTGACATTGTGCAGCTGCAATACAGCAAGTATTTCCAATAGCTTCCTTCCATGTGGTTTTGATCAAGAATAGTGGCAGATTTTAGGTTTATAGGATCTTCTTTGTTGGGTTTTATTACTAGAACCTCAAGTTTTCCAACTAAAGCCAAAGGCAAATTAATTACTCAAGGGGCAAAAATCACTTTTACCTGAAGAAGGCAAAAGTTCTGGAAAAGTGGGAGTACTATTGGAGACAGACTGGCAGAGCCAGGGAGAGGAGTAAAGAGGGGTATTAGTTTACAGTCTCAATGTAGTCATAAGAGAGTGAAGTCCAATACATTCACACCCATGAGGTGGTGTTGAACCTTATCTAGTTTTACCCAGGTGCAAACTGTTGAGAAGATTCCTGTATATAAGCTTGAACAATAAAGCAGTAAATTGAACTCTCAACATGCAGACTTGATTGTTATCATGTGACAGATCCCCTCTACTAAATGTTGTCAACTTGCAAGACTGAGGAAGTGTGCCTGCTGTGGCCCTGCCTTCAGGAACAGCATCCCATCATAGATATGGACTGTGCCCTCTTGCTAGGGTTCTATAAAGCCTTCAAAAATATGACTTTGGCCCCAAGCTTTTTTGGGGATGGGGCTGTTCTGTTTGATTTGTGTTGCTTTTCAGATTGTTTTGGTCCAGGTTATCTACTGTATGTGGTTTTATATCTTATCTGTTTTATGGATTTTTTTTATTTTATATGCCACACAGTATCCACTGAAGTTGAATGACTATGATACATTTAAAATAATAATAGCAATTAACACACTGGAGCACTGGAGCAGAAAAATAATGACAATGAATCATGCCCTTTATCCATGCAGCAATGTTGACTACTTGTTAAAGTGCATAGATAGGTGTGGAATATTGCAAATAGAAAATGGAAGAAGAAAAAGGACACTGGAAGAATATCTGAAGAAGATACACTGAAGCTAGTACACCATGGAGGCTTACTGAATACCAAAGAGACCAAACTGGTTTACAAGAAAAAAAAATAGAAAAGAGACATGCCAAAGAAGAATATTACATGGCCAGTGCATGTGCATGCATGCGCATGCACGCGCACACACACACACACACAAAACACCTAGATAATAACAAGTCCTGGCAATGGCTAAGAGTGGGAAAATTGAAAAAAGAGATCAAGTTACTAATTGTGGTTGCACAAGACCAAACCTTAAGAACAAATGTATACAAAGTCTGAATTTAAAAAAAACAGCAACAGATAACAAATTCTGCCTGCACAAAGAAGCTGAAGAAATTTTGGACCCGCTAGTTAGTTGCTGCAAGAAAATCATTCAGACTGAATATAAACAATGACATGGCAAAGTAGCAAAATTGGTTAATTTCGAATATCTGCAAAAAATACTACTTGCCTACAAGCATGAATGGATGGGACCACAAAATAGACAAAATAATAGAAAATGAAGAAATGAAAGTGCTCAGAGACTATAGAATTCAAACATACTGAACAAGCACTACTTAACAGACTTAACAATTGTCCAGAAAAAAAAAATCCAATGGATATTGCAGTACCTGGAGACAGCAGAATAGAAGAGAAATAACTGGAGAAAATCACAAATTTCAAAGACCTGCAAGTAGAAGTAGAATGGCTGTGGCAAAAGCAAGCAAAGACAATACTTATGACACCCGGGGTGCAATCCAAAACATCTAGATCACCATCTGAGAAAATCACCACCAGTCAATTGCAAAAGGCAACTTTATTAGCACAGTTTATATCTGTAATAATGAAGTCCTAGGCTAATGAACAGTCTGTAGGCCAATAAAGGAGAATATTTGTAGCTCAAGGTTGACATGGGGGGTCCTTGGTGCCCTCTGAGCTTGGTTGTTTTCTTGAAGACATTTCAAACTAGGTAACATCATCAATGCTAGCTGATGATGTTACCTAGTTTGGGTAATGAAATATCTGCAAAAAAAAACCAAGCTCAGAGAGCTCCAAGAACCACTCAAGTCTGTAGACTCTTAAGTAAACAGTGTATTGCAAGCATTTTTGTTACTAGTGAGTAGTCCTGTTCTTCATTAGATCATAGAAAGGCTGTTAGAAACCAAAAATCATCTGCCTATTAGGCTCTTAATGAGAAATAATTCACTTGCTGGGCTTGTTATAACCCTATCCCTTTCATCTCAATAAACTTCACTGAGAATCTTGGAAATAATTGGTTTTGGTTTCAAACTGCTTCCAAAGAGCTGGCCACATGTATTGGGCAGGACCAAAGGGCAACGACATGTATTGGGCAGGACCTGAGGTGTTCTTCAGATTAAGGAGATGGTAACAGCATGCTTGTTTCAGTCTTCATGACCTTGATGCCTCCATTTGGAGGCTTCTCCAAGCAAGGCATCAAAATCCACATGCTTCCTTGAAAAGGATGTTGGCTGTATGTGTTTAGATTCCACTGAAATCACATTTAATGGCAGATAAAGTTATTAACAATCAGAGTAGCAGTGACTGTGGGCTAGGCCCTATTTTACTTGGCCTATGTTTGCAATCCAAAGCCTCTAGTCTACTCCATTGCACCAAATGCTTGAGCTTATTCTGGTAGAAAAAAAATTATTCCCATAGCCATAGATACCATAGGCAGATATATTCCCTGAGGCTATAGGGATTTAATAAAATAAAACACCTCGGGTGTTGATTGGGTGCAATTTTTACTTGGACCTATCATTTTAGATGAATGTTTTCTCTCATTCTCATTCAAGGATACCTTTGTAAAACAAAAATAATTAATTCTCTCCCAATTCACTCTTATCTTATTGATCAGACTTATTCATCATCAACTGAAAAAACTTCAGTTCAAGAAATAAAAGCAGTGTGGGTGTTTTTTTCCCACATTCAGTTTTAAAATGTAGAATCTAAGCACATACACCTCCTTTGCATACCATATATTACAGACATAATTAATACAAGGTTTCATTCCTGAGGGATGTTAATATCAAGGACAGATGAAAGCAATCAACATCTTTTAAAAAGACTTTTATCTTGTAATAAATAATAATATCTTATAGGATTCTCTCATGAAAATCTAAGCCTATATACTCTCTGTTGCTACATTCAATTCTCCTAACACCAAACTATACACGAGTTATAATTCGATCAGATAAGTCTTGCATCAATGTATTTTCTTATGAGCAGGTCTTATTGAATAGCAGCTTCCAACATTTTTATCCTTGGCCAGACTGCAGGAAACAGCAATTTAATGGCTACAGATTCTCCACTTTGAGGTTGGACCAATGCCCAAGTTTGTAACAGTACTACGTGACTGTAATGTAGATATTTTCTTCAAATCCAAGTATAACCTTTTAAAGATCTGCACTGAATGGGATAAATTGTGTTTCAGGAAAGTTCAATGATGTTATGGAAAATCCTGGATTTTGTGTCTCTTTTATTCTTGGGTGGATTCTTTTAGATTTCTCGGAGAAGCTGTATTTTAACATCTGGTAATCTGAAAGCACTAATTGGAAATTAAGTACAGAACATCTTGCATTTAGTCAATTAACTATGAAGTCATCAGCTACTTTTAACTAATATTACATTAAATTCCCAATGAAAAGGCATGAGTAAAGAAGTCAAACTTGGTGGGGGGGGTTGGGGGGGTATTTTGCTGTTCCTATTGTGCAGTTTATATATTGCAGGCAGCAATTTTGGGCATTATTGTGTGCTACTTTCCTGTACTGTAAATTACCAAACTATCAAATCTCTATTTTAAAGGAATTTCATGCAGAAGAGCGTTTATGTATTACCACTGGAGAACAGGAAATTGCATGGAAATGCATTACCGACATCTAAACTATATTTTGTACATGGATGCTGAATATCAACTTTGTGACAGCATTCTCAGGTGGAATGATATGTTGAAGGCATGAACTTAAAGATGAAGACATGAAGATGTAGATGGGGACAGAAATATTCAAATTTATTGTTTTAGAACCTAAATAAATAAATTATATTATAAATGCTGATATTATGATTGACAATAAACAACAACAAATGTGACGATGTTCTATTGTTCAGGAAAGGATCATTTTTATTTATTTTATTTGGGTTTTCAGGAAACATATTACTGTTAGATAATATAATTTTGCACTATGACTCATGAGGTTTCCAGGCAATAACCCATAGAGGCAAGGAAACAATTAAAAGTTATATCAAGACAGTGAATGTTGGAAGAAGAATGACCCTTCCTTTTAACATTCAGTAGGTTACATGGTTGAATAACATTAGGATGCCTAACTGCAATAATAAAATACTGCCACTGCACCCCAAATCCATCACCTTTATGAATTCACACTTTGCTGCTTCACTTACCTTGAACTTTACTTATGGCAAGCTGAGATTGATGACTGACTGCTACTTAAATGTTTCAACATACGTACAAAGATTCAGGTATGCAATTTTAATTACATGAGAATAAAATTAATTCAGAACTTCAGATGTTTCAATTTATATATTTATTTCATACAAATTTATTTTTTTTCTGAAATTCTAAATGTTCTTTCAGTAGTGTTAGATCCATATTATATTCTTATATAAGAATTTAAACAAAATACTAACAAAGAGCATTGCTTACTCAAAATTTAAACAAAATATTATAACAGTGTAATGTAATCATAAATGCACTAAATACAGTAATCACAAATGCATACTTTGCATTTTATATTGTACATTCTTCATATAAACTATATGGCACTTATGTTCCAGCACTTTTGATGGTGGGTAATGTTTTTCTCTTGACTGGTTAGGTGATAATTGTATAGAACAATGAAAATATGAACAACAAATACATCTTCTTTTCCTTGTTTCTTTTTTTTCTATACCCATCCAAAAATTGCCTCATCCTAAAAGAAAAAGATTAAATATGTTGGTTAGGAACAGCTTGTTAAAACAAATAAATGTACCAAGTATTTCTTTTTCAGCATATATCAAGTTGAAAGACTTTAACTTATCTATCTGCAAAATCATAATTTATTAAGGGCCTTCTATGTGTACAAATATATATTGCAGAACATACAGTATAACTGCAGAATATTCTGCACATATTGTAGAAAAGCCCATCTTACTTCTAATCCAAACCCATTGCGTAGGGTGGTGAGAGTGAAATGAAAAAGAGCTTTTTAATTGAAATGCAAAATAATGATGTTTTAAGCCTTAGAAATGAGAGACCATTAAAAAGAAACTCAACCTGATTTTACCTTAAATCCCTGGATTATAAAATGAAGGAAAGGAAAACACACTTTGACTGTCAAGTTTCTGCTATATAGTCCACATCAATAAGGTAGATTTCTAACATTTTTATGAAATTTGTTTCCTGACATAATCTGCCTCGAAGGGCCAATAGGCATGGAATAAAATTGATCTTCCCTATGTATCTTGGATTCCCTAAATGGTAATATTTGATACTAGCAGAGATTCCTCCCTAACGTTAAAGTATAATAGGAGAAATTACCATAAGCCAACAAATTTATTCCTTGGGACTTGCACTTAGCAAATATTAATACTATATTCTACAAATTCAAATAATGAATTTATTTGACTAGATAGTCTCCTTCTGTTAGCAATTTAAAAAAATGAAATATGGCAAACAATATAATTTCAAATTGTACATGTTTGGAATCTATAGTTTCATGATAGACATATCCATGTCTTGGGTCTATTATAAAAGATAATATCTTTCTAATTAATAAATAATATCTCTTGAGGAAACCATTATGAAAAATTGCATCAACAAAAGTCTCCTTAGTTTATTTGAAATAAAAGTGTATATACCACCTTGGATGAAAAGGCAACTCATAGCATTTTGTAACAGCTTTAAAAATCACATACAATAGCTGTTCAATAACTTAACCTTTTTTACCATAATATTAACTTTCCTAGTGCCACAGCATTCCATTGTTATTACTGACTCTATTACTGACGTTTATTTGCCTCTGAAATTAGCTTTGACCAATATAAACAAATGTGGTTGGCCAAAAAAAGTGCTTCCCTCCAGACCAATTTTTTATTATTGCTACAAAATAAGGGAATGGGTACAATTATTAAAAAGGAGCACAAAGGACCTAACATGCTATACCAAAATTGGAGTGAAAATTACAGTGGAGAATAATAAAATGCTAGAAGATATACAATAAAAGAAATATAAGTTAAAAACTATATACAGTATACAAAGTATACAGTATACAAAGCAATAATGTAACTATAACCCAAAGTTGCAAGTAAATCTAATGAATGGTTTCCACTGGGCCGAAGTGTATAAATGCCATATTTTTATATATTTTAAACAATCCTATTTTGTCACTGAAACAAAACTTGTTTTACTTACTGTCTCAATAAAAGAAATTTCACTTTGCAAATTCTGATTTATATCTGTACCTGTACAAGAATTTCAGATGAGAAAATATAGAAGAATAGATTAGATTTCTTTTTATTTCTTTTTATCTTGCCTTGTATTTTTGTATTCCCTCGTGTCTTATTTTCTCTCACAAAAATCAGGTGGATTGGGCTGAAAGAGAAAGATTGGCCCAAAGTTGCCTAACTAGCTTTAAGACTAGAACTCACATTTTCCTGGTTCCTAACCCAGGACTTTAGTCACTATAGTGAACAGTATTTTGTTTTATAGGGAAAATGACTCTCATAATTCCCATTAAACAATGTATACTATTAAAATTATATTAGATAAAGATAAGAGAACACTTTGTACATCACTTATGAACCTGTTTCTTCAGATTTATTATTCTGTATCTTGCAATCCTACTTGGACAACTCCATTTATTTTCACAATTTATCTGATAAAGAATTCAGATCAATAAGAAACTTATCTCTTTGCAATATTGTACAAAATCTAGTGATTAGAAAAAGCGTTAGAATCAAGAGCTTTCAGCTAAATAGAGTTTAATAAGTGAGCCACAATTAAAGCTCTGGAAAAAAAAGAGCTGCAATTAGCAATGAGAGTAACATAATAGTGCCTTTTTAAAAAGTACAAATTATACCCAAAGATAATTGCCAATATGTAATTTCTAATGAATGATGACAAATGAGGAGAGGTAGGGAGCATTACTCATATCCATTCTTTCCTCCAGAGGTATAAACAGATTTTTGACAAAACAGTTCTTACTATTTTCAGGACCAATGTGTGACAACATGTTTTAAGTGGAAGTATTGTATGTACATAAAATCATTTTTTTTGTTAAAAAATACAAGTGCATTCAAGCAATATAATTCTTATTGTAAGAAGGCAATGCAGGAGAAAGCTGCACGGGATCCTCCTATTTCAAGAGCCTTGACTCCTATACAGAATGCATATAGCAACCTACATTGTAGGTAAACAGGATTACAATAAAAATCAAACAGTAGTAAATATGTTCATTGTGCGCAAATTGAATTAAGATGCATTATAAACATTAGTTCACTGGATAACAATTTTTTTCAAAAGGTATTGCTTCCTGAAAAACTTGTGATTATGATAGATCCTCTCAAACTAAACACATTTATAATTTCAAATGTCTGTATCATGTAGGAATCTTGAGAAATATGAAATTAACTTTTAATGACTATAAAGTATTTAATTGCATAACGTTTCTGACATGCTGCATGCATTCAACAGGCTAAAAGTATTTTGCTGCTGATGCATCTTGCTGCCACATCCAAAAATAATCAGCCAGCATTGATGGATTCCAGTTGCCCTGATACTATCTTTTCATTGTGGCAATGTCCTGGTGAAACCTTCCACCATGTTTGTCACTGACTGCACCACATATTTGGGAAAGATGTCCAAGTGTGAATGCAGAAAATGAATCTTCAGTGACATGTTACACTTCATGGTCTTGTATGTTGTAAGAAGTTTATCAACCAGCTGAACATAGTTTGCTGCTTTATAGTTGCCAACAAAATTCTCAACAAGATCCTTGAATGCTTTCCAGGCGATTTTCTCTAGCCCCACTAACACATCATCAAATCACTTGCCAATGACAATATATCTAATCTCCAGATCAACAAAAATGTTTTCCTTAATCTTGGCATCAATTATTCTTGGAAACATCTGCTCAAATAACAAAAACCTTCACCATCCTTGATCACTTTTACAAAATTTTTCATTAGCCCAAGTTTTATGTGAAGCAGAGGCAAAAGTATCTTTGATGGATCAAGAAGCAGTTCACATGCCACATTTTTCTATCTTGAACCAAATTCTTTCACCAGGTTTTTTTTTATATAATGTGGTGGGGGTTGTGTTAAGTTGCCGATTGGGCAGTAGGCCTCCCAACGAATTCCCCAGGAGACTATCAGGGGAATGGCGGTCGTGGAGGATATTGTGCGCCAGCTAGGGGCCCACCCAAAATCCCCGCGTGAATGGTCTGGAAGCACAAGTATCCAGCAGATAGAAGGAGACCTGCATGGCCAAGCAACCCTTCCTGACCCACTCATCGATTGGCCACTAACTGCAGCCAGGGTATCTCGAGCCACAATCTTAGAGTGCCTCACAGAATCATTTCCGACAGAGGGGTTCAGTTTACTGCAAAATTCTGAAGGGAATTTATAAAAGCAATTGGATCCTCTCAAGATCTAAGCTTAGGATTTCATGCATAAACTATGAGAAAATGAACCAAATTATTGGACAATATTTAAGATGTTATGTAAATTATCAGCAAACCAACTAGGTTGATTTGCTGCCGTTTGCAGAGGTTGCTTATAATAATGCTGTACATAGCAGTACTGGGTTAATACCTTTCCAAATTAATACTGGGATGGAGTTCATTCCCATGCCTCAATTGCTGAGGAACACCCCCCCTCCATCCATGTCAGTAACTGAGTGGATGGACACAATTAAGGAGACTTGGGAAAACACAAAAAAGCTTTGAATAAGGCAGCACAAATCCAAAAAATACAAGCTGACAAACATCGTTCCCAGCAGCCACAATTTAAAGTGGGGGATAAAGTTTATTTGTCAACTAAATATTTGAAGTTACACTTACCTTCTAGGAAATTAAGTCCAAAATATATAGGGCCTTTTCAGATAATTAAAGTAATAAACTCAGTGAAACTTAATCTCTCTAGACTATTGGGGAAGGTACACCCCATGTTTCATAGTAGTTTATTAAAGCCATTTGTTGATTCTTCATTGAGGCCAGCAGAACGTGTAGCTCTGAAGCCTTTGTTCATTGCAGGGCATGAACATTATGAGGTTAAGAAAATTTTAGATTCTAGGATTTTCAGGGGGAAGTTACATTATTGAATTTATTGAAAAGGCTATCCAATTTCACAAGCGACTTGGGTAAATAGCTGGAAAGTAAATGCTCATCGATTGGTAGGGAAATTCCATGAAAAATATCCACACAAGCCCAAACCAAATTCTGTGGGTGGCAGAGGAGGTTAAAATGCATATTGTATGATAATTTTAATCTTTGTGTATTTTATGTTGTTGCAGGGGTTTCTTTTCAAATGAGGGAGGGCAGCCTGTCAAGCCCGAAATTGACATATGTGTAGACATTTTAGTTAGGCATAGTATATATTCTTTTTCTTACTTTCTCAGTGGCAGTCATGGGGGGAAGGGTTTGGGGTTTGCCACATTCCTAAGGGGGGAGAAGTGGAGATAAAGAGAGTTGTTTTGGCTAGGTGATTCTTCTTCCCATGGGAAAATGAGCTGTCCGTGCTTAGGCCCCTTGAGGTGGAGATTTATGAAATCAAGCAACGTTAAATTACTTCAATTAGAGAATGTAACTTTTGGGGGTTGTTTCTAGCATTTAATATTGTGGGGTAATTCCGGGTTGTGTCAGATCTGGAATTACCATAGACGTTGCCAATTTGATGCTTTCCTAAATAAAATAAATTGTCTTGGGAGATGGACTTTGTTCTTTTCTTTTTAAATGGATTTCATCACTTGGAAACCTGACATTGTGCCTCTCTTGCACGACTGTTCCATTACATATGTAACAACTGTACTTCATATATCTGACATGTCTTCCAAGCAACAGTATTTGGTATATCTAATATGTCTTCCAAGATAGGTCTTTTTAGATTTCCATAGATATTCCAGTTGTACTTGGTGTACTGAATATGCTTCAACAAATTCCATGTTTCAATATAGCAATAGCAGTAGCACTTAGACTTATATACTGCTTTAGCAATTTGCAGAGTCATCATATTGCCCCCAACAGTTTGGGTCCTATGCTTCTTTCATCTGTGCAGCATAGACAATATGCTGAAGCCAACCATAATTTTGAAATTACAGAAACAGAAGATTTCTATAAAATGTTACAATAGGTTAAATTACAGGTCATGGTTAACAGCCAAAAATATATGACATACACCAATTTTTTTAAAACTCAGAATAGATAGGATCTTATGATAAATGTTTGCATAATAATTGGCATAATGTATTAATATTAAATTTCTATAATGTATAATATGGATTGTCAATTCATTTAAATTTATTTTTATTTCTTTAAAAGACTGGGTTCTTGTACTAGTAAAAATCATCCAAAAGCACTTCATTTACAATAAAGAAAATAAAGAATGTAATCTGGCTAGCTGGTATTGTTTATTATGTTAATAATTCAAAGAAATATGAAGCATTCCAAATTACCAGCATTCATTTGCAATATATTCTGATAAATATTCTGCTCTCACATAGCTTACAAACTTACTGTGTTACTTTGAGCAAAGGCAAATTCAGGGAGGGAATATGTAAGTATAAATTTAATCAGCTAACACTTAATGGATTGGTAAATCAGTTTCCTAAAACTAATTAAACTATGAAGCTAGAAATTCCAATTAAGTTGGTAAGCTTAGTATTGTGTTACTTTGAATTGTGCAGCAGCAACAAAGCTTTAATGGAAACTACATCAATAGAATGTCAGTTTTAATCTTTGCTTCATTTTCACATAATGAAATTCTGCATCTTAGGCCACCTTTGGATAGAAAATTTTCTAAAATTACATTTTTCTAAGTCAGAATCAGCATACACAATGAAGTAGTTTATCAATAAATCACACAAATGTTCTATGGAATGATCCTTATTCTAATCTTACAGATGGAGATACTTTACTATTACATTCTGTATCAAACACTTATTCTTTCATGATGATACAGCTTTCCTGTCATTTAATTTTAAAGAAATGACTGTTTATTTAATATGCTTGTACATTATTTGCTATTTAAAAAATCTCTGCGTAGTTTAAAATTTAGGTTCATAAAGGGCTAACAAAATTAAAAAACCCTGTCAAAAAACTGCAAAAATTTACAAAATAAATCACACAGTAAAGTATATAATAATGGAGAGTAAAAGCAATTAAAAGTTAAAAATATTGCTGCAATATTTACACATTATAAGAAGCTTGGGAATTTTTTTTCAAAATCTGCCTTTGTCAAATAGGTAAGGCAATGGCAGTTGACAACAGAAATCTCTTCTGTCCACTCTGTGATCAAGACTCCTATTTTAAGTATCAGGCATTCTAGCTGGAAAAGCACACTTGGAATGGACAAATCCCCGGGCAGCTGATTTTGAATCTAACATCAGGGACCAGGCCAGAAGCAACTCTGCAAGCCAACTGCTCCACGCTGATTCTCTTTGTTTCTCTCTTTAATCCTTTGCCAGTTGAAAGCATGGAAAGTACAGCCAAAATATTGCCTTTCTGAGGAGAGAATTCTAAAGTTGAAGAGCTACCATCTTCCTGCTAGTTACCCACTCTGCCCACATAACAGTGAAGGATGACAGCTAAAGCAGACCATTTGAGATGATTTTAGGATATAGGTAAGGGATATACGGGAAGAAGCATTCTTTCAGATACTACAGTTCTAAGCCATGAAGGGCTTTATTGCTCAAATACATTAAATTAGGACTGGAAATGAACAGCATATCAGGAAAGGTCATTATAATGTTTTCATATCACTCATTTCTTATCAGCATTCTTGCCCTCATACTTAGGAATTCTAACAAATAGGAATTCTAAACCATCATCTATGTGTTACAGCATAGTAAACTAAATAAGAAGTTAGTTAAACATCCCTGTCCTACCTTGCATGGTGAAAGGTTGCTGAGGATTCTTTGCAGCATCTACTTGGATAACAAATAATTGGATATTAATGCTATTAATGTGGGCACAATTCAATGATCTTGGCTGATTGTGGGAACAAAAACTAAACAAAATTCATTTTGATCAGTACTTGAGAATCCTAGAGCTTGATTGAAAAATTGGGAAACCTTGAAGTAGAAAATGGCAAATAACTTATTTTATTATTATTAATTATTATTAAATGTATATCCTGCCAGCTCCCTGTGATTCTGGGTAGTTATGCTGCAAGAAATACAATTACCAGAGCAAATCAATAAAGAAATCAACAAATCAAATTCTTTATTTTGAAATGCATCTCATTCATCCTTAAGGCATGGAATAATGAATACCACTGTTGTGAATTTTAAAAAAATACACTTTAAGAGAACACTTAACTGCCACATGTCAAATCACACAAGAGTTATACTAATTCTAACTAAGGAAGATTTGCATAAATATGCAAGAATAAATTGTCTATCCCCTTGTTAATCAGGCAAAAAAATGTCAGAATTAACTCTATTCAGAATTGCTACTCCACATAATAAAAAAGGTGTGAGAAAAAATAGTGATGATTCAAAGCTCCATTCATTTCACTGCAGTAAAATGATTAAAGTATTGGGCTTGAAGCTGAGAAACCCAGATACATAACTATTCTTAGCAAGTGAAGTTCCCAGAGATGATTTTGGGCCAATAATTGTTTGCTAGCCCCACTATTCCCCACAAGTTGTGAAAAAAATGAAGGGGAGAGTTCTAAGTACATCACTTTCAGGTTCAGAGAAAAGACAGGTTATCAGTTAAACAAACAAAATAGGCATTTATTCTCTGGAGGGATAATTTCTAGGGAGAACATTGCTTTGATGGCTTCCTGAGCAACCAGAACCAGTGGTCTAGACTGCATGGGAAAACTACTTGAAAAAAGAAATCCATATGATTCTGTATCAAGTGCACTTATGATGTTTTTATTGGGAAGCCATGATGGAATAATTCAGATTAATATACAACGCATCTAAATTTCTCTATAGATTGGCTTCCACTCAAATCAATGAAAATTTGACCTGTTCACTTTTATGCACATTAAAAGGTTATCACATAAAAAATCAAGGCTTGTTTCTACTGTTTCAGAATGCAGGATACAGAATTGTGCTAGATAATAAAGCTTCCTTCAAGTCAAGTGCAAATGCTAATAACTTAAGAAGTGCCTTCTTACAGGTTGTTTTTGACTTCTCAGCCTCACATACTCATTCATCCACCTCAGTTTGGGATTCTCCATTCTCCCATGCTTAGCCTTTGAGTTCAGATAAGATAAGCCAGTTGTTTTCCCCTCCTGAGGTTACCTTATTTATAGATATGAATGTTAGAAAACTCTCATTATGAAAAAATGAAATTCAGGAGCAGATTCTACCAGTTTGTACAATAGCAGATGGATGGCTATCTACTGAGTATGCTTTAATTTGGATTTAAGCTTTAAGTGTATTGTAATTAACATTAGATGAACTGGACCACAGCTTTTTGGTCTAAAGGAGATAAAAGGGAATATTGTTTTCAGTAAGATAAAAATTAATTTGAAAATCCTTAATTTCCATAATTAAAATCCATAATTTTGTAAAAATTATGCTCAATTATCTGGCAACTTCTCCTTGTGAAAAGAATTCACTGGTTACTTACCTTCACCTGAAAAATGAAAATTAGACACCAATCTGTTCCTAAAGTATCCATTTTCTTCTACCATTTTAGAAATTACTTCAAATACTTCAATCCACACTGCAGACTAGAAAAAAAAAGATATGTGAGAAACATGGACAGAATCATACTGCTTCATGTATCAAGAATTTTCTTCCTCTCATTTTCCCTACTCCAGTTCTAAATCATTTCCTATGAACCACCATCTCTGAATCCCCTTTGGCCAGCTGTAGGTGAATTTTAAAGAATATGTATACTTGGCAAAGAAACCTAAAGTATGTCTATGTGTATCTCAAAAATTTGTTTCCTCATAAGGAAATTTTTAAAATGCAATTTGGGTCTGTGTTAACAATATAATTCAAAAATCATTCCTCAGCATTTTAATAGTAATATACTAACTTTAATATGCTAGCTAGCAATGACATCAAATACTATTAAATTCACACACATTTTAAGGCAGGATGACAATATGTTCAAAGCCACCACTGTTTGTATGGGGTATGAATTGCATCATCATCAAGGAAAATAATTCTTATGAGAATCTACGTAGCTATAGTTTTGATAATGAAGGCATTACCCTGCTTGTTCTTTGATAAGCTTTTAAAACACCCTTTTAAAGTTAATAATTGTTTCTGCACTAATACGATTCTGCACAGAAAACCATTTTCAACCATTACTGAGACCAATGTACTAGCCAAAGTGTTTTTCAATATATTACTATTACTATTATTCTGATGTTCTACCTTTTTCTTTTGTTCCCTGATCATTTCATTAGTGTTTTCTTTGGATGTAGAGAATTCATACTCATCTGCTCCACTCTCTTTGAAGCCACCTATTAAAATAATTTAATTGTATTTATTTTGTGATTCAATTTAACCTACTGTGACCAAGTGGATATAAAATATATGTTTTCTTCTTTCATTATAACTAAGGTGTATGTTTAGGTGTTGATCTTAACAAACTATTTTGAAAATCAATACTTCATATCAGTTGAAAGAAGAATTAAAACCTTCCAGAGGATACAGTATGTTTTCATATACTGCTCATCTTTTCCTTCATATAGCGGCTGAAACTAAAAGGAAGATGAAAATCAAAATGAGGTAAAATGGAGGGAGGGATTCACTATGTTGTCTGTTGCTAAGGCAGTAACCTTTTGACTTTCTAAAGCAAATCAGTTTTTAAAAGCTCATTTGTATTTTTAGATATGCTAAAATTGTTCTTTATGTCTGCATCCTAGATTATAACTAGTGATTGACATGATAGCTTATATAAAGTTAGGTTATATGTTTTTGTTATTTAATATATTAGAAGTTAATTTGAAAAGCAGAAAGCAGAAACTTATTCAGTTTTTAAATTATGAATATATTCTACTTTCATGAAATATTGTTTTAAGAACCTTGTATTATTTTTCTTTTCCAAATAAGCTACAGCTCTGTAGACTTAAAGAAAATGAGCATTTCCTTATTTTGTTCCAGTGCTCTGGACTTATTTTTAAAAAACTGTGGGAAAAATAGCTATTGCATGGGGAGATGCAGGAATAATAGCTGTTAAAAGAATTTTTTTTGATGTGTATTAAACTAGGAACTTTCTCTTTTACAAAGTGTTTTAACCATAATGTTATAATGACATTCCTAATAAAGGTATTTTAGAAAACATTAGAGATAGCCTGAGCCATTAAAATAAAGAATTTTTACTTTAGAGCTGGTTGTTGTGTTGCATGGGAATGCATTTTGTTATTTTATGTTTATGTATATAAATTCAATTTACCTCGTGGGTATATAGACATAAACACAGATATATATCTATGAAATATATGAGTTTACTAAAACTCACAGGAAGGAAAGCTGCTGGCAATTGCTTTATTGGAACATAAAGCTGTGAGGGAAAAGTAAGAGGGGAATTGTGCAGTGTAAAATACAGTAACCTATAGTCTGGACTGAATTATTATACAAGCTGTTGCCAAAGTATCTCTATCTGGACAGGATTCTCTTAAACCAGTTTAGAATCATATTGGCATGAGCACAGGACAGGAGCCATTTAAGGGTATGAAGAGGATCTGCCCTTTGTTACAAAGTAGGCAATATTTTCTATGTCGGAGTTTCTCAACTTTAACAACTTTAAGAAGTGTGGACTTCAACTCCCACAATTCCCCAATCAGCATACTCACTGGGGAATTCTGGGAGTTGAAGTCCCCACATCTCAAAGTTTCCAAGGTTGAGAAACACTTATTGTGACCTCATAGCGACCAAGAAGGAAGAGAAAAATCCACTTGCTAATACAAAATTCATAGGGAACATATCCTTGCTCATCACTTATGTAAAACCATCGGATTGAACACTGAGTTACTGTAGGTAGACATATAAATGTCCCCACAAAAAATGTGCCAAGCTTTGAACTACCACTTCAGCAATGGACAATTCTGAATATGATTTACACCTCACATGGCATCTGCTGGGACACTCTGTATAAATGGAGTGTAGTATCCTCCCTTTAGTGTGCCTGTGGAGTCCCATGTCAAACTACAGATCACATCATGACTGGCTGTAAGCTGAGGGAATATACCAGTCCAGTATCTGATTTTTTAAAAATATAAACAATGCTGAGGTTCAATGGTTAGATGGCCTAGACTTTGGTATTTGAACATTTATATTGTGTTTTACTAATCTAGGTGAAATGTTAATATATACTGCTGGTCCACGTATGATATGCTATATGCTAAATGAATAAATAAATAGCTGGATTGGCTGGCCACCATGAGACTGGCCCATCTTGGGGGTGGAATATATGTACTTTAAATTAATGGTTCTTATTCACAGAAAGAACAGTGTATTTAAGCTTTAATCTGTCAGTATTGTATTGGCTTCTGCTGCCTAAGAGCCATTTGCATCTGGAAAGCAGCAGTTTGGGGAAATGTGTTATATCTGATAAATGGTGGGTTGTGCTGATAGCCCAGGCATTTCTGACTACCAGATATTGTAGAATTTGCTGCCCCCCTTTTGCTTCCCCGGCCTTTCTTCCTTGAAGGAGCTAGCTTAGAAGCTTCTTGGCCTGGGGGCTTGGCCATACTGATGCTCCAGCTTTCACTCTGTGGTTGTCGACGTCCAGTTTGGCTTCCTCGGGCTTGCATCATCCCAGGTCCCAAGCTTGGGTGCCTCCTTTGTCTCTGAGGGGCGACACCCAATGGGCCTGTTTTGTGCAAAGTGGCAGAAGAAGCTTTGCCAGAAAGGCAGGAGTGGAGGTCCTCCTGGGCTGCTGTTTTAGGAGGACTTTTGCCACCAGAATGAATCCTCGTGCCACAGGGGTGTTTCCCAAAATGGGTGACATAAACAACCGGAAAATGCTGCCGGCCAAAATGAGGCCCAGAACTGGGCTTCATACTGATTCAAGACTAGCAAGCTCTGAGGCACATCCTCCCGCCTGATCACTCACAAGGTCAACCAGGAGATTCTGGACTGAACCAATAAACCAGGAGGGGGGAGACTCAGGGTGAACCCATGAAGGGAGCAGGGAGAGCAAAAGTTGTAATGCCTGCAGCATGAAGGGAGAGGAGAAATAATACGCTCGTTCAATAACAGGAAGCCTGGATGACTCATACTGCAGTAGCAATGAGTAAGCAATTTACAGTATCTGAAAGAATGAGAGGGAGAGCATTTTAACATCCACGTTTTTTTTTAGCTGACATTTAGAATATTGTCCAGGAGTCAGAGTTTCAAACAGAACAAATCTGAATAATATTAAAAAAAGGCTATATGCTAATCCATAATGGAACAAGGTAAGTTTTTCTGACCCACCATTTGCTCATCTAATAAAGTCTATTGGAAATTAATACATTTATGCCTTAATAATACTTAATAGCATGTCTATATTTAGCTCAGGGAATAAAGTGCATTACAGGGACCAATAACTGATATGGAATGGGAAACACTGGAATATTATCAGAGGTGGTATTCAACAGGTTCTGACCAGTTTTGGAGAACCAGTAGCGGAAATTTTGAGTAGTTTGGAGAACCGGCAAATACCACCTCTGACTGGAGATTTTACAGTATCCTTCCCCTGCCACGCCCACCAAGCCATGCCCACAGAACAGGTAAAAAATATTTGAATCCCACCATTGAATCTTATGATATGGCTACTTATGATATTCATGGAGAACCTGAGCTGCCAAAAAGTAATTATGGAAAAACAGGTGTTTTACACTTTTATTCTGCTGCCAATTGATATGAATTTAGAAGGGATAATAAATTCCAATGTCAGGTTTCCAAGTGATGAAATCCATTTAAAAAGAAAAGAACAAAGTCCATCTTCCAAGACAATTTTTTTTATTTAGGAAAGCATCAAATTGGCAAAGTCCATGGTAATTCGGATCTGGCACAACCCGGAATTACCCCCAATTTAAAAGTTAGAAACAACCCCCAAAGTCACATTCTCCAATAGAAGTAATTCAATGTTGCTTGATGTCATAAATCTCCACCTCAATTCTAATTGTTTTAAATGTTTCTTAAAGGTTCACAATTTTGTACATAAGATGTCCACGTTTATAACAGGATGTTAATGAAAGAGCAGAATAAAAGGGTTGCCAGATCCATTTAGGTTAGTCTTCCTCAACTTTGGGAGCTTTTAAGGTGCATGGACTTCAACTCCCACACTTCTCCAGCTAGCATGCTGGCTAAGGAACTGTGAGAGTTGAAGTCCACACAATTAAAGTTGCAAAATTGAGAAATACTGCTGAAGTATGAAGTCCACATGTGTCACCAAATGTCTGATGCAGTGGTAGGATTCAAAAAATTTTTACTACTGGTTCTGTGGGGATGGATATGTGGTCATGGATATGTGGTCATGTGACTGGGTAGGTGTGGCTATGTGGTCATGTGACTGGATGGGTCAAAAGAGAGAAGCTCACTTTAACAATGCTCTTGGAGCAGGGATTTGGACTAGATGACCTCCGAGGTCCCTTCCAGCCCTGGATTGCTGTGCTGTTTCAAAGCATCCTCTGAAGCTGCATCTAGTGCCAGAGTTTGTAATCCTTCCTTCCTCTTCTTTTCCCCTCCCTCCCTCCCTCCCTCTATCTATCTATCCATCCATCCATCCATCCATCCATCCATATCTCATTCACTTCCCCTTCCCTTCCTTCTTTCTGCCTTCCCTCCCTTTCTTTCTTTCTTTCTTTCTCCCTTTCCTCCCTCCCTCTTTCTTTCTCTTTCTCTTTCTTTTCTTTCTTCTTTCTCTCTCCCTTCCTCTCTCTTTCTTTCTTTCTTTTTCTTTCTCCCATCCCTCCTTCTTTCTCTTTCTTTTGCCACACCCCCGTGCCCCGTTTTGGGCCTAGCAAGCCTCCCTGGAGCCTCCTGGGAGCCAAAACAGGGCGCAGGGGCCATGCTGCATCCTCCCATGCCCCATTTTGGGCCTAGAAGGCCTCCTTGCACTTATCTGGGAGCCAGAACCAGGTGTGTGGGGACTCCTGGGAAGGGTGGGGCAAAGCCAGCTGGTTTTTGGAACTACCAGTTTGCCGAACTGGGTGTAAAATTAACATCCAGCTCTCATGAACTGGCCCAAACCAGCCAAATCCCACTGGTCTGATGCCATGTCAACTGTTAAGTGGCATGAGATCACAGTTTTCAATATTCCCAACCAACAAGACTTTTAGGAGGAGACCGGTGAATAATCCAATGGACAGGTTTTTGCTCAAATAGAGGTTTGCTAGTTTCACAAATTATGCTCTGTGAAAACTGAAGGGAATCAGGTTTGGGCCAAAACCAAGGAGAAACTCCCTGATAATATTTGTCAATATGTGGAACTGTCTACCTTTTGAGGTTTTGGGGTTCTTCTCTGCTGTACTGATTTAAGCAGAGGATAGTCACCTGTCAAGCATGCAGAACAGCGTGGTAGACCTAAGCAAATCTATTTCTTCCCAGCCATCTTCCTATCACGTTTGCTGTTTTTTTTCACATGAATGTAAATTATTCCGTTCCAAAGCCATCATTTTATTTTTGTAATAAAAGTCAATAGTGGATATGTATTATATATTTGATTATGCATTCTGTGTTAACCAATGCATTGATTTTTCTGTTGAAATATTTAAAGCATGCACAAGTTTTGTTTTGTTTTTCTAAAGTTTCCCAAAATAGAATGTACTAGAGTTCCAAAAATAAACAAAAAGCATAACTAAAAGGATACAAACTTGTTGTTCAAGAACAAACCATGAGATGGCACTCTTAACTGTGAAACCAGAAAGAATTGTAGCAAGATATCTCAATGCAGTCTTGCAATTGGAGAGAAATCATTGTAACAAATCCATCCCAAAGGGATTCCCTGGATGGCAAATCTATTGCAGGTAAAAATGGTTTGCTGGCATGAACTCAGCTTGTTAAAACATGGCAGGATGATTTGCTACGAGTGATAGGGGTTTGTTTTTCACAGCACAGAAGAAATTCATTCCATTAAAATGAGATCATATAGCACAGAAGTGTGCAACCTTTTTTAGACTTGAAGACCACACTCGGATTTTGAAGGGCATTCCAGGGGTCACATTCCAACAAATGGGAGAGTCCATGAGAATTTTAAAAAAACAACCCTAAATTTGATTTAATTGTACTGTAAATGTCAATTAAGAAGATTAAATATAAAGTAACTATTCTTCATTATTCAATAATGTTGTTCTTCGGTCATATTAACTCTACCCAAGGCTTTCATGAGGCATTTGCAGCCAAGAGGAAGCTCATCTTATGGAGAGATGACCAAGAGAAGAATATTATTTTAATAATGTATAAACTAGCAGAGGACAACCTTTTCCCTCCAGAAAAAGGGAGTGGGGTGAAACAAGTAGGTAGGGCTGGCTTGCTATCTGTCTTCTAGTATGTTGACAAACAGGTAATTCTGCTCAAGGAACCAGGTGCTCATATTTTTCCCTTATGAAATGCAAACTTGTCATCCTGGTAAGAAAACACCAGCAATTACATTGTTTAACTGATTGCTATTTGGAAAAAAAGGAAGAATGTATCGTGTCATAAACTGAAACCAATTTGGGAATTTAAATATTTGAAAGCACTTTATATTTGTCCCTGGAAATTCTGCATCTGTCGGGGGGGTGGGGGGGAGAGAGAGACTCAAAGCTAGCCCAGACCAAACTATATGTATGAGTACATATAGTTTATCACATTTCTCCTTTTAAGCACTAAAATAGAATCAATATGTTTTTATTAGCTCTGATTGACACACACACACACACACACACACACATATACACACATACTTACATATATATATATATATATTATTTATATAGTCAAACAAAAATATTTGATGCCTTACCCTAGTGATCCTTTAATTTACTTTCATAAGTATCCCATGAAATATGTTTATCTATTCAAAAAACAAACAAATCTCTTTAGTGCCTGTTTTTTTTTCCTGCCTGTTTGACAAATATTCTCTCTCTCTGTCTCTTCCTCTCTTCCTCTCTCTCTCTCTCTCTCTCTCACACACACACACACACCATTTTCATTCAACTTCAAAAAAAACCTAGCATGTTAGTTGGAGATTAACCGGTCTCCAACATTATAGGGATGTGAACAATACAAGTATTGCTTAGAAAAATAAAATATGTTGTTTACTCTTTTGGAGTGAGATGTATAGAGTTCATGTTGTAGTTTGCTGGCAGCTAGTGCAGCCGGCAGTAGAATCAGACAGTGGGGAAGAACGGGGACCAGTCAGAGAGTCTGGAGAGGACTCAGACAAGAGTCCTCATCTGAGGCAGAGATGGGGCCAGGACCACCTGGGAGTGGGGTGCTGCCTTTGGAGCCTTTGGAGTCTGGCAGCAGCGAGGCAGAGGACACAGAGGAGTCTGTTCCCAGTGCACGTGTGCGCAGAGCTGCTAGAAGCGAGAGCAGCTGAAACAAAAAGGGCAACTTGGGAGCAAGGCTAGGACGTGATTGCCTCTCCCATAAGGGATAAAAGTCAGGCCAAGATAACGAAACCTTTGCAGGAAGCAAAGTAGTTCTATCAGTTCTGAGTCATCCTTGAAGCTCTTTGTGCTTTGGTTGGTTTTTCTTGTACTTCAGTTGGTTTCTTTTCTAGTTAATTTGATACTTCTGTTTTGGCAGCACTTCACAGAACTGAAAGGTGTGTGCTTATCTTGGGGGACTGTTTGAGCTTAATTCCAGCTGGGAATGAAAACCATTCCCAGCGTTGCAATAAAATAGGTTTTGTTTTTAAAACAAGTTTGTGAATAATTACGGTTTACGAAGCCTGGATCAGAACAGTTCATCTGTGGGAAGTGCAAAGGATGGCAGTCACATTTCTGATGAATTAGTGCCTGTGACAAGTTTCTTCAATAAACATAGCCATGCTGTTGTTGTTGTTGCTGTTTGAATGAGCAAACCTCTTGCCACGGTAGCCACTTTTTGCCAATGCATACAACATTGTGCATCATGTATATTTAATATTGTGGGCACAAAGTTGACAGCAGTTTGTTTACTGGTTTGGTATAAGTAAAATATCTGGGACAAGCAAATTACAAATAATCAGTGGGTAGGGTAGGTAACAAAATTAATCTGCAATAGACAAATGAGACAGGTGTTGCTAGTGCTGCAAAAATACTGCAGAAGGAGAGATAAAGAAAAAGAAGAGATAAAGAAAAAGAAGGCTGAAGTTAGTTTCTACAATGTTGTACCTGAAAGGATACAGAAATGAAAATTATGAACAGACATGGTAGTACAGGTAGTCCTCAACTTACAACAGTTTGTTTAGTGACCGTTCAACATTACAGCAGCACTGAAAAATGTGACTTATGACCATTTTTCATAGTTACGACCTTTGTACCATTTCCATGATCATGTGATCAAAATTTAGGTGCTTGGCAACTGACTCATATTTATCACCGTTGCTGTTTCCCAAGGTCACGTGATCCCGTTTTGCGTCCTTCTGACAAGCAAAGTCAATGGGGAAGCCAGATTCACTTAACAACTATGGCAAGAAAAGTCATAAAATGGGGCAAAATTCACTTAACAAACATCTCACTTCACAACAGAAATTTTGGGCTCAATTGTGGTCGTAAGATGAGAATTACCTGTATGTGACTTGTGTAAAAGAGATAGGATGAAATTGGAGGTAAAGGGATTGCTACAAATTTAGCATAAATAGAAAGGCTGAGCAAAACCTAATGATTTTGAAGATGTTATCCATTATAGATGTTGTCCTGTTTGCATATTTTGTGATTAAATCACAGTCCCTTCCATCTTATAGGAAAATTAAGAATTATTTTAATTAATTTTAATTAATTAATGCCTCATTAGATATGCCTCATCTAGTTTACAGTAATACAGTAATATAATGCTGGCAATATAGAGAATTTAAGGAGCCTGTAGAAGCCAGACTGTGATTGCATCTATTAAATTTCCTTCATAGGGGATTTTAAAGCTTGGTTCTACTGGGGTAATCATTGAACAACACTATCCCCTCTTGGCTTTCTCTGTTTTGGTCACCCTTGCTAAAGGAGGTCTCCACTGGTCTTTAATGTTCTCAGAAGTTAAGTTCCACCAGGGTTTACCCACAGATTCTGATTTTGTGCAGATTTCTTTGTATTGGATTGGTTCATTGCAAAAAATAAACAGCCTGCATGAAGGAATAGGCTGAGCTATGAGTCTCCCTTGCCTTGTAATGTGTAAGTATTTCATGTTGAAGAAGCTGCTTGTTCAGCAGATGGATAAAATTCTACCAGGTGGGGACATCTTCATGGATCAGGAACAAGGACAGGACAAGCTGAGCTTGATATTGATCAAATATTTCCACTCCGTGCAATAGAAATAATTTTATGACATTTATTCACAAGATGACAGTGGCAAGTAGTGTTTAGTGGGAAGACTTTTATCCCACATAATTCCCACATTTTATCCCACATAATCAGATGCAATTGGTAAATGATAAAGCTGATAGGCTGTCCTTTTCATGATGGCCCCTTTGCTGCAATGTGAAGCCATAATTAAATGTGTTGTTCTTAGAACCAGATCCCAATCATGTGCCTCAAGATTATATTTACCTCATCTAATGTATGAATCATACCAAGGCTCAAGTTAATGGTTGAAAGATTCCGGTCTAACTCTTTTTCCATTCTTTTGAATGGAATGCACGGAATATAAATAAGCATCTCTTATCCAAAATAAGGGTAAGTCCAACTTTCCTTTTGTGAGAGGGAACTTGAAGGGTTTGAAAGGATTTGGCCAGGTATAAACTCTGAATTATCTTTCTGGCTCACTTAGAAATGTGTGTCTTGCATGGCTATCATTTCTTGTAATATAATAAAGATATTCTAGCCACAATTATTCTTGTCTCAGTGGGAATCTGCCAACTTGGCAATTTGTTCCTTAGTTCCTTACCTGTGAGAACTATTCAATCATCCATGCAATGATTAGGAAAATCTGAATCCATGACCTAGTATCCTAGATGCTAGTAACTATCAATCACTATATCAATAAGAAGTGACAGCATAGATAGATCTCCTGACTGTACATCTAATTTGGGGCAAAATCCTCCACCTATGCTGTTTGAACCCACACCACTGTGAAGGATATCACCTAGTTTTCCACCAAGTTTTTCCCTTTAAGTAGTTGCCTAAGAAGCCAGCTACCATATTTATTGGTCCTTTTAACTACCATCAATCTGATACCTTCCACTTCAATTTCATACAACATTAAATATCTATTTTCCCCCATTATTCATTGCTAAGCCACTGCCCAGCTTCTTGTATATCTCTGGTCTATCTCCTACTTCCATCTCAGTAAATAGTGAGTAGGAATTTGAAGCAAAATACCTTTTGGCATCTCAGTATTGGGTGGTTGTGTTTAATTCACTGATGGGCAATCCAAACTGACTACTTCCTGAAAGGCTCAGTGAATATGCCTGCCTTCATCTACTCTATAGTATCCATTTTCAGAATTTTTTAAGCCTGGGCTACCATATATGTTAAGCACTCTCTCATCATTAAAGAGTAGATAAAGATTTTCCTTCAATCTGTACTTCAATTCAATCCCCAATAAAGCAAATTTCCTTCTGTCAAATTAAATATAAACTGATGTGAAAGAACTGATATGAATGACATTACTTGGCCTATCTCAACTGTTCTGCTCCAGTTTGGGGCCTCAAAGAATTGGTAGTCTTGAAATGTCTATGGAGATTCTCAGTCATGCAGAACATGGTTGTCCCAAAGGTGCTTTTTCAAGAGGCAACTGGACTTTCTGGTTTTTCTTTGATGACGCTTTGCTTCCTGGATGAGAAGCAAAACATCTTCAAAGAAAAACCAGGCAGTCCAGTTGCCTCTTGAAAAAGCACCTTTGGGTAATCTTGAAATATTTCCCTGGGGTTATTTATTTATTTATTTACTTACTTTTATCCCACCTTTATTATTTTTGTAAATAAGCCCCTCCTACTTTTCCTAACAACAATAACCCTGTTAGGTGGATTGGTTTGAGAGAGAATGGCTGGCCCGAAGTGACCCAGCTGGCTAAGCCTAAAGACGGACTAGATCTCACAGTCTCACAGTTTCTAGCCTGGGGTCTTGACTACACAAAGGTGAAAAAGACATCATGACCTATAGAATATGCCGGGATGTATGGGAGAGGGAAAATATTGGGATTAATGTCCATCAGGTCTGCTCTCAGATCATAATGATCTTAGCCTGATTAAGGTGTCATGAAGAGTAGAAAGGTTAAGAGAGTGATTCTTAATTTTTCCATGTCTCTATCTCACTGTTGTCTATTTATGTGTTACATTCTTATGTGATGGCACTGTATGAGTCAAATTCACTGGCTAACTTAGCTAAATGATTTGTCTATTTTTTGGGCGCATGACAGTGGGTGAATCCATATATTTATTAATTTCAATATTAATTTCATCATATATAGGGACCAACATAATTTCTTAAAAATTATAAACTTTGCATGCCCCCCCACTGCTGTCCTAACCTCAACTTTGGGGGTTATTATCATTGCAAATTTCATTATATTCTAATCCAGAAGAGCAAAATTAGGAGCATTTAAAAGGAGGAGGAAGAGGAAGAGGAGGAGGAGGAGGAGGAGGAGGAGGAGAGGAAGAAGAAGAAGAAGAAGAAGAAGAAGAAGAAGAAGAAGAAGAAGAAGAAGAAGAAGAAGAAGAAGAAGAAGAAGAAGAAGAAAGTTGGATTTAATGGGAATAGATGAAAACTTCATACATCAGTTAGATTAGAATGCCTCATTCCCTCTTTAAATTAACCCTGACTGAAAATTAAACCTCAGTGAATCCTTTGCAATTTTTTTAAAAGAAAGAAAACAGGAAAATACCCATAAGGTAAAATAAGAAACAAAACTCCACAGCGTTCCTTCTCGGCTTCATATTTTTTCCCCTTTGAAATCAATATTTAATCAATGTTCACAAAGGAGAATATTTTTAGATTCAAAAACATAGAATTTAATCCTACCTTTAACATATGTCTGGAAAATAATAATAATAGTGGAATTGTATAGTAAGCCCAGCAGAGGGAGTATATTGCCATTAATTCCATATACTTGGATGGGTTGGTTCCTTTAGAATATAAAAAAACCAATAATTAAAAAAAATCAACAAACCCCCACCTTAAAAGCGATAACACCTTGATTATGCAGAGATCCATTATATCACATTGTAGAAATGCATGATGAATGGTATTTCCTTAATCCATTTATATGCTGGGATTACTTAATGTCATTTTATGTCTTTAAAGGCAGCTGAATACACAGCCTCATCCTGGGCCCTCTTTTTCATAAAGACAAACTGAATTGGCTTATTTTTCTCTGAAGAAAAGAAGGCAATGTTTTCTGGTTGGCTCTCTTTTTCTGCGGCCCTTATTTGTCTCAGATTTCCTGTAGGCAGGCAATGGGCCTTTGGGACTGTTGTCAGAGTTGGCTTTCAGGATGCTGAATAAAAAGCAGCTAAGGAATTGCTTTATAAGCATTTATTGGCCAGCAATTCCTTCTGAGTAATCTGTTTTAAAGCAATGAGAAGAGATACTATTTTGTGGAGATCTACTCCCATTTCACTTCCAAAAGGAGATGTCTGTGTATGTTTGTGTGTGTGTGTTTGCACTGACATGGGTGAGAAGAAAAAACAGAGAAAATGGATGGTTTTCATGCAATGTAACAACTAGTACAAAATGGCATTTTAAAGGAGAAGGTTCCATTCAGGGGGGAAAATTACAAATAATCTAACCTAATAGAAAATGCTATACTAATCGTACACAAAAACTTAAAAAGTTTAGCTAGTGCAATATCACTTGCAAATAATATTCACTGCATTTTCAGACACTTCCTCATCAAAACAGTAACCAAGGAATGCAGATCTGTAGCTCTCTAGATGTTACTGAACTACACTTCCCAGCATTCCTTGCCAATGCCCAAGCTGATCTCTTATACCTGCACCAATCAGAGCAAGCTTATTTCAATTCAATATAATGACTACATCCCTACCTTGGGTTTATATCACAAAAATCATACCCATGTTTTTGACAATTTGCAAATAGCTGATCTAATTCACATTTGCATTATTTGCTTATTACAGCATTTATATCATGTCTTGTCTCTGATAAGTTGAATTATAGATATGGTGACTATAATTTGGGGGGGGGCGATAAAGAAGAACCTAAAAAAGGAACAAATCTGAAATAGGTTCATAAGGATAAAAAAAGTGTTTAACTTTGCTTTACAAATGAAAATTTAAGAACAAAACCAAGATAAGCTTTATAAAAATAAATATTTTAATTACATAGATAAATTCAATTCCCCTATGAAAGACTGTGAATTAAGTGCTACCATTTGTACAGTAAATGTTAAATGACTAAAATATAAGACAAAAGTGAATTGTGAGAAATAAATCTGAAAGGACAGCTTTCTGAAATTAAGGACTGCCCTTATAGTAAAGGATGTATGGTCACTGTAGTTACATAGGGCTCTTTTGTAGGTTGAGACAGATTTTAAGAGATAGATGAACCCAGAGGGATTTGGGAAATTCATGAGGAATGTAGTCCTAATAAAAAGGGATAGCCCTAACTAGAGAGCCTTTATTCTTAAAATGGAAAGGTAACTGAAACAGCATTGAATAGAGTGCTATGCTTACATAGCCCAGGTGCAATGGGACTCACACTGCACTGTGAAACAGCTGCTACAGATAATGGGACCAACCCTATAACAAAATAATACTACAGAAATGGCACTATTATGACATCCAAAGGAACCTTTGGAGGAATGTTCCACTTGCTAAGAGATGTATAAGTCATCAAAAAAAATCTCACCATCTGAAATTCCTACTGTGAACTTGACTATATAAGTTTGCTTGTAGTGCATTCACCTGAGAACATTAGTTAATGGGTCCTTGCATATAAGACTGCAGGCTCTTAATAAAGTTTTGGAGAATTTTAAGTTTAAAATTAAATCTGGGTCAGGACTGAATAGTACAGACTTGAACTTCCCACCTTCCCAGAGGGAAGAGAAGCGTACTGATCCCCCATGCCAGGTATTTTTGAACAGAAACAAATATTCCAAATCTTAAAATGAGCTCCTGCACTTGAATCATTGTGTCATAGCTGATCCTTGTGAGTAAACATGCAAGATGCATGATGTTTTAACGTCATGTGGAGTGGATCAGAGTGGGATTATAGTTTTGAATTATTATATTTTCTCATGGAAAAATAGAGATTGCTTCAAAATGAGATCTTGAAAATTCAACACTTGAACCAGAGGATAAAGACAATGGAGTAGAAAGCCTTAGTGCAAACTTTTGAATACCTCTCAGTCATTTTTTTTTGAGGGAGAGAATGGATTAAATGCTTGATCAAATTGACAGAATATATTTAATAAAGTTATAAAACAAGAACGAGCTGCAATGGGTGTCTATGAAATTAATTTGAAGAGCGATTTAAATGTAATACAAATTGATTTGATGGATGACTTATTCCCTAAAGGAGATGAACAAATATTCAAACAGGAAACTGATTTGGATATTTTTTTGCTTCTTCTGTATATACAAGAGAGCTCTGTTAAGATTTGGAAGAACTTTTTTAGAAGTGATAAATAAGAAGTTTTTTTTTATTGATACCAAAAGAAATCCATTTAAATTCTGCTGGATTTTTGCTTTGGAATCCAGATAATTAACAAGCTATCTCTGAGATAGTTTTTTTTAAGGGATTAAAATAATGATCTGAAAAACTCAGAGAAAGTTTATTAAATTGGCTTCTTCAACCAGGGGTAACCAGGGGTAAAAGCCTGGGCTTTTGCTAACAAAAATAGGTTGACGTAGCATTTGGACTTTGTTTTCTTAACCTAAGACAGGAGCTATGGGGAAAAAAGAGGTTATGTTTTATTTAGAGATAGCAATAAACGAAATTTATTTTTAACCTTCTGGGATTTCTTTCTCCTTTTCCTTTTCTTTCTCTCTCTCTCTCTTTCCACTATTCCCTTCCTTTCCCTTTTTTATTTTTCAATTTGTATATTTTGTAGTTTGTATTGACTTTTATTCTTTTCATTTAAAATTCTAAAAAAAATGTGAAAAAATGAATATGTTTTAATTATTCTGAACTGATTTAAAAAATAAATAAATCCTATATGTAGATATATACCTATTTGAGCATGTCAGTTCATAGTAATCAAAGAGGAGGGGATTTGTTAAAGCACTATAAAATGATAGCATTTTGTTCAAACATATTACAGGTAGTCCTCAACTTACAACCACAACTGAGCCCAAAATTTAAGTTAAGTGAGATAGTTTTAAGTGAATTTTGCCCCATTTTATGAGCTTTCTTGCCACAATTGTTAAGTGAATCACTGCAATTGATAAGCTAGTAACCCAGTTGTTAAGTGAATCTGGCATCCCCATTGACTTTCCTTGTCAGAAGATCACAAAAGGTGAACAATGGATGGAAGCTAAACAAGGAGAGATTTAACCTGGAAATAAGGAGAAACTTTCTGACAGTGAGAACAATCAACCAATGGAACAGCTTGCCCTCGGAAGTTGTGGGAGTGCCATCACTTGAGACTTTCAAGAAGAGATTGGACTGCCATTTGTCAGAAATGGTGTAGGCTCTTCCGCTTGGGCGGGGAGTTGGACTAGATGATCTACAAGATACCTTCCACCTCTGATTATGTTATCTGATCACATGACCTTGGGACATAGCAATGGTCATAAATATGAACCAGTTGCCAAGCATGTGAATTTTGATCACATGATCATAGGGATGCTGCAAAGGTCATAACTGTGAAAAATGGTCATAAGTCACATTTTTCAGTACCGTTCTAACTTTGAACAGTCACTAAATGAACTGATGTAAGTCGAGGACTACTTGTATTCAGCTAGACTGGCACATTTCTCACAGAGAGCCAAGAACATCAGATGAAAACACCTCTGTGTTGTCACATCAGCTTCCAACCACCTGAATCTTTTAGGGAAATTAAACAACAACCTTTTTTTAAATTACATTTATATGCCGCCCTTCTCCGAAGACTCAGGGCGGCTTACAATTTTGGGATGCAACCCAGTGTGCTCAGCAATAGCCTTCATTCCATTGTATATGCCTGCTTATTACTAAGCGGCATTTTTACAAAGTCAGCTAATTGCCCCCAACAATCTTGGGTCCTCAATTTACCTACCCCGAGAGGATGGAAGGCTGAGTCAACCTTGAGCCTGGTGGGATTCGAGCCTACAGCAGTTGTAGGCAGCTGGAACTTAAGTGCAGGCAATTAACAGCCTGAGCCACCAAGGCTTGAGGTCTCTATTAAGTCTTAAATGATGAATGCTAACTAACACCTGATGTAAACAGCCCCACAAATCAATGATACCTTTAAACTACTGGTATTTTCAAGGTAAGAGTGAACTTTGCCCATGATCATTTTTTCCCGTATGTTTTATTATTGGAATATACTAACTCTGCTTTCAAAACTAACCAAGCCTCTTTTATAGAGACATTAACAGGAAAAATATCAAGGCTTTCACATCAATTAAATGGTGTATACAAATTATGTGTTGCGTACTTTAAACAGCATCTCTAGATTGGCTTTCTAAAAATCACTCATTATAAATTTGTCAAGAAAGTCAGAGGATTACCGGAACACCTGTAATCTTTCTACCTCATGCTTTTTATTTAAAATCATCTTAAGAAAAGAAATGCAGGGGTGTATAGAAAAAGCTGCAACTACTTTCAGTTCAGGCCTGTTATTAGTCAATTGCATAATAATAAGTTGTAATATTTATTTATATTTTATTAAGAAAATGTATACAACTACTCAACTAACTCACATTGACTCTGGGCGGCTTACAGAAGATATTATTTGAAAACACCTATGTGCTTAATCAAAACATACCTAAAATCCAATGTGATAATGAATAAAATATCAGCTAAAACCCAAGAATAATTAAAGCAGGGGGAAAAAACCCTAAAGGCCTGATGAAAAAGGTAAACTTTAAACATTAGAAGATAACCTGACTTCCCACACAGGGATATTTTTGGTCTTTTTGTCTCCAAGGCTCCTTGTTTATATGACCAGTTGTATCTCCAAAGGCCTTAGGACATACAGAAAAATCTCATCTAATACTTTAAGCCAGGGGTCCCAATCACCAGCTTGTGGACCAGTAATGGTCCATAGCGCACCAGAAACTCGGCCATGCTAATGAGCAAAGCCTCCATCCATGCATGTGCGGGATGCAGGCAGCATGTGAAACCACACCCCCTCCAGTCCACAGAAAAGCCTCTCTCCACGGAACAGGTCCCTGGCACCCAAAAGATTGGGGCCCACTGCTTTAAGGCCAGCTTAAACTGGAAAAGCAGCTCTTCCTGAGGAGTCTGTTTTCTTATCTGCCATATAGCACTCAAGTTTGGTGTAGCAAAAATTACAAGACTGGGAAGAAAACCAGGAGAAATGTCAGTGTCTCATTCTTTTTCCCACATTAAACACATGTCTGATATCCAAGAATCAAGAATTACTTTCTGACTAAAATGTGAGGTCTGGATAATTGAGTAGACTGAATATCACAAGATGGCAATCTAACTTTAAAAAAGAAAAAAACCTGACAGTAACTTGCCGTGAGTCATTCTGTAGGAAGCTAAAAATGATTCGTATTACAAGTTTTTGAGAGGAAGCAAAATGTTAAGTGTGTCCCAGGACCGCCCTTCATCTTTATATTTGCAGAACGGAAAGAGTGGGATATATATCTTAAAGAATAATAGGTTGGTATAATGTAAAATATAAAATTTGACCCCTTCATTTACAGAATAAAGGCCATGTTACTTTTGTAGTTTTATGTGGAATTCAGACATGAAAGTGCATATGTGAAGCAAATGTTTTTTTCTTACTTCAAAGTAAGAAGTTGGTGGCTCAGGCTGTTAAATGCCTGCACTTAAGATCTAGCTGTCTACAATTACTGTAGGCTCGAATCCCACCAGGCTCAAGGTTGACTCAGCCTTCCATCCTCTCGGGGTAGGTAAATTGAGGACCCAAGATTGTTGGGGGCAATTAGCTGACCTTGTAAAAATGCCGCTTAGTAATAATCAGGCATATACAATGGAATGAAGGCTATTGCTGAGAACACTGGGTTGTATCCCCAAAAAATTGTAAGCTGCCCTGAGTCTTCGGAGAAGGGTGGCATATAAATGTAATTTTTAAAAAAGTTATTACATGGGAAAAGTGAGACATGAAAAAATTAGGAGAGGAAATTTCTGTGCCAATCTGTTTGTATTATTTCAACTGTGTATCTGCAGGTAAAATCCAAAACATTGCTGGGTGGAATATTCTAACTACTAACAGACCAGTGCTGAAATAGATCCCAATGAGAAGCTCAAGGCCCCAGCTGTGAGCATTCCATAAAAGCTTTTCACTTTCCCCCAGAGTGTTTTCCCAGAGTGCTACAGCAATGGAGTTATCCATAAGAATCCTGGTGTGGGCCTGGCAGGCCTGGCAAAGCCTTTACTCCACTCTGCCAAACAGCTCACTTTCCCAATGCTTTGCATTCTTTTTCCCTCAGATGCGCACGGCCATCTCAAGTCTTATTCCTTTCCCAACTTACCTTTATTTGAGCATCTCATTCTGGGCTTCTTTTGACCCCAGCGATTAAGTAGCAGCAGAACATTAAGTGGAAGCAGGTGACTGAACACTTGGCTCCTTGTTGTTGACCTAGTTGACATACTCAGGGCTGTAAGTTTAAAAATAAATGCTAGGATGCTGAGCTTGCTGAATATTCATGCCAAAGTCACGAGATTCCAGCCAGAGACATCAATGTATATCTGAGTACCACATTAACAAAATATAAATAGCATTTGGCTCTCCCCCCACCCCAGTTGACATGTGAGCAGACAGCTGAAGGCTTATCCTCAGTGCACTGATGTCTACTTTAGGACTTTCTCCTATTGTTGGGCCTGTGATATCAACTGATGTTACAAGGGTTCCAACACGACTGTTGCTAGGACTAGTATAAATTGATGTCTATTCCATACAGGTTACAAGCCAGTCAAACAGCCAGAAGCAAATGGCTAAATATTACAGAATACAACAATGAAATGAACACATGACACTGAAAAACTGGAGTTTAATGTTGGTCTTTAACCGGAACTTCTAAAGAAGTCATAACCTTTAAACACATTGACCAAACCAAACAACTTTCAAGTTTGGTTCCATTATTCATTCTTCCCATTCTATTTTTTTAATACTGTAAGTAAAACTCTGTTCTTGTTGTTTGTCAGTATCCCAGTTTAAAACATACACATACAGAGACAAGTTTACACCCACCCAAAAAGTCCATAAAACTCATTATTTTACAGGATCTTTAAAGATAGCTTTAATACACTCATCCTTCAAATCTAGCTAAGTTTTATTGGCATCCATCTTAAGAGAGGATCGATTTATTATTAGTATAATTTTTAATAATGTTGATGTATTTCTATGTTATTTTATAACCAGGCAACCTGTGAATTTTTGGATCACTCTTTCAGATATTTGCAAGCGCAGAGGGACTGGGTGTGATTGTGTGGGAACTGGAGACTTACCCGAAGAATTGGCAACCTTCCCTGCAAGCACCCCAGGAAGGAAGTTGCAAGTTCAAATCTGCTACTGTGATCCCACCATCACCCAAGTGATCCGCATCGACTTTCTCCTGCAAGCTTCCCAAATGAGTTGTGGGAAGATGTTAGGGAACACCTAGAGTCACCCCAAACAGTGAGATGGGCGGCATATAAATTTAATAAATAAATGCTGTAAATGAGGATCATGACCACAGCAGCATAGCGGTGGTATTGAACAGCAACCTCACACTGAAACAACTTTTTCAACAAAGAAGTGATTGCAGTCCTCCCACCCCACCCCAGCTGAATGGCTCATGGGCTGCTCTGAAGCACAGCTCCCCAAATTGTCCTGCAGACTGCTGCAGTATGGAGGATCTTGTGGATGATTCTAGAATTTTCCGTAACCCCAGAGTGTAAACTAAGAGAACACAGCTCCCTTGCTAATAAATTGAAAAACTTTCAGTCCAGAGAAAACTCCCTTTCATGGAGCTTTCCCCGGACTGGTCAGTTGATCATCTTCACTCTGACTGGAAGCCCCCTCTTGTAACCTAGTCAGAGTTTTGGAACTGGGCAAGCTATAGAAACTCTTATAAAAATAGTTGTTACTTAGTGCTAATCAGAAGCTAAGATGACATAGCTAGCATGCCAGTTTCCTATTTTTCCCTATGCCAACAAACCTGTATGGTAGGTGAAAGTGTTAAGACCAAAGCTGTCCATGCATCGGCTGTAGCTGAGGTAAACTAGAATATATTCCACCTGCTCCCAGTCTACCAGCTTAACTATCAGCTCACAGATGTGAAATTATTTCCATAACATATTATATATACTGTTGTACAGGTTTTATCAGTAACAGCAGTATTAAAAATGTGAATCATACCGAGCAATTATTATAATCAAGTATTGCACTTAAGGGATGGACAGGGATTAAAATCTGAGACTGCAATGCTTATGTACTTTAGTTATTTCTATTCCAACCTACCAATCATTCATAAATTATGAACCTGGGATCATGGACAGTGATGTAATATCGCCAGAGAGGGTATGGTGATAAGGAGAGGCAAAATAGGTGCAGTTTTTCTCTTCAGGTGGGAAAAATCCTCCAAGGTATTTTCACTTTGTAATGGTCTCCTTAACCTTTGCATTAACCTTTCATTTTGTCCCGTAAGCTAATGAGCCTTAAAAAATGCCGCCCACACTCCCCCAGTAACAGTTTTGGTTTGTACAGTCTAGAAGCAATGGAGGGCATAAATGGAATACCTAACGAGGGCAGATTATTCCACCCAGAGGAGCACCAGTTATATCTTGGCCCTGAAGAGTTCAAAATAACAGACCAAGCAACTGTTGAGTTAAAAGTTTTATTCATTCAACATCTCACATTACAAATATTTAAAAATTATATGCATACTGCTATAAATAGTCATTTGCAAACTATTTAATAACATTAATTTTCCACTAGCACTTCAACAAATGAACTCTCTTAAAAAAAGAAACTTGTGTTATAACTTAGAGTAGAACATACAAAAATATGAACTTAAATTGTGAAAATGACTTTAATAAAAAATGAATTACCCTTATTTAAAATGCTATAATAAATACTACAACCTCCCCATACACAGTAAAAACTATATGGAAATTCAGCCAAGTAGTACAAGTAACTGACATACTTAAATAACTTTTCCTTCTGATAATATGAGCATTACATTGGGGAAAAACATATTAGGGATTAGTAAAAACTAGACACCCACTTGCTAAAAGTTTCACTTCCAAAAAATATAACAAAAGAATCTGATGAAAATTATAAAAACTAATTATACTTTAAATTTTAAAAATATAAAAAATAAAACAGTTGAATACAATATTGTCCCAATTCTTACAATGCTATCAATCACAGTAGCTTTAAAATAAGATAATAAAATAAAGCAAATGACCAAAACCTCTTTTATTCCTTTTTTTAAAAAATAATCTCAAATTTACATTAGTAGAAAGATTGATTTCTGATTCTTTTCTTTAGAAACACCAGCAAGAAAGAGGATTTACTAGAACAGTAGAAAATGACATTTTTAAATGTCTGCAATTAAAAACAAAGAATTACACTGCAAAGATCTTCCAGAAGTCTGAAATAAGTATTGCACATAACTTGAAGTTAACTTGCCACAATTCATCACATTCAAGTTTTAAATCACCTTTTAAAACAGAAGGCTTTAACTCTTCAAGAAACAAAAAGGGGTGAATTATCAAGTCTTTCCAACAGCATCCTTATAAAACACTAAAGTCATTCACTGCAAGTTTTAGATTTGCGTTCTGCAGAGGTCTGTGTATGGAGAAGTAGATACTATATACCAAAAAAGCACGGGGCAGTGGGGTTCTTTTACATATAAAATAAATCAGAAACACTTTATTTTACATTGCAAAAATAACCATGTAATTACTCTGTAACTACATTGTAAGTACATGGCCAGTGCCATGCTTCTGAAAGAAAATGACATGCTTGTTTACACCCCTTTAAAATAAAGTGATACCCTAGGATTTTTAAACTAATTACATGTTAGTTATGCTTGGAGTGACATGGCAACTCCACTTTCCATGTAATCTGAAGGACATATTATATTAGCACTATTTCGAGTACAGAGTAATAGAGATAATCATTTATGCCCTGTAAATTGAAGTGTAACCAAATAATCTGTAAACACGCTTTTCACACAATCACCACAAGTGAATATTAGTAGAATAACATTTTTTTTATATTAGTCATGCATACTAACATTACATGCCCACCATTGGGCAGGCTTGAGTTTATTTCCTTAAATATGATTTAAAAGCGCAGACACATCTCTGCAAACACCTAACATCAATTTGTTAAGATTAAAAATGGCTAAACATTCACCAAAAAACATCTGCATTTGTGTATTATTTTTAAAAATCTATTAAGAAGCAGTAGACAATTTGGGATGTTACTGTTAAACTTCTACTCTATGTTTATGCATTAAATTTCAAGAGTCTAAAGACAAACTCTCTCATTTGTCACTTTCATGCTTTTTAAAAATTTCTTTTTTTTTAAGTCTCAACTTTACATATAAGTATTTCTTAAATTATATGTACACCAAATACCTGGTGCTGGGCTAAAGATGTTTAAGCAACATGCTTTCTTTTCTCTGCAAATTCTAAAATAGCATTGCCAGTGCACAACATCCATAATTCAAAATGTATGCAGAGCACTGAAATGTATAAAAAGCAGAATATAAGAAAATAAAATTTATTAAAATTATTTATATTAAAAAATGAAGTATATGAAGATCTCTCAGTAATAAAAGTACAAAAAGCTACTCTTTGCAATATGAAAAATTGAGGTATTGCATAAAGAGATATCCCGTCAGTGAAAAGTGTGCCTAAAAATGCTCACTGTTGGAAAAACAAGATATACAAAAGTAGTGCATAACAAATATACATTATGTGCATGACAAAATAAGTTAGCTACAAAAACACTGTACCGAAATTCAGCAGGTCATGTACAAAGGGAAAAAATTATTATTCAAAGCTACTTCTCAAACAGTGTTATTTCTTGTAATGGTAACCCATCTCACCTGTTCACTGGATAGGATCGGCACAATAAGACACCCCAAGCCACCTACAAGCATTTTTTTAAAAAATTAAAAGGAATATTCCAACTATAATTATGTACTTCAGAGAAAAAGGTCCCTGACAGTCTACAAAAGAGCACTCTCCATTTGCATTTCCTGTTGTCAATATTTGCAGGGATTCATTAAAAGGAGCTCCCTTTCTCTTTTTGACAAGTAGACAGCAAATGTCTCCATTTTGACCTTTGGAAAATAACAAGGGTATGTATCATGTACTGAAAACCAAACTGCCTGTGATAGGTAACTGGCAATGGAGGAAAGGGATGGGGAGGAAGAGAGCTTACAAAAGGGATGCTTTTTCTCTGTAGCTGTGTTTAAGCAAGTCTTTGGTTTAAGAGTCTATGGTGGTATCATGCCAGTTTCAGATTCCAACTGGCTTTTTCTACACACTGCTACAACCCCATTACTGTGGTTAAGAGATGAATACATTCCCTCCTATCGATTTTATCATGATTTACAGAGCATCAAGTGTATTTCAATCTAATCACCACCACCTTGTGCCTTAGCTTTAACATATGCTGTGTTCCCCACTTACATGTTTATAACACTTCATGCATTACTCAGCAAGTTGGAGTCCTGCAATAGTTTATGTTCTGTGCTAAGTCCCAAACAATTTGGGCGGGGGGTCAGGGTTCCTTTTACTCACTTGCTCTCTGTTGAAAGACAAGCATATCCTTTGCAGACATGGATGCCTATCCATTCAGCCAACAGTGCAAAACATCCCTGGAAACAAACTTTACTTTGCCCTCTTATAAATTGCTAGGTTACAGCTTTGTTAGGAGGTTAGAACTGGTTTCACATCCCAGAGTAAGCTCAAGAAGCAGACAAAATTTGATATGTATTGGAAGAGTGGATTAATAGTATTGGGAGGGGGGAAAGGGGGGAATTAAAATGTACTCTTGAGGTATATCTTTAGGTTCTTGTATTTCATGTCAAAATGGAGAGCAAAGGCTGGCCTCTGATTTACATTAGTAAATTAGGATATAGAGTTCTATATAGCCATCAAAAATAAAATCTATACATTTGTTCTTCAGGAGAGGACATGCCAGTTCACAAGTTGTCATTACTTTAGCTTTGGTAGGATTTGTAGGGCTGTATTCTGATAATGAAATTTCTTTCAAAACAACAACAACAACCACAATAATAAAGAATAAGTGCACTCCCCACCCACCCCCCAGTTATAAACTGACCCAGGATTTACATTCGGGAACTTTAAAAATGTGATTGCTTGGATGAAGAACACAGATCTAAGCTCTGCCTACTCAATTAGTAAAAATTTGAATGTGGTGGGAAGTTGGAGGCACGGTGAGACACAATACTGTGCTAAAGATTTAGCTTCAGAACCCTTACATCAAACAAAAAAAGAAACTTAATGCTGCTTTAAACCTTGCTCATGCATTTTTGTTGCTTTAAACATGCTCTTTTCTGTTACTAAGTTAACAGCTAACTGTTTCCATTGCTATAAAATCATCGGTGGCAAGAAAACAGGCTTCCCAGAGGCTTGGCTAGGGAAGGGGGCAAGGAGAAGGAAAGGGCGGGTCGGTTGGACAAAGTGTCAGATAAGATTCATAGTGTTCCTATCTCATGGTTACTTTAATAAAAGTAGTCTATTGATTTTGTTATTAGCAATAATTTAATTAAAAAACAAAATACTCTATTGTTTCATTTCTCTTAATATTGTTCTTTCTTCCTTCAAGAAAAGATAGCAGGAAAGCAGTGTCCTCTGGGGAGCCAGGAAGGTAAGAGAATCTGGCTTCCATGCACTGTGTTATCCATAGGAAAAGGAGTTCCCCATAAAGTTTAATGACAAGATTCTACAAAATACCTATAGGATTATAGGCCATCCTTTTGTTACACTATTTTTAAGTTACAGACTACAACAGCAGGACATGCTATCTTGAGTAAGAGGGACTAGGAAGGGAGGGCAAAGGAATCAGGAGAACAGAAGAGTGCACTTATTTTGAGGGCCTGCATATGAACACACTGCAGTAATCACTTAGTTCCAGCGGAATGAAATATGTCTTGGGCGATCTCCTCCCTCTTTCACCAGGGGCTTGTGGAATTCCCTGCCAGCGCGTGAATGGATAGCAGCCCAGCAATATTCACAGTAATACTGCAGACAGGTCACATTAGCACAGAAAAATGGAGCAAACTTTCCACCACAACGGGCCCCCTGACATTCATCACACAGCTGATCATCCAAGACATATGGCTTAACTTCCACCTGTGATGAAAGAAGGAGAGAAAATGTACACATTTCTTAAGTTTGGCCTCATTAGACAAAAGTGTAGTCCAGGTGTTGTACTTTTTCCTTCCCTTCCTATATTTCTACCATCCAACTATAGATACAACAGATACCTCAGTGAACACTCTCCTGCGCAGTAAACAAAGCTTTGCTAGATCAAATTAGACATGGAACTAGCTCACAATCTTTTTTCCTAGTACTGGCTGAACAAGCAAAACAGAAAAGCAGTAGGCTTTCCCTGTTGTATGGTCTCCATCAAAAGATGTGGTAAATACTGTTCCTGACAGGCTGGCTTCAGCTTTCAGCTGGGTCCAACTCACTGGACAATCATATACACTCAAAGGTGAAAAGAATCACTCAAAGGTGAAAAGAATAAAATTGGGGTCTGGAATACACCTCATGTTCTGAGTTAATGTGGAGAACACAAGAAAAAAACCAGGTAATTACATTTCTTTTGTTGAATTATATTTCATAGAGCTACCCTCTCTACAAATTTACCTAACCTTCTTTTAAAACCATCCCAGCTTGTGGCCATTACCACATCCTGTACATGATGGCATCATATCTACCTACAGAAGACACTTCCCTATTATTTAAGATGTGTATCAAATTAACTTTGAGTTTCACAATATATACTTTCTACTGAGGGGGATGTTTGTCTGATAAAACAACTAAAGACTTCTCAGATGAGTTTTACTCTGATCATGCCCATTATTTAAACACTGCACTAGGGAAATCTGATTAAATTAGTAATTGTACTAAATTGACATTATTTCAAGGCAATTCTGATCATGTTGAATCACTCTGAAGTACAATGAGACATTTCCTGAGAATTAGAGATTTAGAATGTTTTGGTGAAATTAAATCTTTACCCCTTTCCTTGATTTAAAATTCATTAGTAGGAATGTTCTATATAAACAACTTCACAATTCGGAGGATCTACAAATGGATCCCCTTGATTTTTTTTAAAAAAGATAAAAGCTGAATAGTCATATAAGAACCTTAGCATTGTCTGTAACTTTGGCATATGGGGATTCAGTTTCCAGAATTTTCCAATCATTGATTGATATGGGAATTCAATTTCCAGAATTCTCCAACCATCATAGTTATTGCTGAGAATTCTAGGTATGAAAGTCCAAAAACGTTGACTTTGCCAAGGCTGGAAATACTGAATTATAATGCAGAGTAGGGGGTTCCTTTCTATTATTACTATTATTATTATTATTAATTTATTTGACTTGTATGCCGCCCCCCTCCAAAAGGACTCGGGGCGGCTCACAACTAAAAACAGACAATAAATTAATTATCTAAAACACTATTAAATAATACAAGCCAAATTAATCTAAAACCCTTATAAAATTTAAAATTTAACCCCCTCTCCAAGAGGTCAGCACAGCCCGGCCTGTTCAAATAGCCAGGTTTTCAAATCGTGGCGGAAGGTGCGAAGGTCAGGGGCCAGACGAAGCCCCAATATTATTATTTTATTTATTATTTATTTTGACTTGTATGCCGCCACTCTCCGAAAAGGACTCGGGGCGGTTCACAGATAAAACACAGAACAATAAATTATTTAAAAAGAAATTAAACTAGACAAGCCAAAATACAACTATAAAACCGAATTAAATACAGAACTCTTGATTCATATTCCCATTCATATATATATATATATATATATATATATATATATATATGAATGGGAATATGAATGGGAATATGAATATATATATATATTTGTTTTCGTAGATTTTCACGGGTAAAGGTATGTAGGTCTTGGTGTATTCGGGTCTTGTCCTGTGTAAGATTGAGAATACCTTGGCAACGTTTCGACGAAATCTCATCCGTCATCTTCAGGCTGGTGTCTTCAGCTTCATTCTCCTGGGAGAAGTGTGTGATCGTGGCTGTTTTTCCCTTTTAAACTCTAGAGTTGGCTGTGTTGTTACTTCTTGATTGGTTTGTGGAGTTGATGTATGCAGATTGGATGGCTTTTTCCTGAGACCCTGTGTGGCTGAGGTGCTGGCTGTGTGTCTCTCAGCCTTTTGTGTTGTAACGACCTGGGTAATGGGCTGTGTGATGACCTTCTGAGTTCTATTGTTGTGATGTCCTGGGTGTGGTGCTGTAATCTCCTGGGTCTTGTCTGTGCTGCAACCTCCTGATGTTTTGTGTTGTGATCTCCTGAGTTCTGTGATGTAGTATCCTGGGTGGAAGGCTGTGATGTGGCATTCTGGGCCTTGGTTTGGCTCAGTTTGAGGTCTGGCTATGTGTTTATAGCGGTGTCAGTTTGCTTAGTTTGGGGTTGGAGGGGGTGTGTAGCAGCTGGTGTTGCAGCCATGGTCTGGTTTCTGGATGGTGGTTGCCTTTCATCTGTGGCGTGGGCTTGGGTTTGAGTCTGGTGAAGGAGATTGGTGGTGGCATCATGTGTTATTTTGGGTCCGGTGTTGGTTTTCGTGGCTGGGACTCGTTTGTTGATTAGGGCTAGTTTCCAGATGTCTGGTAGGCGGGAAGTATCATCCCGTTTATTCATGTTATGGGGGTGTTTCTCTATTTCAATGGCTTCAATAGCCAGACCTCAAACTCGGAGCCAAACCAAGCTGAAGACACCAGCCTGAAGATGACGGATGAGATTTCGTCGAAACGTTACCAAGGTATTCTCAATCTTACACGGGACAAGACCCGAATACACCAAGACCTACATACCTTTATCCGTGAAAATCTATGAAAACATATATATATATATATATAATATATATAATATATAATAAATCTACGAAAACAAATATATATAATACTATATATATATAAAATACTATATATATATATTACTTCTACAGAATGAAACATTTATCATATGTGAAGATATCATCATTTCAGAGGGTCATTTGGACCACAGAATCACAAAAATTGGAAAGTACAACTTATCCGTACCATTTCCACCATTAGAAGGTAGGAGAATTAAATCAAATTCATTTGCTATTTAAAATAAATTTCAAAAGATATTCTGTATCAAATAGTTAAAATTTAACTGCCAATGCAAACATAAACCAATTAATTAATCTTGACTCCATTTACACACCATGTGAATAAATGCTTTGGCTATAAATGTTATTTAATAACTCTGTATGTATGTGTGTATACCTATATGTATACGGCATCTCAGATTCAAGAAATTCCATCTTTGACCATAGGGGGAGAGGTGTAGCCCCCTGTGGATAGGACGTGCAACTTAGGTGTCCTGGACGTACGGCTCAGTATGGAGGAGCAGGTGGGAGCCGTCGCCAGGGGGGCTTTTGCCCAGGTTTGCCTGGTGCACCAGCTGCGCTCCTACTTGGACCAAGATTCCCTACGCACGGTCACTCATGTGCTCGTTGCCTCCCGCCTTGACTACTGCAATGCTCTCTACCTGGGGCTGCCCTTGAGGACTATACGGACGCTTCAACTGGTGCAGAATGCAGCCGCGCAGGCAGTGATGGGAGCGGCCCGATTCTCCCATGTGACACCCCTCCTGCGCGATCTTCATTGGTTGCCAGTTGCCCTCCGTATAAGATTCAAGGTGCTGGTATTAACCTATAAAGCCCTGCATGGCTCGGGTCTGGGGTATTTGCAGGAGTGCCTCCTACCAGTATCGAGGTCCGATCGCCCGGTACGCTCCCACAGGCAGGCCCTCCTGGGGGTTCCGTTGGCCAGACAATGTTGATTGGTGGTCCCCCAGGGGAGGGCCTTCTCTGTGGGGGCGCCCACCCTTTGGAATCATCTACCTCTAGAGCTGCTTTTGGCCCCGGACCTGTGCTTCTTCCACCATGATCTCAAGACTTGGCTGTTTGTACAGGCCAGCCTGGACTGAGCAGGGTTGGGAATTTTAATTTAAGGGTATTTTGATTAGATTTTATAATTGGATTAGATAATTTGATAAAGGTGTATTTATTGTTTATATATTTCTGTAAGCCCGAGTCCCCTCGGAGATGGGGCGGCATATAAATCCAATTAAAGGGAAAAAATATGTATACATTTCTATACATGTAAAGTATCTGTGACTATTAAAGTATGGATGTCCACAGATAAATTCTGAATTTCAAGAAGATATATTTAAGGAAGTCCTTGATCATATTATATCAAGATCTAAATCACAGGAACAGGAGAGCTACTCTTTATAAATTTCTCTCAAGTGTACATGTGCCAAACAAAGCTTCCACAGCTTTAATAATAGCAACATTTACCTATGAATCAATTCACCTTACTAAAAGCTATGGTAGAAATTTTTTAACTTCTTGCTTAGATTCTGTCAGTAATATATTACATATCCAGAAGTAGAACATTACTTGCCTTCCAGAACTGGAAGACAAGCCATACAAATCAATATTCATTTTACTTTTTCTATCTAAGAATGGCATCATTCTAAATTGCTGGATTAGAACAATTTAGTTGCCAGAAAAGAGAAAAACAGTGTAGCAAAAATTGAAATGGTTCGTAACTTCTTACACCAGCTTTCCCTAACCTGACTGTAACTCCCAGACAGCTTTTAGCTTGGAATTCTGGTAGTTAAAAATCTCAGCACATCTGAAGGGTACAAGGTTGGGGAATGCTGTCTTACACAGTGTCAAAACAACACGTTTCTTTCCAATCTTCTTTCCAGTGTATATGTCAATGTGATAAAAGGAGAAGTGAATTTATGTTGCAAAGATATTCTTAGTGCTACTGACTTGGGTTGTGAAAATGTGTTGAACATTAACAGAGATGGATGTTTAAATAATCGACTGTTGTTGCTGTACAGATTATATTGAATTAAAATAGAACGTGTGCAAGGAAACTTAGAAATCCAACAGAAACATACTGGAGCTGCATGCCTTTAGCTCTGATAAAGCAGCTGCCCATTCTACTACAAAGCATTCAGGCAGGGTGAAAGAAAGGCTAATAGTAAGCAAGTCATGCAGATGTAAAAGGATAACACTAAAAGCACAGGCTTATTTTCTGTGCCTCTGGAAAAGGCTCCAAAGGGAACAACTGGCTTTGGAGTCAAAAGGCAGTAAAAAAAAATCAATTCTTTGATATTTTGGATGACTGGGAGGGGTAGCATTGCATTTAAACAGTTGTTTTTGTTGTTCCTATCATGAAATGGCACTTATATGGACATTAGCCAACAAAAGAATGCTGTGTAATAAATAGAATATGCTCTAGTACTTACCCGTTTATCTATCTCTCCATGTTGCAGCTGAACAAAGCGGGCACTGATAGCAGCTATATAACTCTGTTGATTGGAAAATGCAACACGCCCAGCTCCTTTTGGGTACTTCAGTTCAGGGTCAGTATCAATTCCAGCATAGCAAACTCCTCCATACAGCCGATCCATTATCATTGCAAGCTCCACTAAAATATAGTAACAACAAATATGCATATAAATCTCCCCTATTTTTCCTAGGCTCTGGGAAATGGAGTTTCTACTCTTCTATCTAAATTTCTGTTCTTCTATCTGAAAATAATGAGAATGTCAGCAAAAGTTAATAAGCATATTTCCATATCAGAAATTCCCAACAGCAAGGTAGATTGGACAAAGTCAACAAGCCATTTTTCCATACCTGCTCGTAAGGGTCGTGGAACTCCGCCTACAAAAATGGTTTTCCGTGGATCCAGAGGTTGTGAGCCATCCATCACAAAATCACTGTCACTAAGATTCCAAGGTCGGATCTGAACCTGCAAGTAGAAAACAGGACTTTATATACAGTTCTAACTAAGAGTCAGAATGGATTTTTTTCATAGCACTAACACATTATTATTTTGTGCCTGAGCATGTATATCAATTCAAGGCAATGAACATATCTAATACTCCTGCCTCCTATTTTCCCTGCAAAACCAACCCTGTGATGTGGGTTGGGTGAGAGTGATTGGCCCAGCGTCGCCCAGCGGGTTTTCATGCCTAAGTGAGGCCTAGAACTCACAGCAATACAGTCACATCCCAGTAATACAGAGAACAGAGTGATTCCACATTCCTCTGCTGTTATTTATCCATTTGCTTCAGCTAACCCATTAATGGAAGTGTCATCTGTGCATGCACATGCTTGGTCAAATGATAGGAAATCCTCAAAGAGGCTTTGCCAGCTTCCAAGAGGAAGATAGCACCTCAACATTATAATCAAGACATTCAGAGGGGACTTCAGTTGCTTCAACAAAGCTTCCCTTTGAATGAATCCCAGAGCCTTATTAAATAGCCATGAAGGTACTGAAAGGAATTGCTAAGAAGAGGAATTGCTTTAAGGAGCTCTTCACAAGTCCTGATCATGTTACTATTGCATCATTTTTCCTTCAGATTCAAAGAGCTGCAGAGCCCTAGTATTTAGTCTGCAGGATGGAGATGCCCAACACCTGCTTGACCATCAAAATAACCATGTAAGTATTCTATAAAGTCTCGATAGCAACTATAATAGAATCTGTATCTTTAGTTTATCATGATCCCACTACAGACAAAATCAACTCTTCCTCCCAATTAATTAACTTCTATAGATAAAATTAACACTCCATCCCAAAAAGAATTCTCCCAAAATGCTTCACTTTATGCTTTTTCCTTTAATTTGTCCAGATTTTGGCTTGTGCAAAGGTGAGGACCAAATGTGCTTGGAAGAACTTCAAAAATAATCCACATTGAAAGAGAGGGCATTGAGAATTAATTATAAATTATAGTGCAGGGAAGAATTAGGACCCTGAACTTGCAGTTTGATAAGCAACAATTAGCCATTTATTTATTTATTTATTTATTTATTTATTTATTTATTTATTTATTTATTTATTCGACTTATATGCCGCCCCCTCTATGAGGACTCAGGTTGGCTTACAATTAAAATACAACAATAAATAAATTAATTTTAAAAAGTATTAAACAATTAAGCCAAATTAAAATTTAAAACCCCCAGTTAAATAACCCCAGCCCAGGAGAATCAGCACAGCCCAGATTGTAAAAAGAGCCAAGTTTTCAAATCATGGCGGAAGGTGCGAAGATCGGGAGCCAAACGGAGCTCAAGCGGAAGAAGATTACACAAAGTGGGAGCCGCCACAGAGTAGGCCCTCTCCGGTCGCCGCAAGCGACATTGTGTCGCAGGCGGCACCCGAGGAGACCCGCCTGTGTGCCCTTACAGGGCGGTTAGCATTTGATGTTGGGAGGAGCCGTTCCCGTAAATAACCTGGACCCATGCCCTGTTGGACTTTAAATGTTAATACCAAGACCTTGAATCTCACCGGAAAGCAACCGGAAGCCAATGCAGGCCGCACAGGAGGGGTGTAACATGGGAGTATCGGGAAGCTCCCATCACAACCCGCTCGGCCGCATTCTGCACCAGCTGAAGCCTCCGAGTGGTACGCAAGGGCAGTCCAAGGTAGAGAGCATTGCAGTAGTCGAGGCGGGAAATAACGAGGGCCTGAGTGATTGTGCGCAGGGCATCCCGGTCCAGGAATGGGCGTAACTGGAAAACCAGCCAGATCTGGGCAAAGGCCCCCCTGGCCTTTGTTGTGTAGTGCCTGAGACTCAATAGTTCAAGGAGAAAAGAAAAACAATCCTGTCCCTCCTGAGTGAAAAACCATGGACTGCTTCTCTAGTATATGAATAATACTTATACACATAATCTGTAGTTATATATATATGTATAATATATAAGTTATATATATAATTTATAAACTTCATATATATCCAAGCCACATACTGGTTTATCTTTAATCGTGGGGCTAGAAACACACAGGTAGAGTTTTCCATCCTCTTCAATACATGCATCAATCAAAGCCTGTACAGAGCTTTCATCTTGGAACAACAAAAAGGCATATCCTAGACAGCAAAGAAAGAAACATGATTTGTTCACTATGTACAGTATATGATGTATTGAAACTTTCTATTTTGTGTGTACTTAGATATGATAACCATGCAAAAAAAGAGGAAAATCTTGGTTTCATATTTTTTTAAAAAAGGGTGGGGTGGGGTGGGGTCATTTTCCAAAATAGCAGGAGTAGCTATAGTCTAACTCAAATGCTATTATCTGACAGATAACAAATAAATTACAAAACTTCATCCATTTCTTCCTTAGAATCAAATTTAATCTGAATGTCACTGCTTTACTCTACAGAGAAGAAATAGAAGGGGGATTAAAGAAACCAAAGAAATTACAGGGGGAAACAGGAAGGGAAGCAAGTTGAACTGTAGATAAAAAGTTCAAACTAAAAAAGTGAAAAGTACAGATAAAAAGTGCCAACTGAAAGATCAGAAGTAAAACGGAGTCAAAACAGCAATGACAAAACACTTCAAATAAGAAGGTGGACTAATGAGCACTTCATTTTAACTTTATGATTAACAGTAGTATTGAAATATGCTTTTGTAATCATGGAAATTCAGGTCTATAATAGAAAATGTGTAGAAGAGACATCCATGTTAAAATCTCAAATGATAAAAATTCACTCTATGAACCATAGAATTGCAAGGTTCAGACTATCACATCGAATTCTACGCTTCATGCAGAAATCCAGGATTAAAGCATCTACGGCAGATGGCTATCCAGCCCCTATTTGAACAGATCCAATGAAGAGTCCACAGCTCTTTCTATTAAGAAAATTTCCTAGCACTAATAAAATCTTTTCATGAGGAGAGATAATCTTTCAACTAACATAGCTGTTATAGAAACTATTACTTGTTCTGAACAATTTTAGAGAAGGACAGGATACATGAAGTAACAAACGTTACCTTTAGGAGGAAAATACGATTTGCTTTCAGCTTTATGAGGCCAATCTACAATCAATGGGCCAAAACGACGAAAGCTGGCTGTGATCTCATCTGCAAGTTGGTGAACCAAACCAAGAGAGAGAGAGAGAAAAATCTTCACTTTTTTTTTTGTCAAGGGGAAGGATCCCAAATAAAGCAATTTAAGCAATTCAGTGATAATACTCAGGTAATACTAGGCAACCCAAATATGAGAGACAGCAAGTATTTTCAAAAGGGAAAAAAAACCTGAATCCAAGTACTGTATATTTAATAAAAAAAGCAAACAGTTTAAATATCAAAGCTGTGGCTTTAAGGTTACAAATAAAGATTTGCAGCAACCCACTTAAAGTAATTAAATGACTGAATTTGAGCAGTTTTTACTGCCTAGCTCCAGGCATTCTCCCACAGCTAACATGCAGAGCTTGCATCAAGAGCAAGTTGTTCAGCAAGGACTTGCGAAAGGTGGGGAGAAAGGAAAAAGAATGTAGCAGAGCCTAGTCACACCTACTGCTTACGTCATAGGCCTAAACTGTATCTGTGCACATCATCTGAGCTTGACCTCAGAATATCTTCAGCAGCACTTGCACAAAGCGATTATGTAACTGCTGCAGAGGCGAGAATGCAGATTCGTTAGCAGAAAGCAAAGGCTTCAAAGCCTTTCTTCAATTTCTAAATTCAGCTCAGGTGATCTGCACGCTGGTTAATATTACCCACATGCACAATTCTTTTTAAAGTGCACCATGGAATTGTTTCACTCAGTTTAATTTTAAAATAAGCTGGGGAACAGACTGAAATGATATTTATACGCAACACAGAGCCTGAAAAATTATTTGATCTGCCCTCCCCATATGCATTTTCTATTTTACTTAAATTCTTCCCAAGATATTTGGAGGGGGGGTTTCATATACTTGTGTGGGAGTTTATTTCTTCATAATCTGATGTTTTTATCATGATGAAAGTAACAGAAATATTTATCTGGGGGAAAAGGAAATGTCATAGATATTTTTTATGTATACAGCTTAAATTTATACAGTTATTACCCAGAATTACAGGATTAAAAAAATAGAGCTAGAAATCCCTAAAGAATTTCTTTACATTTCTTTTTCTTTTTTTGAAAAAAGCAGCAGTCTATTATTCTAATTAGCCTAAAAAATTAAAATAAAATAAGAATATTCCCTTTGTCTAGTAGACTTTTAAATCAAGGCAAATATTGCCATCAGTTACAGTTAATGTTCATATGCCCAGCATGTTCCTTATGCTTAAATGGAATTTTTTTTCAGCAGTAATTCATCCCTCTGGTGAAATATATGGTGATAGCAAAGAAATAATGCATTATATATTGTTCCCTTAAATAGATGAAGCACTGCACTGTATTTTAAATCAGATACTGACTAAAATATGTGCCTATTATAATCATCTTCAAAATAAAAGACCTTCATAAAGAGTTTTATGATGTCATAATATCTAACTAAATGAAGCAAATGTGTAAAACACATCTCATAAGCTGTGCAATCCACACCTCCTTATCATTGCAATTCATAACATAAAAGCTTAGATATTTGGCAGCTCATGGATTTATACAATTTACGCTGCCTGAAAAACTGCCCGAAGTGAGCTCATGAAAATACTACAGTCTGACATGATTATCCTCTTTTCCATAGGGCCGCACTTGGCCATGGGTGTGTATTTTTGGCAATACTAATATCCAAATATACCTTCATCGATATCAGGTGGCAGACCGCCCACAAACACCTTGCGAGAGTACCGTTCAACTCGCTCGCCATTCTGATGAGAAAAGCAGTGTGGTGATCCTAAGCCGCTATGGAGAGTCTGATCCCCACGTCCATCATCCAGAAACCCATCTTCCATTGGGAACAAGGAGGACTGACCTATAGTTTAAAAGACAAAATGTGTCTGTGTATGTGCATGTATAATATGCATATATGTATTTCTCAAAACATACCAGCAGAATAATAGCTGCCTATTTTCTTATTCTTTCTCCTGTCACAAAGACCCATTATTAATTATACAGATACACAATATTATCTGAATGACATTGTACAGAAAGCTGGCTGAATCTTGGTATCATTAAATGGTGCACTATGCCAAGCGTGTCATAGACAAATGTTCTGTTCCAAACACAGAGACTATTTTCCCCTCCAAGTATATGCTTCAAAAATATTCTACACCAAGTAATTATTGATCAAGCCCCAATGATCTTGGGACATTGCAAGTACAAGATTTTAGTCACATCCATACGATCATACAGTTCAAGTGAAATATTCCACATCTGTCTTACATTTAGATCTCACAGCTCTTTGTCCTTATTGACAAAAACAGTAATAAAAAGCCAAAGGAAAATGGAGGAAAAAGACGGGACCCTTTTACCTATATTCTCACTGAGGTGGCATACTAATAGTATAACTATACTTATGTGAATAAGAATAATAAGTATGGCAGGTCTAATAAAACTGGACAATTAGTGCAGAAGAACCAGTAAAAGATTATTATGCTGAGGACAACCAAGTTCCATCCCTCTTGGTCATGAAACTTGGTCAATGTCCTCATATTGGTCACTATTTATTTATTTCATGTATATTCTAAATTCTGTAGAAAATAGCTAGGAAAGAAATGTAATATATGTTTCAATAGTAAAGAAAGCAGTATTATAAGTCAGTTAATGGTCCCTGGTCCACAAGTACCCACAGGTAAATTATTTTACCCAAGTCTATTAAAACTGTCTTTTTCCAGGAGCTTATTAAATGTGATCAGAATGCTGTGTGGGTTTTTTCAAAAAGGAGAACAGGAGAAGGGCTTATTTTCTGCTTGAAGCTTGCTTTTACAATTACCAGAGCATGCTCACCACTGAAACGGTAAAAAAAATAAGTTGAAGATTTAAGATTAAGAATTCAAAAGTGAGGCAGTAACTTCTCATTTTATAACCTGCCAAAACTATAAATAGGACTTGAAGACTGAAGATAGTTCTTAACAAAGATGGTTCTAGTTAGAATCACATGTAACCACCACTCAAAATCACCTCAGGGGAGCCGGACCTCAATGACTTTTTTTCTTGGCAGATTACACTAGACTAGTTAGTGCCTCATCTAGGAACATTACACCATTATTTTTGCTGTTCATTTTTTTACTATTGTAATTACTGTATTAGTGTTAAGTATTGTTCCCACAACATACCTTAGAATAAAAGTGATTCCATTACAACTGGTCTTGTAGTTTTCTAGTTCATATAGGATTAACATTTATATGAAATGAATACAGACATGTATTAACACCTGTCCCTTTATCTTATACCTCCCTGGAGGATGCCATGTTGTTTACTATACAGTACATCATGTCTGTTGAAATTATAGCAATATAAAAACTGTAGAAGTCATTCCTTTTATATGTATTATAAAATGCTAAACATACACCACCGGTCAACAGTGAAATCCAGATGCACCAAATGGAATTGTGACGTTTCCATCTTCCAGACGCCAGTGTGCATGCACACCAAGAGCATTGAACAAGTGCAGTGCAGGGAAAGTGGCAGTTCCAGGGAACCAATCCTGGAGCCACTGTCCTTAGTTGAAGGGCAAAGAAGTAAACATCTCCACCTCCCTCCCCATCTCTCACTATCTTTGATAAAGTAGCTCTGACACTGGCTTCAGGAAAGGGTTGAGGCATAGAAACTATAAACATGCACACGGGGACAACATTTTGATCACTAATGAAGTCATAACAATTTACCAGTTTGCCATAACCTACCAAAACTGGAAAAAAAAAACAAGCTCCATTTAGAAAAAAAAGCACTGTGCCAATCAATTTTCATGATCTGCATTCTTCTGAAAAACTGAATCCTCTCAAATTAATAATTTGAATTCCATAGTGCTGCAGAGCCCCTTTTTAGCATGAATTCTCCAACCGCTGACCCTTTTTGGGGAGAGATTTCTTACAGTGATTTCCCCATCAACATCTCGGTCCAGGCAGCACCGAGGAAGCTAACAAAGTGGCATCTGTCTATGACTGTTAGGTCAGCATGCACGATTCAAAGATGTGGTTGTAGCACCTTGGTTCTCATCCCACAGATTTTTAAAAACCACCTATGTGACTTAATTTCCAGGCTTCCTTTTTTAGTGATGTAAAATCTCCCCAAACTGTATATTGTGGTCCTGCTAGTGCCTGCAAGGCAGTTTTATGCTATTGAAGAACCCTCAAAAACAAAGACATTGCTCAGATGCAGAGAATTTCAGCTTGATCACAGAAGTTAGATAAGAGAAATACAGTGTGAAATTACCTCTATCACACGGCTCAACATCTTGAGGGACATGCAAATCATTACTTAAGTATTAAAAATGTTTGGAAGAATGCCAGTGCTAACAGCCACAATAAATCATGATGACAATTAATGTTGCCTGGGGAGAGACCTGGAAATTCAAGTCATTTAGGTGCTTCCGTAAGTAAGAAACCCTCTTCTCCTACTAGCACCCAGCTGAAGCTATCATTCATGTGTATTTTAATTTTGGAAGTTCTTGCTAAAAATACTGTTTGCTACCCACTCACTCTGTATTTAATATATTATGTTAATTCTGCCTCACCATCGTGATCTGGGATATGCTACTTTCAGTAAGTAACGTTACCACAGCATGCACATTGAAGAAGCCTGCCCCATCCACCAATCCCCTTTAAAAACTTCTGATCTTTCAGAAACAGCTGGTGCATTCGTGATGCCATAAGACATTTTAAACATCAGAAAATTAAAGAGGAATGTTGTTACCTCGCCTTCTCCCATATGTCCTTGCTGCATGTCAAATGAGAAGAAAAACAGCCTTTCAAACATTGTTAAATAAAAATTAAATAGAGATAGAGAAAAAAGATACGCTATTTCACCTCTATATAGCCTCAGTGGTTCTCAAGCATTAGTGCAGTGCAGACCACATAGAATAGGGTTTTTTTAAATCTCAAACACATCAGAACCGCTAACAAAGATATCTAATTTTTAAAATGCTACCTTTAGCTGCTTTGTGCTTACTAGAATATCCAGTGGATTGCAACTTGATTAGCATATCTGGTATTTCTAAGAGGCTGCAACCTTGGATTTTGATCAGTCTATCAGTTTCTTAACAATCATATTTTGTTTTCAGTGAGCCAATATCTTCAATTAAGATTTGCAAGGGAAGCAATTGACCATGTGATTACCATGAATCCAGAGTTAGGAATGTTAATGTCTGTGAAACATTAACATGTTTATCGCACCCTTTAGCAAGCTGGTTTTAAACAATGTTAGCCATTGGGCTAAATGCTCTGTAGACTAGAAAACAAACATTACAATGGATTGCTTTCTATAGACAACACTGGGACTCCTTCTACAGTACTTGATTGTTCTTTAGCTTTGCCTGTGTAAAAATAGTATCAACACTTGAGGTCAGAGGTGGGATTTTTAAAAAAATTAGCAACTGCACTGAACATTTGGGAGAAAGTAGCTGGGGACATGATACAAAGTAGTCACAGAAATCTTATTTATGCATGTGGCCAAAGCCAAATGGAGCTAAAATGGGGGAAAGGGGTTTGCGGAAAGTGTTCAGGTTTTAACTGCTATGTTAAGCTTGCTTTTTTAATGCTCCCACTGTTCTTGAGTTTCACAGCATGGCAGGAAACAACAGGGCTGAAATGCCTGGGGAAGGTGAGGTCAAAAGAATTAAGGACCATGTACAGCCTTAAATCTTATGTTTCTATGTTTCTCACCCTATTCTAGCTTGCAATGCTTACTAATAGCCACATCCTAATGATATCGATCAGAAAAAAAAAAGAAAAAAGCAATCTTACAATCTAGTTATATCCCTCCAAGCATCAATTGATATATCATGCTAAAAGCTCTTCAATGTATGAAATCCTCAAACAGGTTTTTTTTTTAAAAAGTAATTTCTAGAATTCCCAAGGACCAATATAGTCTCATGCGTCATAATGTCCTTAATAGAGTATTTAGCTGTAAAAAAAGAACCCCAATCCACTATTTAAGAATCGCTTGCATTAACTCTGAGAGGAGGAGGAAGAGAAAAAATAATTCTTCCCAAACATCTGCTGACTTTCTTTTTAACATGCCCTGCTCAACCATATTTATTGTCCCTTGGCATTACTACTTGGCATCAGTTGTCTCTTTTTCTTTCTTTCTTTCTTTCTTTCTTTCTTTCTTTCTTTCTTTCTTTCTTTCATCTCTTAAAGTCTTTAGGCAAATTAGAATACCTTTCAGAAAGAGTCAAAGCCCAATGAAACAAAATAAACAGTTTGTTCAGAGAAGTGGAACTAAGGAAAACGGTTAACTGTTTAGCTGATAGAAGTTTAAATCTCAGCAGACCTTTTGGAAAGTGGGTCTTGACAATTATTTATCTTCACATCAAGCATTCCATTGTTTATAGATGCAGAAAGGTCTAGAGTGGTTCTGTAATTCTTAAAATAAAAGCACAGCTACAACAGGCCACCTTGCGTGTGCTTAGAGAAGCTCAAGTGGTCTTCAAAGTGTTCTCTACCTAAAAAGCCATTAAATCATGTTTGTGGTCTATAGCTGAGTAACGAAACTAAATGTACAATACAGCTTTCCTTGCTTGGTGCACTAACAGGCTGGTCAACATAGCTGCAATTCCTACTGAGGCCCACAACAGTGTTGTTAAAATGCCAGACTGTTCTGTCACTTGTGTGCCATAAAAACATTGTGACAGTAACCACACCCAAAAATCTGAGAGAGAGAGTTGCAGGAAGTTTCGCTGCTACAGATTCCAAAACTTCCTGAATCAAAGTACAACTTCAAAATATTAATCATTTGCATCTATTTTTTTAATTTACTGATACAGTAAATCTATACTGCCCATATCTCTATCATCTATAGGATGTTAGAAGCAATGCTTCAAAACATGTCTGGGATTAGGGGAACATGCTATTCCTATTAGAAATATTCTATAAATTTCAAGCTTCTCCAACTGAAGTATAGATTTAAGTTTCAATTATTTGGTGGATTTAAACACACTGATTCAGAGGAAGTTCATGAAAGTTCCCAAGATGTTTTTGACAAAGTGGAATATCTGTCTTATTTACTGAAGAATTTCCTTCTCTGAGTTTTTGATTAATCAAGAAAAGTGCCATCATACAGATTACATAAAAAATACTTTCATCAAACAAAAAGTAAATATACCCAGGTTCTAAATTCTTAGAGGAAAAAATATAATGCTGGAACAAAAAATGATCCTAGCAATATATATTTTTGGGGATTTCACTTTACAATGTTCAGAGAAAAGCAACAAGCATAATAATCAGGATGCTAGAAATGAAGTCCTACGTAGATAAATTAAAGGAACTGGGAATGAATAGCATTGAGGAAAAAAATACTGATGGAGATTATGACAGCACTCTTCAAATTCCGGTTCTCCATTGACTTCAGAATGCAGGACATAGTCATGGATTCCAAGTGAACGTCAGGAGAAACTTTATGACATAAAAGCATGCATATATGATATGTATGAGTGTATACATGCTGTTATGCCATCTTAACACTGAAAAATATTTTATACTATCCAGTTTTTCAAATAACTCTTCCAATCCATTGTTCTCCTAGTAAAATACTGCATAAGCACGTCCATAAATGCAAGCCAAGGTAGTTATTATTCCCAAAGGAAAATGTCTTATGCACACACAAATGAACACACACAAGAAACTAGAATGATTGGATATAAATATGAAATCTAATTTAGAATCAATAAAGGGAGGCCATTAAAATAGCACTGAACTACCTATGATAGGTAGGTAAGTTCAGGTATTGGCTGAAATAGAGTTTAAATATTAATATAATTTTAACAGGATAAATTGTGATGATAATGTCCCATTTATCTTGTAGTTTACCTACCTATTTAGGACCAACACTTATACATTGTAAAAAGAAAAATAGCAGTAGCAATCAAAATAGATACAGAAGAATTTAACTGACAACTAAAGATAGATGAAGAAATGCTGTAAGGGAGTCAATACAAGAGAAATCATAATGGTTCAATAGAGTTTTAGCAACAGAAATCTATATGGAGGAGCAAAAGAATTCTTGAATAGAACAGAGCTATTGTACCAAACAACTGAAACACTTTCCTCTCAATACATTATGTAATACTGCACCTAGTTAAGCCTTTGGGTAAATTGAAATATTTAACACACCACCTTGTTTCCCAGGAATACCTTTTGACAGCAACTCATAAACTGTGAATGACAGAAATGGATCATGAAATATCTTCTGCCAAAAAGATAAACTTCTTAAACTTCTGTCAAAAGGTCAAAATCAGATCACTATTCCCACTGCTGCATATTTTGCCTACTGAAGTTTTCAAGTTTAGACCCTAGCATGCTCAATTAAAGAATCTCAGATAGTAGAGATGCATGACATTTTTTCTGGCACTCAGGCAAGTGCTGTCATGGTAGTATGTATCAAACCAGATTGATTGACAATTTGCATTAACTAATTAGAAAGTATTTATGCAGGTTTATAAGTCACTCGTAGCTTACATTTTTACTGTGCGAAACACTGTAATAAACATGGCTGCCACATAGTATGTGTAGCCATTTGGCTCTACAAGTTACTTAAGTATATTCCTAAGAATTCAACCAACTGAATAGGCCACCAATTCTGTTTATTTAAAACATGCAGGTTCCTCCCATCCTGCCATGCATATGCACACATATCATTTTTTTCGTTAATGACATCATTAATTTTCAGATTATCAAACTATTTGCAAGCACGTTAGTTCTTAAAACAAAAATCCTTGAACACCTAACAGTTGTAATTGCTTGCTTATGAAACTTGTGGAAACAAACCTGTCCCAACACATGTTAACTGGATAATTGTATCTAACCAGAAATCTATCAAACCAAGACTAAGGAAAATTAACAAAGAGGAGATGATGAAGGCTAGCCTTTAAGCAAGTGTGCACTCACCAAATGGCAATTAATTACATTGGATATAGTATTCTAACACTGAAGTTTGTAAAGTGTGATGCTTGAGAGTTTGAGTTATGAATTAAAATGCCTCTAATTTTTATGTCAATTTTATCAACATTCAATAGATAACCTAAAATAAACCTGACTCTTAAAGCCAAATGAACAATGAACACATTTGGATATCATATTAATTTAAAGTTTGATTTGACTCCAAATGCTAAACGAAATAAAACAGAAGTGTAGGATCTGCAATGTATTGTGTGTAAACCAGGAATTCTGACTCCTTTCTCTTCTAACAAGCCATAATCAAATTCAAAACCTATTGGAAGAGGAGCCAGACAGATCAGTCAGCAAGCAAGAGTACACTGTTCACCCAAAAGTGATATTAAATGCACTAATACAATTACAAAATATAATGTGAACCTAAATGTACCTGATTTTTCTTCCATGGAACGTCAAGAAATTATTCATTACATGGAAAATCCGGAAGATCCGGAGAAGGGGAAAAAGAAGGAGGAGGTGCAGCGGCATTAAGTGCAGGCATTTATTGTCCAGTTTGGCTCTTAGATTTAGTCCAGGATTTATCTTCAGTCAGAGGATAATACCCATCTATTTTATCAGATTATCTTTTTATTAAAACATGTCTATTCTGCCAGGTGATTCAAAACCACATTGGCAGTAGCACACATACTAGTTTAACTCTTTAAGGAGTAGTAAACAACAATACAACTTAAAAGAATTTAAAAAAAAAACCATCAAATGCAGAGGGCACAAAAGTGGCTTAAAAAAAAAGAAAGTATTTCTCCAGCATGTACAATCTAGCAAACAGATGGAAGAGTGTAATGCCACTTTTATCCTGCTTTTTCCAGATATACTCTCAGCACTTCTGCAGGAGCCGATCTTATGGAAAAGTCTTAAAATTTATTTATTTATTTTTGAGACTTGTATGCCGCCCCATCTCCGAAGACTCGGGGCAGCTCACAACTAAAACAGTAACAATAAATAATTAAAAAGAAATTAAATAGATTACAAGCCCAAAAACAAATTTATAAACTTAGAAATATAATACAAGAAGCATCTTCTTCTTCAGTATGGAAGAAGGAAGCTGTAAAAATATCTTAGATCCTTACAGTTTCGGTTTTGAATTATTAATGCCAGCACTTTTAATTAGTTCTCAAAGCTACTGAAAATCCCCGTATGTTTTAAAACTGGCATTCTCTATTCCCTCTTGCTGATTTTGTCTTTTTGTCACAGCATGGTATACTGAACTGACATTTTCAATAACCATCTATTGAAGAAAGCTCTTATTATCAGGGCATTCAACATAACCATCTTTATTAGAATCTATTTCAAATACTGGGGGGACACAACTGATTACTGTAAACTAAACCAGTATCTGAATTATTTTTGTAGTCTACTTCCAAAATATCTGTTATTAAAGTTAATGAATATTAACTCCAGCAATGAGTTACATGTTGTTAGCACCACTATTCTTTTCTCATCAATCTGTTAATTGTAAGAGAAACAAAGCATTGTCTTAAGAAATAGGAAGGATTCCAATTTTGCCTTGGCTAGAGCACACATTTGAAAATTTGAAAACATGTTGTGAATGCTCTTGCAGAAAGACTGCTTTCGGTAGCTTTGCAAAATGGCTACCACAGAGAAGATTGCCAGTTATAACGCCAGCATTGACCTGAATGTTCTGCCACCTTCACCTGCACCACTATCGTCTCTTCGTACACTTTTCTTCCATTTTCTAAACTAGCTCTAAGCTGCTGCCATCCATTATTTTTATTTTCCAATATAGCTAAATAGATGGAGCCTATCTGCAGCTCAAAAGTATTCTTGAGAAATAACTATGAGTCTGGAGGCTGATATTTTGCTTTGAATCATGCCAGTTTTCTATTTTTAAAAAAAAAATTAATTGTGGGGGGGAAATCAAAGAATGTTTTTAAAAATGTAAAAATTTGGGTGGGATAGAAAATCTTGCAAGTACTTTGGCACCACACTGAGGCCACAAACAATGAAGTATTTGCTCCAACTTTAAATAACAGCTATAAAATCTGTTCTTTTCACTTACACACACACACACACACACACACATGCACACACACACCAATCCAATTGTTATTGCCAGAAATAGAACACAAGAAGAAAATTACATATACAATAATTATAAATAAGGAATTCTTTTTTCAATGCAAAAAAGAAGTCACCAAAAGGATTTAATATAATAGACATCATTTTTTCTAGAGAAAACTGTTTCTCTTTTAATCATGGTCCGTCTTTCTATACATGGAAATTGAACTGGTAAGCAGATATGGATAAGGCTCTCATGAAGCACATGGAGAAGCAATGAATGCAAATCAATAGGGAGGCTCCTAATTTAAAATAGCTGAAGCATTTTACTAAACACACCAATTCTTTAAATGTTGCACAAAAGCTACCTCCCTGTTAGTATCACAACTTTTTTAGGGTTTTGATAACTATTAGTAGTATGTTCCAATTAATAAAGGTTTCACAGATTTAAATCTTTCTTTGGAAGGTGCTCAGCCTGCAACAAAACCAACTGCCAATTAGTCAATAATATTTTGACTGCAGCAAGCAAAGAATTTTCTTTATCAGATAAACTGAAGAGAAAGGTAACACATAAATAGTTTAATTTAATTGGGCACCTTAGTTTTACGTATTTTGCTGCTTTTATCATTTGACTTGCACAAGCCCTTAATTAGCTGCCATATTACAGCAGCCAATAATCTTTAGGGAAGACTTGTGAGGTGGAGGCCCAAGATCACTTGCAAAACTTTTAACAGGCCTGTCAGAGAATTGTTTTCTTTCACCTGCCGGGAATGTAATAGCTCAGATGGGGAACAGGGGGTTTTCAAATCCCTCATTGGTGCAGCTTGTTATTATGATTCAGTGTCACTCTAGTAAAACTATTTCTCCTGTGAAGTTGGGTTGCTTCCCAGTATTCTCTGCCACTTTTGCAATCCAATCTTCAACCAAGCTCTGTCAACACAGGGAGGGGAAGATAGGCAGAGGAATCAAAACCTGGTAACGCCCTGTCAGTGCTGCAACAAAACCAAGAGGAATGTGGTACTACAGCTGCCCCCATCCATGATCCTGAGAAGATCTATTCCTTCCCAGAACTTTCCAATAGACAAACTTCTATTATTTCATTTCAACAGGCCACGTGCTCTGTGAACTGATTACTATGGAGCATAAATCTCATACCTGCCTTTTATTTCTCCCAGCATCTCCATTTTGCAATCTTTTCCCATTCCCCATACTAATTTTCAACTGGTTTCTTTATCACTTTGGCTTTATTGAGCCATGATGTGATCAGACAGGCAATTTTCATACTTTTGGAAGAACAGTGTGAAATGCTCCCTATAAGAATTGTGTACTTTTAATTGTGTTTGCATTTAAGACCTATGGTTTTTTTTAAAAGTCTACCCAACTTATCATTAACCTTATTATTTTTATTTCTTATCAAATCATTTGTTTCATCTTTTAGATCTCCAGGAAATATCACAAATTAAAATCCATGTGTTGTAAACCAATTATGGAAATAGGCTTTAATTCCCACTCAGTGCTGTTTGTATTACTAGCAAATATATTCATTTCCTCCATTGGTGCAAAATTATCCTTTATACCAGAGCTTTTATACCAATTTTCAGGAGTAAAATAACTATATCTTCTCCAGCATGTGATATTTCATTAAAAAAACATGCCTCTTCATTTAGTTAAATGAACCAAGAATTCTATGCTGATTTTGCAAATATTACAGAATATTACAATTCTGTAACTTTTTAAAAAGAGTATCCTAAAAATTATTTGTTTTTCCTCAGTTCTCTAGAGATAGATCTAGAAAAGACATTTGGCCCCTTTTTTAGCTGGAATACTAACAATTTTTAAATTGCAAAATAGGTTGGAAGTGGTGTCCTATAATATGCATTTTCATCCACTGCTCTTTGACAGTACAATAAGAGAAGATTCATATACATCTACTTAAAAAGAAGATTCATCACTCTCCTAGATAAGCATGCATATGATTATACTCTAAGAATGCAGTGACTTGGAACCAAAGCTATGATATGCAAATATAAGCAGAACTCTTCAAAACTGTGTTGTATCCCTTTTCCACTGTAGATACCCCCCATGCTCCATCCTAGCCTGGTTGAAGCAGAAGATACTGCAGCATGAAGATGCCAGTGTGGCAAAATCAAGCTGCATCAGCAGAGTTACATTTGCACTTTTCTGGATCATTATGACTTTTTCTGAACTTTGCATGCCAGGATATCAAAGGAATCGATGAATGGGATCTCAAAACCACTGACTGCTATCTTTGAGGACTTCTAGAATGGGCAGGGGAAAGTGCCAGAAGAGCTAACCTTACTCCAATCTTTGTAAAGGGAAGAAAAATCCACACGGGAAACATAGAAAAATCAGTTTAACGGGGAACATTTGGGAAAATCCTAGAAAAGGCCATTAGAAACAAATAATATGATTACCAGAAGCCAGTATCAGTTTGTTAAAAATAGGTCATATCAGAAATTATTTTTGGGGAGAAGAAAGGGTTAAAGTGATTAGACCAGTGGCTCAAAGGAATACTGCAGATGTAGCATCCATAAGAGTTCAGCAGGGCCTTTGATGCACATATATAAAATAGATAGCAGCTGGCTGAGCAGTAATATTGTGAGAAAGTGGTTGGTACACTGGTAGACAACAAATTAAGCAAGAACCAGTAATATGTGCAGCTGCAAAAAGAGCCAAAGCAATCTTGAACAGTAGATGAATAGTATGGAGATAGATGAACAGTATAGAGATCACAAGAAATAACAGCACTCATTCAATGCTGCACTGGGCAGATTATACCTAGAATATTATGTCCAATTCTCAAACTCCAACCACAGTACAAAAAGGATGCAAATTAACCAGAAAGAGGGCAGGTAATAGCAATAACGACAATGAGACTAACTCTATACAGGAAGATTAAAAGAATTGGCTATACTTATCCCAAACAATAGAAGCCTAAGGTGAGACACACTGTAATACGGTAGCAGTCTTCCAACATGTGAAGAGCTGTCATAGGAAAAAAGATGTAGATTTATTCTCCATAGCCATCTCAGCATCCAAGAGTAAAACCAAAGCTAATGGGAGGAAGTTTTTCAGAAAGAAATCTGAAATAATGAAGAATTTCTTGGTCTGAAGATCTCTAAGAACTTTTCCTATGCTTTTGAGGGGAGTGGGGGAGAGCTGCTGTGTTGTTGCCTGCTTCCTAGGGCTGAGAGAGAATGAGTGGTCCAAGGTTATCCAGTTAGCCTCATGCATAAGGCAGGCCTAGAAATCAATCACCCGTTTTCTAGCCTGGTGTCTTAACCACTACACTAAGCCGATTATGCTTTTACAAAATCCCTCTTAAAAATGGCTAATATATTTTCTGTCTAATCTCTTCTGAAAGTATCAATGATATTTAATATAATCATAAGAAATAAAGATTATGTTTTTTAAAGAAAATGTTTGCAAGATTAATATCTACATTTCACAGGCATATTCAACGTCAAAGATTTCTCCTTCTTTTGACTTGATCAAACTTATAATTTTTCTCATTCTCTCTTTCTTTCTTGGGCCTCATTCTTGAACACCCAGCACATATTGGAGTCAAATTTACTGCTCATATTATATGTTGCTATAATTGTGCATTTTGAATCCTTCTCTCATGAGATTGTTGCATGCATATCAACTTAATGAACAGATGCTCCAAAAACCTCAATTTCTTTGATCAATACATGGGTTTGTAAGTGGTTCTCAGGTAATCAGATTCTGTAATTCAGCTTCAAATATTCTTATTGAATGTTATGCATGGATTACTGAATTTAACTGAATACTATTTTCTTATTACTGTAATTTTCTTCGTATAAAATAACTTGGCCCTACATTTAGGTTGCTACGGAAAATACATAGATGTGGACAACTGGTAAAATTTAAAACTAACACTAGTTAAATATATGAGCAATTTTAACAACTAATTTCATATACATATTAATCATTTACATTTCTTCTCTCCTACCAGTATATTGGTATATGTAAAGCAAGCCCAGAAGTCATTCTGGCACAAGAGAAACAGTCATTGTGCAATATCAGGGCTATTTTTAAATGAAATATATTGCTACATTCATTTTCATTGCAAGTAGAACATTTCTTCAAACTTCTTTATCGATAAGACAACATAGACCCAAATTATATTAATCATTGGTGCTTACAGTATGTAAGTCAAAGCAGGCAGGATGGTAGACATGGCATCACAGTACAAGTCTTGACACTTTTGTATACGCGCACAACATTATCACAAACACAAAAGGGATGCAGCTCGCAATGTAACACCATGTCTGCTCTCTGGCCCATTTTTACCTCCCCTATAGACAATTATGTCATTTTAATTATTAAAACATTATCCTGTTATTACTCTGAGAGAAATGAATAATAATTAACTACTACTGTTTCTACAGTATGGAATAAGGAATTAAGAAATAAAATGAAAATATGTCACAATTAGAGATACAGAAAAATCAACATCAACACATTTGTTATGAACATTAGGAAAGCTTTGGACTGCAGGCTAAGAATTCCGTATTTGACTTATGGAGGCCCAGCAGAAGCCCCTCCTCAAAAGACTAATGATACCCTTGTCCTTTTCCTTGTGCAGGAAGTATGAACAAGGAAGAAGGAAGCAATTGTTCCTCTCCTGTGCATGGAAAAAGATATTTCCTTTCTGTTTATACTGGAAATGATGGATAATACTCACTAAGAACAGATGTTAGAAAATGTTAAGGCTTCATTCATGGTGAGAAAATGATAATTTTAAATGATGTTTAAAAATTAATTTTGACTTGTATTTGTGCCAGAATTTAGGGAATCTTACTTATATTGAATTAGAGCCTGTGTGGTACCTAATCTGTGGAATTATCATTCCACTAAGCTCAAATACAGTACAGACTGCTTTCACCAAAAATTTAGCATATAGCAAAATACTTGACCAACAATATTACTAGTTGCTGTAGTGAGTATGGTAATTATATTTGTTATTTTAACTTTTCAATAAATTATTATTATTTAATTGTTTGTATCAAACTGGAACCTGTTCATAAATTCTTTTAGAAGATTTGATATTTTAATCACTGAATCCAATTCCTTCTCTAATGATTAGGTTTTTTTCTTCTTCCTAACATTTTCCTGTTTTCTTCTTTATTAATCAAGTGTTGATCCATTGATTGTAACGGAAATTGACTGACAAGCTTGTTGGCTAAATCTGATGTCATGGGCTGAGAGAGAGTGATTGATCCAAAGCAGTGGTGGGATTCAAAAATTTTACTACTGGTTCTGTGGGCGTGGCTTGGTGGGCGTGGCTTGGTGGGCATGGCAGGGGAAGGATATTGCAAAATCTTCATTCCCACCCCACTCCAGGGGAAGGTTACTGCAAAATCCCCATTCCCTCCCCACCCCACTAACCTGCTTTCCAGCTTTGTTCTCCTGTGCAGGGCAACAAAAGAAGACCCAGCCGATTAGCTGAGACTCAGGAGGCAGAGAATAAAGGGAGGAAGCTATGGGGAATGGCTATAAAAGCCGACAAAAGGGGGAGGAGGAAAAAAAGCCTCGGCAGCATTTTAAAAGCGCTGCGAGAGCTAACTTGCCAGCACAAATGCCAAATTGAAGAATCCACATTTCTGACCAGAGATTGAGGAGCCAATCTTTGCCACAACCTCTTAGGCAAAACTGAGTCGTGAACTGGGGAAAGTGACAGTTGACAAGGGGTGTGGCAAAGATTATGGACTCAGTCTCCAGGCAGAATGGCATGTGTCAACCCATCCGTGGATTCTCCATGCTGGAGAACCTGCTGAATACCACCTATGACCCAAAGTCACCAAGGCAGCTTTGATACCTAAAATGGAACTAAATCTCATTATCTCCTAGTTTCTAGCCTGGTACCTTAACAATAGACTATATTGGCTCTCTTGCTGTTAGGAATGAACTTATATATTTGTACATAATACATAAATACAATAATTCATATAGATCTATTGTGAAATAGTGTGTGTATGTGTGTGTGTGTATATACTAAAAAACTAAAGATTGTATATACAGAAACTAAAGAATATATATATATATATATTTGTTTTCATAGATTTTCACAGGTAAAGGTATGTAGGTCTTGGTGTATTCGGGTCTTGTCCCGTGTAAGATTGAGAGTACCTTGGAGACGTTTCAACGAGATCCCACTCGCCATCTTCAGGCTGGTGTCTTTGGCTTTGTGCTCTGCCAGCACAAAAGGCAACTACCGTCCAGAAACCAGACCATAGCTGCAACTCCAGCTGCTACACCCCCCTCCGACCCCCAAACTAAGCAAACTGACACACGCTATAAACACATAGCCAGACCTCAAACTCGGAGCCAAACCAAGGCCCAGAATGTCACATCACAGCCTTCCACCCAGGATACATCATAGAACTCAGGAGATTACAACACAAAACCTCAGGAGGTTGCAACACAGACAACGACCCAGGAGATAACAGCACAAGACCCAGGATGTCACAACAATAAAACTCAGAAGGTCATCGCACAGCCCACTACCCAGGTAGCTAAAACACAAAAGGCTGAAGGACACACAGCCACTACCTCAGCCACACAGGCTCTTACAAAAAAGCCAACCAATCAGCAAACACCAATTCCATCAACCAATCAAGAAGCGACAACACAGCCAAAAACACAGCCAACCAACTGGCTTACAGCAGAGCCAGCACACCACACCTCCCCTCCAGTATTTATAGAGAGAAGGCAGCTCAGATCACGCTTTGCTGGCAGAAGCACAAAGCCGAAGACACCAGCCTGAAGATGGTGAGTGGGATCTCATCGAAACGTCGCCAAGGTATTCTCAATCTTACACGGGACAAGACCCGAATACACCAAGACCTACACACACACACACACACACACACACACACATATATATATCAAACTATTCTAAAAATATGAGTTCCAGGTATACTTGTAAAAGAAGAAACAGACATCCTGTGATCTTCGTAACTAAAATTATATTTATTGTACTTACTAAGCTTTCATCGTATATATGCATGCTGGAATAACACTATCTACAAATCCAAATTTTAGATGAAATGTTCAATATACATTTGTATCAATAATCAGCTTATACAATGATTTCATACATGAATCTGGTTTAGTTTACCTCATTCCTATTTCAAAATAAATGAAACATTTTTTTATCAGGGCCTTAAGGGTATTTATAACTTTGGAATGCCAATAAACCCAGGATTTCTAGAGCTGACATTTAGCTTTAGAAGGAATAGCTGAGTTTACATTAACATTCCCATTTTTGGTTTTCCAACTCTGAACACCCAAATATCAAAGAATATTATTTTTAAAAAGTGCATTTGTTAACTGTTTATCAGTTTAATTTAAAAAGAGCAATGAACTTTCTCCCAAACTATCTTCCAATTTATACATTCATTTAAAGAAAACTCAGATTACAGATAAGAAAACAAAGACTTTCAAATTATCAGAAATAATTACTGAACAACTTATTTTTTTGTGAAAGAGTTCTTCAGTCCATCTAGACTAAAGTCAAGCAAAAGGACCATTGTTGCTTTCCTAAATTGATTGTTCAGCTTTACTACAATTCTTGAATAGAAATTCAGAGGATATAAATAGAAACAAAACAGTCATATTTCAGAATGGCCAGCAACTGGATTTGTTGTCATCATGATAAGCACAAACAGAAATAAATTATCCAAATATACTATTGATACGGGATGCCTAAATAGGTCTAATTCAAATCTCCCAGACCAATATAGAACATGGATATCCTTCAAATGTCAAAATTTTCAGGAAGCATTTCCCTGTAAAATCACTAGGTACAATTTAAAAGCAAAATTTAAAATTACCATTTAAAAAAAATGAAATGGAACAGATCTATGACTGAACACATCAACATTGACATTAACTGGAAAAACTGATCCATCCTAACAATGAGAACTGGCATTTCCAAGAAGAATACTTGACAAGTTAAAAGCCACTACAAAAAGAGTCACCTGTTCATTTTACATAACAAAAGTGAATATTTGTATTTTTATAATTAAACCAGATTACATCCCACCACATCTAAAGGGGAAAAGCCCCTCTGGTTGATGATTGAATGATTACCTTTTCAACTGCTCACAAGAAGTGCAGTAAAAAGAAAGTCTTCAAATTTCATTATAGATATTTCAGGAAAAAGTTGTTAGTCTCAGTAACATACTTACATGTTAGCAATTATATCCAATATTTTCTAATCAATGTTTCCTGAAAACAGGTCTTAACAATTTTAGCAAAAATTCTAATCCCATAAAATATATTCTCCTAAAAAAACGTCTTGCAGAGCTTTGCTTTACTATAATTCATCAACAGCAGATATATATTTAGTAATGGACAAATTATATGGAAGATTTCTAGAGAGGAATTTTACTGTGTTCAAATAATCTGCTACTTATCTGAACTATTTAACTACACATTTTGGCTGGTTTTTCAGTGAAAACCTGCTCTTCCAAAAGTTGCACTAGAATGATCAGTACTGTGAGGATTAAGTTCCTTTCACATGAGCTAAACAAATTAGTACACTTTGCTTCATGCTTAATACCCTATTTCAGTATTAGACAGCAATAATTTGCCCTCATATAGTGTATAGAGTAATCTGGAAAGGGGGAATAATAAATGTAATAATTGCTTAGTTTTAAATAATTACCCCTGCAGAAATTTACCAGATCTAAACTGCAAAAATACAGAAAGCCAGTAAGTGGCCGTAAAAATAATTTTAGCTATCTGTTCCAGGAGTTGGATTCATTGTCCTAACTCTTAATTGTCTTCCAACTCTACAATATTATTTCCCTGGACTTCAATATAAAAATATTAAATCATTCAATCATTTAAAAAATTGGCACTATATAGTGCCATATATATTGTATTACTTCTACTACTGGTTCAGAACATAGGACCACTTGTGTCTAAAACAAACAACTGAAAAACTTTTTTGGTGTGCAAAACTAATGCTGTTGCTGTTGCTATTGTCCTGTTGCTAAGTCAAGATCATGAATATCATTTTTTTGTTTACTATAATGACAAAGGTTTCTTCTTTAAACTTTCACTTTATTATATTTTCTTCAATGACAAAGCCCAAGGTATGCTTAGTTTTTTTAAAAACAAATTACAACTCCATATTCAATACATCATATATTTTAATTTTACAGTATTTAAATGTTAATGCTTTAAAATTCCAAATATCACCCAAGATAGTTTTATTTGCTCAATTATGCACAATGTACAAATTTGTGCATAATTGCACAATTGTGATGATATTTATGCAAAAATTTGGAAACACAAATTCCTTTTGTGTTCAATCACACTCGGACAATAAAAATATTCTAGGCTAGGCTAGGTTAATCTATTCATTATACTGTTATAATAATGAACTAAGATTGTGTTTGAGAAAAAGGTACCAAAACTCAATTTCTAACAAATAAAATCAAGATGTCCATTTTCCTACCAGGCTATTTCTTTAGTCTCTGAAGCTCTTGAAAATATATACTCATCCAAGATCCCTTTGCCAACCTAGTTTCAAGACCCTGTGCTATCCATCTTTAAATTTCACAACTTATTTAGAGCATGTCACCACTACACTGCTCTTCTGCAGGTTAATTCAGAATGAGGTAACATTTATAAAACAAAACATTTTGACACAATAAGAGCAATTGGTACTTCAACTGCAACTGGGATCTTCAACTTTTAGAAGATGTTCAAAACTGGTAATTATCACTTTTACTGGTGCCAAAATCGGACTTTAAGCTATTTCAAATGCTCAATGTATTGCTCAATGTCTTGATGTATCTCATTTTCTAAAGTGCAAAATATCTTTAAAATAATAAATTCAAGGGCAGTGCAGATATTCAAGATTTTTTTTTTATTTCAAACAATTGGATATCTATCATCAATATTCTAATTAAGCAGTTTGACAAATTATACCGTCTCAAGTAGTAGAAATCACATAATACTATTAGGCTTCTGATCAACAGGTTAATGTATTTTATATTTGTAACTGTTGAAAGAAAGTCAATAATCATCACTCTTTATTGTCTTTTCCCCATTTTCCCCTTTATCCCTTGCCCTTCACTATTTTTCTTTCCTAATTTTCTTTTAAAAATTTAATAAAGTATAAATAAAAAAGAATCTATGGCAACAGGAAGTGGCATAAGGTGCTACAGCTTGCTATACATAGCACCTGATATCATCCAGCTGACTGTCTAGTCAGCATTTTACAGCTTCAAACACAAAAGTTGGTAAGCCCAAAATACCCAGGGAATTCTCACAAACTTCATTATCGTGCCACCATCCAAGAAAATCTTCTCTATGTAGCAAAGAGAGGTTCTGAAAAAACCAAGCACTGGCATCTCAATATGCCGGATGCTTCAAAGGAGATACCATGTCATTTAATGTATCATCAAAAGGCAGCAAATATACCTAGTGCTCCTTTCTCCTACTACAGTATTTTCTTCCCAACAATAACCTGTAAGGTAAGATAGACTGAGGGAGTAGCTGGCCTAAAATCACCAAGCTGGCTTTCATGCCTAAGGCAGGCCTAGAACTCATAGTCTTCTGATTTTCTCTGGTTCTCATATATACATTACTTACCTTAATAGTTAAATATGGCATGGATAATATTTTTACCAAGCCTACCCCAGCTGTCTAATCATCCATCTTTAAAATAATTATGATCTTTGCTACCCTATAAATGTTCTATTCCACACACAAAAAAGACAAAGCAACCACCAGGTATATATTTCATTTAATCTAAAAGGAAATGTTGATATTCTGTTATTTGACAGCATTAATCTGGATATTTTGTCATTTTAGAGAAAATTTGCATTGTAACTTTAACTTTGGTTGTGTTTAGCCCTTCAAGGTAGTTCAGACAAAAAGCCCAACCTCTCACATCAGCATTATCTTTACTGTAAGGTTACATTAACAGAATCGTGCAAGATTGTAAGCATTTCTCCTCTGATCTCTTTTTAACTTCCCCAAAACTAGGGTGGATCCATTATGAAATGCTTCCCATGCTTTCCCCCCCACCTGAGGACTGAACTACCTCTTATACGACCAACGCCTCAGCACTGATGTCTAGGCTGTGGTCTTCCTCCTGTCTCCCAAGGTCATTCCCATATACCATTATCTCCTGCTTGTCAATATCAAAGATCTCTAAAGCTGAAAGCTTAATCCCAAATGCAGTAAAGGATACCTGAGTTGGATTGTGCAAATCAGTGGAAATATCAATTCACTACACATGATATGGGTCTGGCTATTAGCTTAGATAACTTTACATAAACATGGCATAGAATCTTATTGTATTGTTAACAAGAATGATTGGGGGGGAGTGTCATGTTCCAAAGTTGTGTAGCACCTAACATCAGTCGGAAAGGGGAAACGTAGTATGTATACTGTCTTATCTGAAGGTTTTCTGAAGAAATATAAGTGGCCTTCAAGGGAAACTTAGGATGGTATAGGCAAGATAAATTATTGGTACAAACTAATGACCTATCTTTCATATTATATTATGTTTCCCTTGATATTTTTTCTTCAATTTTCACTCTATCATATCTTTCCCAAATTAATTCATTTTTTCCTTACATTCCATTCAAGCAAATAATTCAAAGCCATTACACAAAGAACTTTGCTCCACAAAAAGAAAAAGCCAGGGGTGGTTTATCATGATGATAATGTTCAAATTGTCATGCCAAATAAGCTGAATTTGGAGGAGGTAAAGCAGATCTCTCCCTGTCAGGTTCAATCTTTGAACATCAAATATCTCATAAAGGAAATGCAATCAAGTTTCTAGAGGAAGATGCTGCACTCTTGTAGATATAAATATCCGTACTGAAAATGACAGCTGCTCAAGACAAACATGAGACAGTAGTCAGAAAGATGGTAAACAAAAATAAAATTATAACAATAGGCAAGGGTTGGTGGACAGCTATTTTAAAACAGCAGTATTTAACAAAATAGACCACATAATATAAAAGGAAAAAACCCCAAGAAACTGGCTCATTTACAATACCCAGAATATTTAAAATTGTTCATACAATCTATATACTGTAGATTATCCAACTGAAATGTGTCTAGCAAGATCAACAGTTTCAGGCATTCTGCATTTATGATTCTAAAAATACTAGGTCTTACATCATATGAGAATTAAACCTGAAGGCCTTGTTGCTTTTTAAAAGCTACCATAAAATACAGGCTAGATTGAGCTCTTTCTTCTGCATACTTCACTAGTGAGTTTTTTATTTGGTTTATGGGAGCATTTATTTCCAAGAGTTTCAGCTCCATTCTTAGCCATTCCATATGAGTATTTTTTTTCCTGTTTTCTCCAACTTTTTATTAATCCACTGAATATATTTATATACTTGAAAAAACTAGCTCAAACAGAAAAAGTAGAACATGCATACTTTTTAAAATCAACCGTAAAAACTCATAGCGCCGTCTAACACTTCTGATTAAAATGAGATCCTGTCAAGCCCTCAATTTTATTTTTTTCCATTCTTCAAGTATGGGTTATTACCATTGTGTTACCATGATTACAGGCTAGGAGAGCTGTCATGATTACAGACTAGGAACAATTCCCAAAATATACAATCTTTAAAGCCAAGGCTAGAACAATATGCAAAAATTCAACAGTATTCCATAATTCATATAGTCCTTAGGGTAAGAATTGGAATATGTTTATCTGTTCCAATCAATTCTTCATATACAGCTGATAGATAGCAACCATACTGATCACAACATTAATCAATAAAGTCAATAGAAAGTAGCAAATATTTTAGAGGCATTTTCTAGGTCATTATTATACCACTACCACTACCATCATTCACTTCCAGTCTGCAGGAATCTAATAAACCCTGAAACAGTAAAGATTATTTGCCATTTGCCATTGAAAATTATTCCCCTTAAGGATTTCTTCTGCCTTTCATCTAAAATAGAGAGAAAAAAATATGGTTTCCGTAATTTGGGAACCAAATATGTCCACAGGACAAAACTGATAGTAACACCATCAAATAAGTAGGACTGTGTGTAATAATAATCATATTAGAACAAGCCATGTGTTGATTTTATTTCTTTTCTCCCTTTTATTGTAATGTTATGCATCTTGTTGCATTGTATTACAGATGGTCCTCTGTTTACAACCATTTGTTTAGTGACCATTTGAAGTTACAACAGCACTGAAAAATGTGACTTATTACCATTTTTCACAATCACAACTGTTGCAGCATCCCTATGGTCACATGATCAAAATGTGGATGCTTGACAACAGGCTCATATTTATGCTGGTTGCAGTGTTCTGGGGTCATGTAATCCCTTTTACACACTTCTAACAAGCAAAATCAATGGGTAAGCAAGAGCCACTTAACAATCGGATTAGAGGAGCCGTGGTGGCACAGTGGTTAGAATGCAGCACTGCACGGCTAATTCACTACTCAATCCAGGAGTTCGATTCTGAATGGCTCAAGGTTGACTCAGCCTTCCATCCTTCTGAGGTGGGTAAAATGAGAACTCAGACTCATTTGTTGGGGACAACATGCTGAGTCTGTAAACCACTTAGAGAGGGCTGTAAAACATTATGGATAAGTCTAAACGCTATTGCTATTACTAACAACCGCAGTGCTTCATTTAACAACTGTGGCAAGAAAGGTCGTAAAATGAGGTAAAACTCACTTAACAAATGTCTCACTTAGCAATGGAAATTTTGGGCTCAATTGTGGTCATAAGTCACAAACTACCTGAATTTTAATGCAGCTTTCAATGTTTATATATTATGATTGAAATTACCAATATGCTACTATTATTTAGAAAGCTGAAGGCATGGGAAATGAAAAGGAAAAAAATCTAGCAGTATTAACTGCCATTTAGGATGTCAGTGTTCATGCATATTGTTATTTATCTTCTCATCCAAACTCCAGTGTAAGATGAAAGAAAAACACTGCAATTCACATCAAACTATTAGTTATATAATGCTTTCAGTCTTAAGCTAATTGCTTAATATTAATATCTTCAATATATTCTTGCTTAAGAGTTGAAATTTATTTCTGAAATTCCTAGAGGCCAGATAGCCTCCTGAGACAACTTTTCTGTGAACAAACTGTCAGAGAGCAGGTTCCATCCTTATGGTCTTCAACATGTTCTAAAGATTCAATGGCTGACATAAATCATTCCAGACTTTACTGAATACACAAAGATAGGCTCTATTTCAGGCATAGACAAGCATATATCAATCTGCCTGGATAGTTTCATGTGCTAAGAAGGATTAGAAAGGTTAAGAAGGAAGACTATCAGGGAGTATCATGATTTTATTTATTTATTTTGTCAAGCATGCATTTGATAATATATATAAGTAAAAACATGATTATTAATAGATGAAGTTGCTATGAATAAAAGGGGACATTAAGACAGGAACGGTAGGCACACTGGTGTGCTTATGCACGCCCCTTACAGACCACTTAGGAATGGCATAAGGTCAACAGTAGACAGTCTGAGGTTAAAGTGTTTGGGGTTAGTAGAAGAAACCACAGAGTCAGGTAGAGTATTCCAGGCATTGACCACTCTGTTGCTGAAGTCGTATTTCCTGCAATTGAGTTTTGTGTGGTTTACCCTGAGTTTGTATCTATTGTGTGCTTGTGTATTGTTGAGGTTGAAGCTGAAGTAGTCATTGATGGGTAGGACATTGTAATGGATAATTTTATGTACTACGCTTAGGTCAGACCAAAGGTGGCCTAGTCCTAAGATATCTAAGCCTTAAATTTCAAGTCTGGAGGCATAGGGTATTCTGTTGCGATATTTTTTTTATTTTTTTTTTATTTTGAGATATGTTGCCAAGCAAACTGCACGGTTGTACTCATGAGGTCATCAGGCATGTAAGCATGTTTTTAACTCTTTTTTTAACATTTATCTGTCTATGTGCAAGAAAAGGCATCACAAACCATTACTCTGTACATGGCCTCAGCCTCTCTGAAATGAGACAGAATAAAGGGACAGGTGGGAGGTGGGAGCACTCTGGACATCTAAATCCATTCAGCCATTGTTTATGTTTATGTATTTAGTTGTTGTTTAGCTCTTAACGCTGTTCCATCCTTTTTATATCCTTAAAGACAATAACTATTACAAGAAAGCTAAAATAAATTAAGAAAGATGGTCATGCTTCTCTGTTCTCACCACAATCCATCAATATTTATTTGTAGGTAAACTTCAGAATTTTTGATGGCCAACATATGTCAACCATGAAGAATATTGTGAATAAGGTGCTAACAAGGTGCTCACAGCTGCTAACTTTTTATTTGCTATGCCAATTGTGTCTTAAGAGATTTAGAATGTTTTTGAAGTTTAGATTATGCTCTTTTTAAAATTCACAAACAATAAAGCTCTCATTTAGTTCACTGGTATTACTTTAAAGAGGGCATGACCATAAATGCATTATAATATGGGGGAAACAATATTTATATTTGTTTGCCCAAATCTACATCTATTTGGGATACTTTTTTCAAAACCGTAAGAAGTTTGCAATGGCCGAATAGCAAAAGCACAGCTCAAACAGTTCAAACTGAGTATCTAACATACCTGTATGGTTAAGATCCTTTATAGCAATTACCACTACAGCAATTACCTCAGCTATTAACTGAGATTTCTTGTTTATGGGAAGAGAAATGCTGGTTTTCTTCAGCTCTTACTTGAAACCTCTAATACAAAAAGCATGGCCAAATAGATCTACAAGCTAGATCCCTTCTGACTAGTGGAAACAACCTCTGTTATTTACCTTCCCCACATAAATATGCCTTAGGGAAGTCACTGTGGCTTCTTCTTTGCTCAGTACCAGAATGGAAAATATCAGCAGTAAACCACCTCCCAGCCTTATTTGCTTCTTTTCGACCACAGTAACAACAGCTTGGCTTGCCTTCATTTTCATTCTAGAAAGCAGTAGGTAAAAGTTCATATTTTCAATTTCATCTAAACCCTCTTCCTTGATCTCAGGATCTTTTCCTTTCCAAGATTTCTGCCCTTTCAGGAATATATGCACGTCGGTGCTTGTGTGGGGCCAATGCATGAATATACTACCTGAATGTGGCTATAATATTTAAATATAGTTGCTTTATTATTACCATGACTTTTTTTTTACTTTGCTTACCACGAGTTAGTATAGCCGGTTTGTGAAAATGAAAAATAAAGTACTTTGTATTCCTTTCTCTTTCCATTGATAACTTCCTAAAATTCCAGCCTCAACTAGCCATGGTTCCACCACCACCTTCCTTTTTCTTGTTTCGCTGCTATATAGAATCTCTACCTTAGTTTTATATCAGTATAAACATAAGGATTAAACTCTGGTTTTGTTGTAATTAAAACTTGTTTGCCAAATTAATTACATCTATGAACAATTCTTTTCTGCAAATTAAGGATCATGAGAGCAGCACCTGCAGTAAATAGGAAAAGTAAAAAAAAAATCTAAATTCAGTACAAATGAGTTTAGACTCTTCCATATTCTAACAGAATCAAAGTTCACCAAGTAATCAGTCAGATTAATGTAAATGAAAGGTCTTTCTCCCTGAATTATCAGAATACAGACCATGAATGGCAAAGGCATCACAGCTTAATATGATACATTCCAGGAGGGCTTTCAAGAGACCTTTTTTAAGATAATGATAAAATGGGCATAATTAAAATCTGTGTTGTTCTTTTTTCTTCTTCTGCATTATTGTGCTCCGTAAATTAAATTGGAGAAATTACATGGCTTGTGCTATGCCCTCTACAGTTCTTGACAGTACATTATTTATTTATTTTATTTATTTATTTATTATGAGACTTCTATGCCGCCCTATCTCCCGAAGGACTCAGGGCAGCTTGCATTAAAAGAAGAATACAAAAATTACAAAAATTAAAACCGAATTAAATTAAGTAAGAAATCTCATAAGCTCAAAACAAAACTAACAACTAAAAATCCCCACCCCTCCATCAGTCCGGGTAGGCGAGCTGGAAAAGCCAAGTCTTTAGGTCACAGCGGCAAGATCTAAGATCAGGGGCCACCCGTAGCTCCAGGGGAAGTTGATTCCAGAGGTTGGGTGCTCCCACAGAGAAGGCCCTAGCCCTAGGGGCCACCAGCCGACATTGCCTGGCCGATGGCACCCCAAGGAGGCCCTGCCTATGGGAGTGCATGGGACATTGGGAAGCCGTTGCTGGCCGTAGGGCTCCCTGCAAATACCCTGGTCCTAAGCCATGAAGGGCTTTATAGGTCAATACCAGCACCTTGAATCTCACCCGGAGGGCAACCAGTAACCAGTGCAGCTCGCGTAAAAGAGGTGTGGCATGGGAGTATCGGGACCCTCCCAGCACAGCCTGCGCCGCTGCATTCTGGACAAGTTGAAGCTATGGTACCTTACATTTTCTATCTTTGTCACTGTGGATTAGCGTTCTCAAGGTGAGTCTTTCTCATCATTTAACTGTCCACTGACATAACATATTAGAGAAAAACATCTAATATATGTATATTTTCACAGTGACCAAAGTTTGTGACTTGCTATTTTCTCCCAAGTATTTATCAAAGATTGTAGACATTCTCAGTCATCCAGGTTGGTCATGGTTGTCCCAAAGGTGCTTTTTCAGGAGGCAACTGGACTTTCTGGATTATTTATCAAAGAATATGATTAAATTTTAGAATGCAAAACCATAAAGGACTCCTGAAGAAGTATTATGGTTCATAACTGATTTCAGAAATGAAAATCAGTTCTAACATCTAACATGGGTATCAGTATTTTATTTTGATTACAACTAGACAACCTGAAGATACATTTTTATTGTGTTACATTTAATTCTTTTAAAATATGACTCTCATTTAGGATTGTGGAAAGCATTTAAAAGATTTTTTGTATGAATTAAGTCTTTTAGCATGAATGAAGCACTCTTCCTAAAGGATTACACATAAACCACACACATAAAAATCACCAGGAAGAGACTTCACAGCAGTTATCTATACCTTCCAGAGGATACAACCGGTAGACTACTTCAAGGATGGAATCATCACTTGCTCTAAGATGCTTTGGGAGTCTCTATTTTCAAATGCTTCCCATAGCCCTACTTTGTCCCTATTTATAAATCTTGGACCTAGAATTATAATAAAAAATTTCTGAACAGTTAAAGTACTGATTCATTTTACTGTTAACATTACTTATGTCATGAATTTTCAATCAAGTGGTAAACAAACCCTTCATTGTTGACTATCAATGGATGTTTTATGTTAGATGTTATTCTAGTTGCCTTTAATATTTGTGTGTGTATGTGTGTGTGTATGTCAATTCCTAGAAGAAGAGATGGCTTAACAGTTATGCCTGCACACCCCAAGATTCTATCTACCAACCCTACTCACTTCACATATTGGCCTCGAATTCATTCCCTTTTATCCCACATACAAGCTGTAGATCCTCAATAGATAATGTATACCCTCAGAATTAGCATTCTCCAGAAAGACAGTACAGAAAATACAATTTTCAATTAACTAAATATTACAAGGGAAAATAGTTTTCCTAAAGATGTTGGATTCAGTTGAAATTAAACCACAACATGCCCAGTGTCCAAGCAATAGAAGTTGCCTAGTTACAAGACACTACTTAGTAAATTAAATGTATGCTGAATTGAACCAGCTTTTAGACAAGACAAAGGGATTTCAATACATTCTAGAAAATAATGCAGGAAAGAGTATCAAAGGTCATGGAAGAGAATGCCAACCAATCCTGGAAGTTTTTTTCCTTGTGGAAAGAAAAGGCTAGCTAATCAGGTCTTGCCAGATTCTCTTACTACCTGTTTTACTTGAGTAATTTATTTCATATCTTAAAACATTATATGGGCTTGGTGATAACACCAGTCATTACTTTTCACCTCCAGAAGTGGGTAGTATCAACTTTAGCCTGCCAATTGGTAAAGCATTTAGGACTCTTTGACTCAAGAGTAATTTTAAAAAGTTAATTCCATTACAACAACTCTGAAAACAGAAAACATATTCTTTTAAAGAAGATCATAAATCTGTCCTAGCACTCCTCAAAAAATAACCTACTATCTAGGGCAAAAGCCCTGATAAACTAAGCAAATGCAGCATCAGACACATAAAACCCAGAAACATGTAAGTTAAGATTACTGTTAAGCATTGACTCCATACTAAGCAGGTGACTTTTATACCATTCTGTTCTGCAAGAACTTTAGATTATCAACTTGGAATTCGGTTTTTATTTCAAGCCATTGTTGAAACAAAAATACGGAGTTATTTAAGTGGCCTCTTTTCTTCCTGATGCTGTAAATTTTTAGGCACATTCTTCACTCAGATACACCTCAGTGAGAAGGATGAGATGGGATGGGATGGGATGGGGGAGAGGAGAGGAGAGGAGAGGAGAGGAGAGAGGAGAGGAGAGGAGAGGAGAGAGAGGAAGAGAAGAGAAGAAGAGAAGAGAAGAGAAGAGAAGAGAAGAGAAGAGAAGAGAAGACGTTCTTCATTGGTCAACTGTGACTGGATACAAGAGGAATTTGTCTCCAGTGCAGAAGCTCCCAGTGTACATGCACAAAGAAGATGAGAAGAATAGTAATAATACTACAGCCATACAACATGGGTGAATATACTTAGACGTAAGACAATACTGTGAGGATTAGGTGTTCAACAGAGTGATGAAATGAGGGGGAAAAAACTGTCCCTGTGTCTAGTTGTTTTGGCATGCAATGCCTTATAGCGGCGTCCCAAGGGGAGGAGTTGCAATAGTTTGTGTCCAGGATGTGAGGGGTCTGTAGTTATTTTCTCAGACATCCTTCCAACAGCATAGTATTAATTATTCAAGTCTCAGGCCACTCAGAGATTTGGGTGCTGCCTAGAAGGGTTAGAGCATTTAACATGAATATAAAGTCTCATAGGAGGATGTTAGTACAGCCATATATTATAGCACATGGGAACCACACTTCTCAAAATGCCAGCAGGCATGGAAAACAAGGTATTTAAAGAAAGGATTGTGTGGGTTTTATGTATTCCTAATTCCATTTAGTAACAGATTCTGCATCATGGTGTACTTCAGATGACTCCCTGAATACGGAGGAGTCATAGCATACAGTAATTTTATATCAGCCAAAACATTCATCCAAGCCTTCACTGCTTAATTTTAGACTGTGACTAACTCTCTTTTTTTCATAGTTCACCTGCCAATCCTTAATTACTCCCCATATAATAAAAAAAATTCTTGCTTTCTCATAATAATTCTGTACCAGATGAGAGCAATTGCCCAATACTGTGTAATTATTATTGGAGAAAAATATGCCAACTAATAGAATTTTCCATATCAACTTCCGTTTTAAAACTCTTGTCTTCATTGGAAATCCCAAACTTCATAATTGCATTTATTTCAAGGAAGGCTTATGATTAGTTTCCTCTTGAGGTAAATGGAAGAAAACAAAACTGCAGTAAGAACAAACTATCAAATAAAAGGAAGAAGCAATTGCTTTAAAATTACATACCCTTATCCCATTAGTCCCTTTGAGATTAGCAGTATTATGCAAAGTGCAGAAAAGAACTTAAAATATATAAGAAAGTGGAAACATAGCTAAATCTGGTTAACATAAACATCATTCACTATACAGTATATAATGACTTCATATCTTTCTGTCCTAGCAAAGCATCCTTGCTCCCACACATCCATACACCTCTTCAAACATTGTTTTGTGCTCTTCAAAATTCCTGCCTCTCTTTTTCTTAAGGATCATATCAACTCCCACATATATAATAAAGGATCACATATCATGCAACTCAGGATAATTTAACTCCCATATATCAACTGTATATAATTCTCCCTTCTTGTACACAATTCTTCCTGTCTTTTTTACATGGACTCCCAACATACAAAAGGCCACGTGACTCTTTGTCCATCCCTCAAGCTGACACAAAAATAGACTGGCATGAATGTGGTATTTACTGGTGTCCTGATCTGCCTGAGAAAGCTGAGCATTTAATAATGCACATTCCCCATAGTTTCATCAGCTGCTTTGGGCACTCCTGTCTCTTTATGGCCCTGCTTCAAAATCCTTGATTGATCCCTCCATTCATATAGGGAACCTTATTTACTTTAAAAAAACTGTTTCCCCACCTCATTAAGTTCACAATCCACAATACTCAATGGCATGGATGTCAAAACATAGCAACTTTTGAGACTGGTGGGCTTCCACTCCCAGAATTTTGCCATGTTTGGAAATCTCTGCTCAATGGTTGCATACCCCACAAAGTCCCTTCTTGTGTGATGGTGGCCATATAAATTTGACAAATAAACAAAATAAAACAAATACAAATTTGGAAAGTACAGTAGGGCTTTTTAAATTGCTCTGCAGTGCAAAGTGTATCTCTGTGTGTTCTAATCTTATTTCAGTTAAGAAAGAACCACACACTGTATCCTTCTTAATTAATTAATTCACCAAAGGAACAGCTTGTCTCCTGGAGTTGTAGGTGCTCCATTGTTGGAGGTGTTCAAGAAAAGATTGGACAATCATTTGTCTGGGATAATATAAGGACTCCTGTCTTGAGCAGGGGATTGAACTAAACGACCTTTGAGGTCCCTTCCAGTTTTATGCTTCTATGTCCTATGTTCTAACTGCATCAAAGCATGACTTTCTCAGTCTTCTTCTTCTTCTCTAGCTATTCAACCATTCTTGCACCTTGATCTTCAATCATTTTATTCAAACAATCTCAACAGACTACTTTTGTCCTGGCAATTTCCTTTTGGATTTAATCTTCAGTCATTCATCATAAATTCATCCCTGGCCCTGTTACTTTGGATTTATCACATATACTGCTAAAGTACTGCATTTCTACTACATTTAACTTACTTTTATGTTCCTTTTGCAGTTCCTCTGCTGCACTCAACTTTCTTTTAAATTTCTCCTGAAATACTCAGTGTTCATTTTCTTTACTTCTTTTGACAAATGTTTATTCCTTGCAGCACACCACATATTAAGCTAGTGTTAGGGTTAGGGTTAGGTTCCACTATATATCATTCTTCTCACAAGACATCCCCTTATTCAAATCTATTCACCATACTTGCTTTCTCTATACAAAATGTATGTTTTCTCACCATCATGCCTTTCTCAATAACTGCAGAAAAGCAAATATCTGGATTGTATAGTTCCAACCAGCATTAAGATGTAATACCTCTCAAACTGTGGTTTGTTAGTCACCTCTTGTATCCTTCTAATCAAAGTTCTACCAAGCAACTTCTTAGACACTCGTAACAAAATAATCCTCTGTAAGGTTTTTTTTTTTAATTCTCTTTTGTTACCTATCCTTTTTTGTTGGGAACAATAACTATATTCTCTCAAACATCTCATACAGATGAAACTTTTAAGCTATTCAGTAAGTAAACCACATTCACATTTGAATATTATAGCCTTAATAATTTCCTAATATTTATATTAGGAAATATATCTTCATAATTTTGGGGCTCTAACATTTATAGTATTAAATTCAATCCTACCCTTTAAGATAGCTCTCTCTATACAATAGAGTATCTCCCTTATTTTAAGCACATTCATGGCTCTGTTTTAGACTTTTTCACTTCATCGTTTCAGCAAGCATGCTTTTTCATACTTCCCTTTAGTATAGTTCCACACACTTTTATTGCACTGAAATGTAATAGTAGCTTCCTTATGTCCACTTCCTGCTTATTCTATTGGAGAGATTAATCTGTCTTCTAAACCTTTTGCATGCAGGACTCATGCTTTCTCACCCTGTACTCATGGCACTTTTAGTCTTATTTCTTTCACTTCTTTCATTTTTTTTAATACTAATACCAATTAATGACCTGACAACATTCAGAACCTCTGAATGTTTAGAGAGCATGAACAGGTAGGTGAGAATGAGATGAGAGAGTACAGGAAAAGTGACTGGGCCACTTGGGGACCCAACAGAAAATAAGCATAGTGACTGTATGGTGAGTATATGGTTAGAAAAGGGTCTGTTTGAAACAAATGGTTTAAGCATAAGTCTATTCATGCACATACATGAAAAAGGAATTATTTCAGTGGTAGTTTTGATGTAATTGCTTATGATGAAAGACGGAGAGAATTGGTGAAAGACACATGGGTGGTAAATGCTTTAACTGTACTATAAATTGAAGAACTTTCTATCATGCACAATTATATTACCGTAATTATTTAATCCCAAAAAATGGTAATCCAAGGTTACCTTTCAGAGAATCACTTTCAGCTCTCATTATGTCGATTAATGAATTCTCCAGTGAATGCATGTCAAAAGTTCTTGTACGATCCTACAAATAAACACAAAGAACAGTTTAGATCAGGAGCTAAACTAAGCAAAAGAACATTTTCAATTATTTTTTTCAATGTACTAATCACTTCTAAATATAAGAAATTGAAGCAGAAATTAACTAGAAAGTTATTAATGGCTTAGTAAATGTCTAAAAATGCCACATATTGCAGAATTTGCTAAAACTATACGTATACCTGAACAATCCTTCAGAACTCTGGCCCATCTCCCATGTCAAAAATTATTCAGAGTACCTTACACAATTTCAAGGAAGTAAAATATAATTTCAAAACATAATAGCTTGCATGTTTCAAGTAATTATTATTCATATATTACAAGAAACTCATCAGCTTACAATTTAGTCTGCCAGCAATAAAGCCAAATCAAGTGAAATGAAAAGTGACCCTATATTGGAATATTAAACATTGCTTCTGTTGACATGAACCTTGCTTACCCTTATTTGGTGTTTATTCAAAAGAATCTCATTCTATTGAGAAATAGATACAAAAGCACATTACAATTGTTTTCTATGATTCTTTCGAGCAGCACTTCCTTGGCTGAATCATACAGTTTTAGATGCCAAGTGACAACTGATACCAGAAGATATAATTCTTATGTTTCAATATGGATGGTTCTGTTGTCAACATATAGAGTTCATAAATAGCTATTCTGAAGATTTTCTGCTCTATATTTCATTATATAGCTGTAATGCAAATGCAGATAGAAAGTGCTGTATACTAAATGTAATCAGTTTGATTCTCTACAATTTAATTAAAAGCCATGGACTTCAAACTTAAGTGAAAATAATTTTATAAAGAATTATAGTGAACACAATTATTAATATAGGAATATATAATTAAAATTCATTCCCAAGTCATAATAAACATCAATAGAATAATAAAATATGTCAAGGTAAAAATCATTAAAAGGTCGAAACATTTTAAAATATTACAACAAATAATCTGTGGATAGTAAGTAAAAAATGTCCTTTAATATCCAAAGTTCCAAAAATGAATTATTTCTGAAATAAATACTAATCCTGTAAGATAGCACCACAGGACATTTACTACATACTTTATAATTAGGTGATGTACCCTATAAATGGTAACTATCAATAATTTCAGGATACTGCACAAAAATGCTATTTCTTAGAAATATTGGTATTACAAATTGCCTGGTATTTCAGGTAACACAATTACTCTGCATTTAGGATTGTTATAGTTATAATTTACATAAATATTTCACTGAAATGACTAATTTATCACCATATTTTCTCTGTAAATCTGGAATATGTATATCCAATAATTCTCTTATCCAATTCTCCAAAGTCCTATTTTAACTTAAGCTTACACAGTTCAGTCTAACCTACAACTGTGTAAAGCTCAAATTAATGGAGAACCATAAAGATGGCTTTGATCCAGTCAAATATTTAATTATAATTTATTTCTCACTTGAGAATAGGAAGAAAACTTCTGGAGGAAAAATGGAACATAAATTGATTAATTAATATTGTACTCTTAATTAATATTAAGCTCTTGTATTGACCCACTTCTTGATTTCTAGCTTTATATTTATACTATATTTATTAATGCATAGCACTACTAATAAAAACTAGCTCGAAGTAGTGGTTATGACATCAGGCTAGAAACTAGGAAGTTTCTAGTTCTAATCCTGCCTTAGGTCCAATGCCAACTGGGTGACCTTGGGCCAGATGTTTTCTCTCCACCTTAGGAAGAAGGTAATGGCAAAACATTTCCGAAAAACCTTGCCAAGTAAACTGCTGTGACTTGTCCAAGTAGTCTCCAAGAACTGGACACGAATAAAAGGAAAGAATAAACTGCCCTCAGAAAGAATACACTGCTTAAAGCACCTCTAAAACAGAAGTCTATGGACTTTCAAAAATCAAAATAAACTTTGCTGTGTCACATTTGAATACTATGTGTCAGCTTCACAATTATAGAATTTCTTTTGAAGATTTCAACTCATGTAACATCTATGCATATTACAGTTCTGTAAAATGGTACCAACATGGACATGAACAAAATGTGATTTTTATTTACTCATCTAGTTCAGTCTGGTAACTCTTCTTTACTGAAGACATCAAAATTAAGTTGCAGATACCACTTTGTATTTCAAGTTCAAAGCCAGCTCATCTTCCATATTCATTTCCAAAGAATGAAGAGTGGCAGTTAAAATTTAAATCTACAACAATCTTGTATGTTCTTTGAAAACTGAAATGTTGAAATGAATTTACTATATTTACTAAATAATTATCTTCATTTCAGTATCACAGTTAATTGAAAAACTATGTATATTTAACATCTACAATGAGAGAGAAAACAAAAAATAAAATATAAAGCAAAATTTGAAGCAAAGCTTTTCTACCATTGAACTTTATTAGTATGTTTAAAGTTGAAGTATCATTTTAATACTCTAAAGAGAGTGTATTAACAAGTTAATTTCATATGGGGATGAAAAAGTATTGAAAAAGAAATCTATAACTGGAAAATAAGTAAAAGTTCATTTATTTCTCTTAGCAAAATTGATAGGACTGGATTGTGATGAGTATGTTCCAGTTTAAAAAGTGTTATTTCATGGTTGAATCCCTCCTCCAAAACTTATAAAATAGTTGTGCTAGAAATACAATGTGATAACCTAATGTAACATGTTTTTTAATATGTGGTTATTTTTATTAAGAACTCAGCTTATTCTTGCTAAGATATCATGCATTGTTGAAGAACTCATATTAATCTAATATGGCATCAGAACTCCATGCTACTGTGCAGCAGTGCAAGGATGCCAATTCTCTTCAGTCTTACAGCACTTTCTAGTCACTGCTTTGTCCTTTTGTAGAAAAACATAATAAAAATCTCACATATAAGTTTTAAAAAATCAGTTTAATTTTGGATGTATCAGAACATCAAGGAAAAGCTGGAAATTTTTTTGAGTTAGTCATTCAGTCAGCATAATTACTGAGAGCCTGGCATCAAGTCAGTGCAGTATCAGATTTTCCCCCTCAATATATCTTGTGACAATGTCTGTGAAAGCCATTAATAAATGTAGCAAGAATGACTCCACAGTAATTCAACACATCTAAAGACATAAAAAAGCAGGTACCACAGAGACTATTTTTTTTACATATTCTTAAAATATACATTTTCTTATGCATCAAGAGGCTTGCTAACAACTGATAATTGTGAAAAAATATAGGTAATTTCAACCAGACAGACTCGCTTTCTTAGAAGCTGAGAAGGTAGAGTTGCATTAGTTCACACTATCTATCAGATTGACAAGTAGTGGAGCCCATAAATAATGTTTACTAAATTTCACCCTTACTCCATTTTTTATTGAAAAACAGATGGATATATTCCCATTACTTATCTTTTGATCTCCGCATGTCAAAAGCTTTTATTCTATCATCTTCTCTGAAGGAAACATAGAGTTTATTTTCTGTTGTTAATACAGGGAAGCTGAAATAGCCCCCATTAGTAACACAATTCTGCAATAATTTCTACATCTTGAATTCTATGAATATTTTGGCAGGTTTTTCCATTTAGCCAATATCCTGAAATTAAAACTTGGAAATTTTTATTATACTAAACAGCCATAAAATAATTGTGAAATAAAATATCTTACTTAAAAGAAAAAATATATAATACGGTATAGATAATAAGGCATCCACTACCCTTACATTCTAAAAGCTTACAAGCAAAGGATTAGTCTATATATAGGTAATCCTCAACTTACAACCACAACTGAGTCCAAAATTTACGTTGTTAAGTGAGAAATTTGTTAAGTTAGTTTTGCTCCATTTTACTTTTCTTGCCAAATTTGTTAAGTAAAAGTGAATTTGTTATTGTTAATTGAATCTGCTTTCCCAATTGCCTTTGCCTGTCAAAAGGTTGCAAAAGGCAATCATATGACTCCTGGACACTGCAACTGTCAAAAAGGTGAGTCAGTTATCAAGCATCTGAATGTAAATCATGTGGCCATGGGGATGCTTAAGGTTGAAAAATGGTTATAAGTCACTTTTTTTAGTGAGGTTTTAACTTCGAACGGTCACTAAATAAACTGTTGTAAATTGAGGACTAGCTGTATTTCTGTAGCAGTTCACCATACTGTAAATTTAGATGTCCATGTAATAAAGATGTATCAATGATCCTAATCCAACTGCCATTCAAGATTCCATACACAGTATCATGCATTAAGTATCACAGAAAAGACACAGGGATAGAAACATGAATGAACAAATAAGAAAATGCTCCTGAAATATAAGAATCAAATTTAGCAGGTCAGTTCTTCTAATTTTATTGTTTTGTGGTCTAAGCAAAATACACTGAGCTATAAAAATGACCAACTAAATACCACTGGTACACACTGGAAATGCAGATAAAGAATAAAGGAATTAGATCAACGTCTATATAAAAATAGCTTTACTTTTTAGATAACATGGTCTTGTGCTTATAGCATATCATTTTCATAAAACTGGGTATCCTCAAATAGCATTTGGTTAGCTTAGTACATTACAGCATGCAGTAAAAACAGGTATAAAATTTTATTTTTTCTACTTTCATTCCCTGCCTTAACATTTAAAAAGGGAACTTGTTTTTTTTTCCCAATAAGAGAAGACCAAAACCACTATTTCACTCAGAGGACTCCTAATTCTGTTCATGTTAGTTCACATCTAAATTTCAAAAAACGTTATGTAGCTCTGGATGAGATCTTGGAAGAGACACAAAACTGTCTGGATGGCTCAGAGATTTAACTCAACATGAATTAGCTGCAAATGTTAAGTTCATTCTGGCATGATATAGTACAAAAGGGCTATCCTACACTATTTCAGAATGTATTTTGGCTATTGCATCTTTTTATTGAAAAGCACGGAATGGTCTCACACAAAGTTTTAAGTTCTCCAAAAGCTGAAAGAAGCTGTTTTAATCTTCTATGTTATAAGGTGCTAGTTGTCTGATATGGATATCCCAAAAGAGGAAAATAAATCCACTGCCTGTCAGTCATGAAGAATGTTTGCATATTTGTTCATAAGCGTCTCCGTAAAATTTGCAGCAGTGGGCTTTCTCTAAAAATACATATGTACAAATCCCTTTTGACATGCAGTAAATTATATCTTTTGCCAACTAACTAAGTTCAAGTTCAAATAATAATAAACTCACCCCTCCACTCCCAAAATCCCATGAGGCACAACAAGCTGAACAGACACTTCCATGGCCACACATTACCTACATGAGTAAATCAATTCAGTTTGATGACTATGCTTATATAACAATTGTGACCAGCTCCACAACAAAGTATTTCAGATTTACCACAGCATGGTATAACAGTTTTTAAGTAAAAGAGTTTTTTAAAGAACTTGTACACAAGATCCTGAACTGTGAACTCTACAAAGAACACACAAATAATTGTGCTAATAACAGCTTGACTAATCAAGGTAACAGTTCTAATTTAGTACTTTATTCCCTTGAAGATAGCATATAAGGAAATACAGTAACAGCTGTTTCTCAAAAAGATATCAGTATTTTATACTATTTTCTTCATTTAATCAGGGCACAAAAAGCATATAAGACTTTAGTTAAACCTTACAACTTTGTGGGAAAGTTTGGTAAAAAGGGAGCCAAATGGTACTAATAAACATTGTTTTATCTAAAGCAAAAAACATCCATGAATATTCTTTATTACCATAATATACTATTAGAAGAAAAATTAAATTGTTGACTTTTTCGCTTAAAATTTATTTTAAAATAATTCAGATATATGGAGGGAAATAAAACATAGCCTGGCTGCAATTTGTTTTACATTCTTGCTTTAACCATAAAGCACCAATTTAAATAAAGATTTTACATTCATTGTGACATTCAAAATGGGAAGCCATCAGTTTGAAATCATAGTTCCAATTATGTCTATAATCCCTCCGAAAAATTAAATGTACACCACATTTACTGTGTGTACACATTTACTACAATCCTACAGTAGTAAATCCTGTAGTAAATTGAACTTACTACAAATGAACACAGCCATATGTGTTTTTGAAAGCCAATATAAATACAGACTGAAACCCCAAATTCTTTTTTCAGAAGTAGCCAAATCTCTTTATTTAATAATATCCTCCCCCCAAGTTCAAGAAAAGATGGGAGACAGGAGGGAAACTCTTTGATTACCTCCCAATCATGTCCTGTAAACGTTTAAAAGAGTAGCTAAGTTATTAGTACATAAGGAAGATAGTATAAACCCCTGCAATTCATGTATTAGTCTCATCTTCTGCTGTAGAAGTATGTAATGAATTAATTAATATTATCGGATTATAAGTTGGAAAAACTTCGCCACGATGCAAGAGGAACAAGAATACAAAATTAGGACATCACCCATTAATGTAACCTCTTGCACCATAATGCCACAATGAGTTCCCATCTTTGTGGCGTAGTTCCTACCTAAGTAAAGCATACATACAGTTTAAAGCATCAAGATATGAGTCAGTTTGTGTTGTTATCATCTGAACAGTAACTGATGAAAGTTCCAATGTTTGCCAAGGTGAGGCAATCTCATCTGGAACGCACCAACAAACATTATAAAAATTTTTAAAAAAACATGTTTGGGTGTGTCAAATTTGTTTATCACAAAGGCCTGAGCTTTTAATTAGGTGCTTTTAAAGTGAGAAATCTTTGAAGATGAAGGACTCAGTAACATAACTAATGGTGATACGATTTATCTGGGCCTCTCTTTATTCAGCAGGCATATAGCCACCCACTATATATTATTCACCCTATCACATGATATTTAGTATAAAGTCCCCTTTGAGTCAAGCTCAACTGCTGATGAATTCATAGGCAGATGCAGTCTTCATGGTTGATCATCACCTTCTTCTAGGATTTTTTTTTAATTTCCCAATCCAACCTGTAACCCAAGGAGTTTTTAGTGATCTCCCATTCAAGTACTCACCAGATCCAAACCTGCATTTGATTAATAGAACATAGATAGATCCATACACACCTCCTCCTCCTCCACTCCACATTCCCAGTCCTAATTTCAACTTTCATAACTCATAACCAGCCAACATGCATGAAGGGCAACAAATTGGGGGAAATTGCTAATATCTCCAAATTAATAAAGGTGGAAAAATATGTATGGTGTATATATTCTTGGAAAAATAAGATATTACTCTTAATGATCCATTCCCTTTTTCAGCTATTGTACTTGATTAGAACATAACATAATCAGTAGGCTAAACATGCTTCATTCAAAGGGAATAATGTACCTAGGAGGGTAGTCACATAATCCTGGGAAAAAATGCAGCTGTTTTAAGGAGCTGTTGACAGATACTAAATGATTACCTCCAAATGCCCCCCAAAACACCTTTTTGCCTTCAATACTGTACTGTAAACACTAAGTTTCTATCTAAATATCTTGGTCTTCAGCAATATCAGTAATGACAGCATTTGGCTAACCTTGGCTGGGCTTATAACTAAACAGGGTTTGGCCTCGTTAGTACTTGGAGGAATACCAGGGGTGAAAGCTAGACCAAAAAAAATCCAGAAGAAATATTTGGCAAATTTCTTTTGTTTTATTGTTAAGAAAACAAAATGGACATGTCCATAAAATCACCAGGACTTGGTTGATTTGAGAGAACCTTCAATTATCACCAAATGGCCACCAGCCTTTTATCATTTTGAGGTTTAACCATTTGCTTTTGTCCTACCTCAACTGATCAACAGAGAAGACTGATACACGACTACAGTTTCTTTTTTTAGGAGGGCAACCCTAGCATTAGAACTTGCACAAACATATGTAATTGGAGACCAAACAGTAAACTAAACACCATATTTAAAGGAAAGGGTGTATCTTTACATGCATTTTCATTTTTTTACCTTTACAAGGGGGAAAATGAAAACATACTGAGAGAGGTTCTAAGTCTACAGGTTGTCAACTTTATGTTTCCCCATGGAAAATGCTACGGTTGGAAAAGACAACCTAAAAATGCTTGTTTGGAGTGCATCAAAATTGCCTCAGTCATATATTTATGATCACCCTAGCCATACTTCTTTCTTTCTTAAGCAATTCCCAGAGCAACATGACTATAAATAAAAGGTTCTGATGTACATTCCAGATTGTGGTTATGTAACAAAAAAAAAAGGGTGGAGAAAAATGGGACAAGCATGTATTGCCTTATATGAAGAACAGCCACTGTGAACCTAACAATACAAAATGCCGGGCTGGAGCTACAGGTTCATACAATCATGATTCAACTTTAGCAACATCTGTCAGATGTACAGGCATGCTTTCTTTAAAACACTGAATCCAGTTTCAACCTTCTTGAGCAATAAGTAAAACAAATACCGTCAAAGGCAGGCTGAAGATCAGATAAACATTTAAAAACAGTCTTACTACTTTTAATCCAGAACATCGCATTATTATTATTATATAGTTAGTGTAGAGGAAATTTTTAAAAAAATAGAATAAAGTCTGCTGTTCTTAGTCTGCTTGTCTTCATAGCAATCAACCATTCCTTATAAATTATTTTTCTAGTTTCCTTACCAGTCTCATAATTTTTGCATATGAAATAGTAACTCCATTTTGCCTTTCTTTGAACACATATTTAAGACAAATAAAAACAGATTTAGCATATATATATATATATATATATATATATATATATATATATATTACTTGGTGTATCAGAATCATTACGAATTTTTCAAGCAACTTGTTGGAACCAAGAATATACCACTAACCTAATTAACATCTTGCTTGCTGTCAAGAAGCAAGTTAGGTTCACAAAACCTTGTTTCGATAAAACTTATAGATGAAAAAAAAGCATTAGTATTTTTTTTTCTGGAAACATTTCTTTAACAGCTAAATGTGGGAGAATACTCAGTATGCAGCAGTTGCATGTTTCAACTTAATAAATTCCTTCAGGGCAAGTGAAATAAGCATGCAGCTATTTATTTTAGAAACTGGACTTCTGCCTAGCAGCAAGGATAGGTCTTCCTGTTTCAACCTTAACTGTCTTTAGTACAGAACAGTGTCCCTGTTCTACAAGGAAGTACACTAGCAGGAAAGACATGTTTGCATACGTGAAAGCCTATTTGAAATCTAACTGCTATTGATAGGCCTCTGCATTCTGTTAAGAGTGCAGTGAAAAATAAAGCTAATGAATGTTCTTTTTAGAACAGTATATGTTTTACAGTAATACTGATATATTTTCTTCCAAAGTGCACCATCATAATGAAGTATAGATTTACATTGTGAAGAATATGTGCGTTTCTTCTTCACTGCATTCTCAGCAGAAATTGGTATCCCTGTTGAAAGGGAAAGGTAAAGATAGCGAGATGTTTTTCCACTGCAAAGGAAATATTTTAAGTAAATTGTATTTTTATTTGTATCTATATTTCCCCTCAGCCCAGATTTAATCGGTATTTTTAGAGCACTTTGCAAAAAGCATTAATGCATCGATATCAGGTACTGTATTATACTTTGAGAATTTTAAGCAGCTTCTATTCTAAAATATAAAAAGAACAGAAACAAAACATCAATGTTTCAATAATAAGCAACCTTTCCTCTGGCACTCCCAGTTCAAAATGTTTGAACCTGTCACATTAGATATAGTACATGCGCGTGCTTGCATCTTAAAAGAGGACTGGCTCTTTAAATCAAAGAGAATATGAACCACGTGCACAATTCCATACTTCTGTGGTTGTGTTCCTGGTTGGGAGCTGCACTGCAGTTTTTACTCCCTCTGCATGCAGTTAGTTTTCTCATGCTCAAGTATTAAAGGGAAAAGGTGACATAGGGACACAAACAAAGCTCACATTATACTGTATCCTTTTTCCTGTCAGGGAACGCAAACTGGACAATTCAAATTGCCATACCTGTCTTTAAAGAGCTGCCACTTTGGCAAACAAGCAAGAAAAACCAACAAGCATTGTGTAATTGCTGTTTACCCTTTATCTGTGCACTAGGGGGCAACTGCTACTGACTAGCACTGCTGCGGCTATCATCGCTTCCCTTGTTATTAATGTAGCATTAAATCTATGGATATCATTGAACATCTTCTTAGCAGCAAATATTTTGCTGATTTTAAAACTTCAAGGAGCTGAGAGTGCCAATAAATACAATAAATATACAGCCCATTCTATTTTCTTCCTAACAACCCAGTAAAAGATCCCTCATGCAGCACTGCCACAACTTCCCAACTGGGAAAAATAAGGGCAACAACCACTATTAAAGGCAAAACTGGTTTCTAGCCTCACACCAATATTTATTTTCAACTGTCTGGTCTTCTATATCGTCATAACAAACTAAGGTGCTGGATGAATAGAATTTTTTATTTCACCTTCCATTATATCAGGCCTAAGGACTTACAGTACAAGCTTCTGGTCTGAATTTTAGTAAAAATGCATCTTAGCATCAAATAACAATGCTTTTTTAAAACAATCATCCCAGTTTGTGCATTGTACAACATACTAAATATTTGCATGAAAACCAGGCGATGCTCTTTAAAAAGAAAGCCAGGTTAGCAAAGGCCTTTTTGCATCAGAGTTAATCTCTGAAGGATATTCATGCCTGTATTTCCCGTGGCACCAAGATAAGGCCAGCTCCTCTACTAGGGGAGTCTGTGATTATTACATTTGCATAAACATTGCAGAATTTACTGAATTTTCATTTACTGAAGAAAAGGCAACCTGTCTATATATGGAAGCTATTTGTGTCTGCGTGGAACAAATAATGTTGGTCCAAATTAATGGTGCTGTATTTGTTACTTCTAGCAAGATACCACATAGCAGCAATACTAAACATAGCTGAAAGCAGGTCTTCTAATTAAATGTATTAGAGGCAGAATTGAATTGTCGATATTCCAAGAGCTTAATCCATGTAAAGCTTTGTAAATGTATTTTTGCACGCACTTTCATTCGAAATAAATAGTTATCTTGCACAATCATTTGAAAAAAAAAGAGAACCATTTCATGTGAAAAAGGAAGAAGAAGAAAAGCACTATCTGCTTCATGCTGCAAAAAGTAAATGCCAAAGATGACTGGAGAATTTTCTAGATCTGCAATACTCAGCTGTTCTTTGAAGTCCTGCACTTGCCTTCTCAGCACTGAGCACAGGCATTTCAAATTAAAATGTACTTCATTAAAATATGTTCCTTTTGCTAGATACAAAGAGGCAGGATTTGGTCTCGATATGACCAATTTGTTCTTCGGGGGAAAAAACTGATCACAGTATATTGCCACAGATATATATATAAGATTGGAATAATAATCCGAAGGATAAAAACAACGTAATAATATTCCAGTATTCCAGGACAAAACATTCCACTTGCATCATGCCTAGGTCCGAGGCCTTAATTTATGAAGAGAAAGACAATGCTTTATCCTACAGTGTAGTTTCTTTATATAATCACAATTTGCAAAATGAACTACTAAAACAATGAACCAAATCTTGCTGCAGTGAGGCTCAACCATTATTCCTGTACTTCAGCTGATTCATAGCATTAGTGGATTTATGAATCCTCATATTGCTTCCTGATTTATAATTTCATGATTTCTATTTCAGGTGCATGAACTAAAAAGAAAATACAAGATGTGTCCTCTGGGTAATCTAACCCAATTATAAAATAGTTTTCTATATTTAACAAAAGTATGGCTTTTGCCTATCTACCAGTTTTCCAATTATGACAAAACTAGGTCACAGCATACGTCTGATTATATATACCATGTTGAGAAATAAATATTTTACAATTTTATTTTTTCATCAATATTTTTAAGGTCTTGTTATCTCAGTAAAACATTACAGGTTATTCAAACTTAACCACAGCTAATAATGAAACACAATATATTGTCAAGGTTTTTACTGCATTGTTTAAATGTCAATTTCTAGTGGTAATTGCTTATAAGTGGAGAAATAGGTACTACTGAAATTCTCAGCCTATTTCCTTATAGCAAATGGCTACCCTCCAATAGAAAAAGCTGTCTGAAATAGTCCACATCTATTTTTAGTAATGAGTTATAATCTACTACTAAAATATATTGCCCTTCCTAGCAGAGACCAGCTCAACATTTTAAGATTGTTATTTGAGCTGCATATAAAAACCTAGATATTCCAAACTGAATCAAAATAAAAATTAAGCTTCTATAGATGTATTCTCTATGGTTTTAGGAACCGGTAATAATTAATTGCACAGAATTCTATTACATTTAAAAAGCAGTTTCAACAGTTCTTGTACTTTAGGATTTTATTCAGTTATAAGGATGACTCCAATTATTGCTCTTGTAGTTGTTGTATTGATCAGATAATACTGATTTGACAGCAAGCTAACTAGATAACAGATTTCCTATGTTGTTTTAGGTATTTCTCTGACAAACACTATACAGAGCATCCATGAGCAACCATGGCATGAAATGTCACAGGATGAACTACACATTTAGGTGCATTTTTAAAATCAATTTTATAATTGTGCATTTTTAATATTTGAAGCAATGCAAAAAAAGATAAAACATTACAATTTACGCAGTCTTTCCTAGATCTCTTTACACAGCATTCTGTCTAATATTGATAAAATGATCTCACCTGAAAGGGAAAGATATTGTCAGCTCTGTTCAAACTGTCTTCCATCCAAGATTTTGGAGCAAAAACGGAACTGGGTCGTGCATACTTCTGCAACTGGATATGATTATTTGGAAAATTCTTCTTCAGGGGTGAGATGGAATTCAGGGGTGTTATTCCTCCATTCAGTCCCCTGCGGTGATCTCGCCCTTGGGACCCACCCCACCCACCACCAGGACTCCATGAGGAAGATGGTGTAGGTGATGGGCTTTGGTAGCTGCTCCATGGAGAGGGTGGTTTGTTAAGATTATTAGCAAGATGAGGCAGTTGATTAAAAGCAGCATTTCTATGTGTAAATGGAGGTGGATGAGGGCTTGCAGGAGACCTTCTCTGTTGTTGATGCTGATTGTGATGATGTTGAAAATGGGGGTGATGAGGGTGGTGCTGAGAGAGGGGTCCAATCTGAGGGGAAAAACTACCCCCAAAACCAGGACTGACATGATGTGGAAAATTCTGAAACAGCAGAGCACCATTATTTGCTGAAGCAGGAGGTACCCCTCCCTGGTGGAAGAAACTCGCATCTTCATTTATTATTGTTGAAGACGAAGGAGCTATAGCTGCTGCTGACCAGTTACTGAAACCAGTCAGAGAAGATGCAGTAGATGTCAGGGGCTGGCTTGAAGTACCTAGCCCTGTAGCCTCTTGATAATCAAATCCTGTTAACACTGGCGATTCTATTCTTATTTTTTCCTTCCCATTGCCATTTTCAGAAGAATTATCCCCCTGGCTTTCTTCAGATTTAGCTTTCTCAGAATCAGGCAGCATGCCTGCTTCCTGACTTTGACTAGGGGAAAGCTGCTGTTTTTCTAGGGAGTCTTGTTTTTCCTGTTGTTGACTTTTAGATTTTTCTGACCCCAGAATCTCATCCTGAATATTATGGGCAGCTGGAGCAGGAAAGAGCCAAGCTGACCCAGCACTACTGCCATTGGCAGCTGTGTTATTTATAAAAGCAGCAGGGTTGGGGGCTGCATTTTGATGGTGATGTGGAGGCTGCAGATGTGGATGAAATCTGACTGGAAAAGCTGACTTATTCCCGGTGTTGTTCTGCACTAACACGCCAAACCCGTAATCCCCCATTTATTTTATTTAGAATCTGAATTCCTCCTGGAAAGAGAAAAAAAAATCTTTAAATGGTTTTCTTCTACTAAAGCAACAGAATAGAAAATATCTTTTTATGACAAACTTTCTTCCTACCCACTTGAGATATCTGATTTGGATATTTTTCCTGGATTTTTGTAAGTGAGATCACTTAAAATATTGACATGGGTCAATTTGTGTTCACTTCCTTCTAATAGCCAGAAGGAATGGAAAGTAAATCTTTGGTTAACAAAATAAGAGCTTTCCTTTTTTAAAAAGGAAATACACAAGAATGAAGTGGGGATGAAAGAAAGTTCCAGGGAATTTTTTTTAAAAAAAGATATATATAGATATATATAGATATAATATATATTAACTTTCTTGTCTTACCAACTGCCTCAACCTGCTCACGTACACATTAATGAAAAAAAGATACCATGACATCTGGTACTCCTCACTCCTTCACAGCTCCAAAAATATATTTAAATCTGGAATCATTTAATAAATTCTATATAATCTAATATATATCTGTGTTCTACTCTAACAGTCTTTGCTGTGGAAAATGTAAAGATTTTAGTTCAGGATTTCTTTAGGGAAGCAAATTCTAGAAGAGAAACTTCCCTCCCCCACAACCTGTGCTGCTACTGCCTTTGCCTGTAGGACTATGAATAATATGACTTATGCGGATGCCCTTCTGACAAGGCCTTTCTATCTCAAGAGGGAGGGGTGTGAGGATTTGTTCCTTTTTCTGATATCTAAATATTGGCATTCAGTGAGTGCTGGGTGTATGTGTACAGACTGAGTTGAGCAGGCGAAGGGTGGATTCTTGCTGCTGCTGCTGCTGCTGGCTGGCTGGCTGGCTGGGTGGGTTCCTGCTTTTTGAAGCTCGCCTTCTATTATGATCCGATATTTACGTGTCCTTCAGATGAATCCTGGCTGCCTGCAGAGGAAAATTTTCACCTCAGAAAATCAGCAGTCAAGTGTCTGGAGGGGGATGGAGGAAAAATACCGGGACAGCATAAGTTAAGACATTTTAAAAAAAGCCATCAGCAGAATAATTTATTGGGCAAAAAACGAGAGAAGGGGCTTGGGCTCAAATCCATATACCGAGAATATCTAAGGAAAGGGAGGGGAAAGCTTCCTTCTGATGAGATTTCTTCGAGGGGAAGAGAAGGAAATACAGGTCTGATGCCGCCCTTGCTCTCGCTCGCTCGCTCGCTCTCAAGAGGTAGGAGCTGGCACCAAAATGGGGATTTCACCATTCACTACCCGCGCAGAGAGGGGAGGACTTTACCTCTGGAGGGGAGCAGTCTCCGCCGGGGAGGGGACGACGCTGGCGGGGAGCCGGACTCCTCTCTCCCCCATGGGAGCCGGTTTCTCAAGGGAGGAGGGTCACGAGGATCACTTAGTGGCGAAAGCGCAGGGAAGGGCCGAATCAAGGCTGGCTCTTATGGTGGTGGAGGAGGAGGTGGAGGAGGAGGAGAAGGGTGAGGAAAAGAGGGAAGCGTTGGTGGCGGCGACAGCGGTTCCCAGGGGTCCTGCCTTTCCTCCCACTGCCGATCCTCGGGGGCTGCGACTGCTTCTCCGCCTCGGCTCCTCCCGGCGTCGTTCTTTGCCCCTCATGTAAAACAATCGTCGATCGGGAGGGTGGAGGGAGGCTCCTATTAAATCGCGGAGACGCTGGGCTATTCTGTCAAATACGCCGGTGCGTCAGCCCAGCCCGGCCCGGCCGCCTCAGCCACCGCCGCCGTCTCCACAGGACCGAGCCTCCGATCGAAATGACAACCAGCTGGAGAGAGGCAGCGCGACACTTCCGGTTCAAAGAAGCTCCGCCCCTCCTCTCTGTCCCTCCCCCTCCCTTCTCTGCATGAGCCACGCCCCTCCTCCCTTCAGTCGCTGGGCCGCCCTTTTCTAGCCAGAAGAGGGACTGCGAGAGTCGGCCTCCCTTTTACATAAGGGCAAATGGGGCGGCGCTGCGTCCGCCATTCTTGCTTCGGGCAGTTTTGTTTCCTCAAGATAAGTTGAGCGGCCATGTTAGGTTAGGTAATGAAGCCACAGCGTCTGTTAAATTTATAGTTTGATCTAATTTAAGCAACCATTTTTGAGTATGGCAGGCGTGAGCTTTTTATTAGCTAGTGGTTTCTGAAATTCAGTTTATTTGATGGGGTCAGTTTATTTTAAGCATCCTAAGAAGTTTTTGGGTTTATCAAATTTTGTGATCTGGCTTGAAATTTTTCTTGATAAAATTGGCACATGTTTTAAATCCCAATCGTAGATCTTAGACAATGACTTAGATCCTTGATTTAAAAATGTTTAACTAGAATATGACATTTTCCTTTGTGATTTTGGAGACCCTCTCAAAAGAGTCACAGCTCCCCTTAGGAATGTAATATTCATAGCTTGTTGTTTTAACCATTCAGTTTTGTCTGACTGTTGATGACTATAGGCACAGCAGTGGCTTCTTACTTCCTTAAAGTCTGCCTGAGAAGTCATATACCCATTATTTCTAGTTGGTTCCTTTCATCAAACTTCTTCAATCTGGTGTTCTCCAAATAAGGTATACCTTGATACCCATTGCTTCTCAATGGTAGGAACTGAAGTCCCAGCAGGTTGAGAAGGCTTCCTGGGAGGGAAGACAGTCTTTTGATTATTGAACCAGACTTAAACCAAAAAAAAAAGAATATTGCTTTGTCCATTTTGAAGACACTGGGTTTGTGACACCAGGATAAGGCTGACAACCATGGCATTTCCATACTATGGACTAACCTATTTGTGTGACATCACATATATTTATTTCCTCGGGAAAACACCAAAAGATGCCAAAATGAAGAATTACCATGGCTAATTTAACCATTTTATAAGTATTACTCTCCTCTTTTCAAGCCATTCTCTCTTCTTATTAATACCTGCAGTCATCATACATTCAGAATTAACAACATCTGTGAAGTCATTAATTGGCTTTTGTAATGTAGTGTTGCTGAATATATGATTTGTATGTTACATCTGCCTATGTTCATCACTTCTATTTCAGCACAGCTTTTGCAGCATGTTTAGTTTATCTGGTTACAGAAGTTCTAGACTTTATTATCATTACATATAACTGAGGTCTGGCACCTCTTGTTTGCTTCTGTTTGTACAGGAAGTATTAGGCCATTTTTAAGGACAAACTGTATATAAATATCCAAGATATGCTGATACATTTAGCTGCATATCCCAAGACAGAAATTAGAAGTTTCCTTTATAGGAATTTAACTATCAACAAGCGAAGTGCCATCTTTGATAATATGAACAAAAATAAGAAAGCTTTTGGGAACAGAAGAGCTTTCAGATAAATACCCTAGTACTTCTAATCAAGAGACACTATACAGTTTTTTTCTTACCACCCTTTTGTGGATTTTATGGGAAAACAGGAAGATTACAAATAGAAGATGACTATGACATTATTACCCACACAATTTTGTATTGTGATTATACAAAAACAATCTCACCTGGTATATTTTTTCCTCTAGGTACATATGTGCAACATGTACATAGATACATGTTGCACATATAAAGCACAAACTATATGGAGAAGATCTTAAGTGTAATCCCTATTATAGCAATGAATAAGAAATAATGAAGTTTCTCTACAGTCTTTTTCTCAAAGTAGCCTTTGAGGCAGCATGAGCAAGTACTATATGAAGCAGCTTCCTACACAGTTATTTAGGATTCAATACCAAAGGACACATTCCTTAGCCTTTTCCACACAGTTGAATTGAAGTGCCATTTTCCCAATTTTGGCCAGTAGGACAAAAAAAATTACTGGCATGAAATCTGCTGCCCAATTGCTGATCCCTGTCCTGCCTCAATTACTTCTGCTCACTTATTGTCAGTCATCTAATGAAAAATCCCTAGCAGATTGACAAACCTTGAAGTTTCTCTTGAATGGTCTTGGAAGAAAATTCTACATTAACTTCAGAATAGCCAAGAGTAATGGTTTATGCCTGTCTCACTTGATGTCTGGGGATGAGAAAAAGGTCATCTTATGCTAGGGAAAAAATAGATTGTCAGGGCATCTTTGTGCTGTGGTTCAGTGAAAAAGGGAAAGCCCTTGCATAGGACCAAATGAAAAAAATTACATACTTCAGGGTGGGGACATTTATTAGACTCCTGGATTACTCCCAGAGGTGAATGATGTTATTGACTTAGACGCCACTCAAAAGTCTTTTTCCAAATGTTGCTCCTCAGAATCAGATCACTGTGAACTTTCCTGTGTATGAAAATCTCAGAATTCTCCCTTTCTCTTTTTGCTGATCAGTCTGACTTTGAGACACTGGAGCTTGCAGGGGGGCCTTTTAGCTAGGCCAGAAGAAGCTAAATCAAGAACCTTATATCCTACATCAAGCCTATACAGGAAGGAGGTTCCCAGAACTCTGCCATATGTTTTCAGTGAATTGTGAAGATTTAAATACACATGTGTATAAAAGATCATACTGAACATTTGGTTTAAAGACAGTTCTGAAAAAGTCCTCCTTTTTTGAAAATTCAAATACGGCATTGTCCTGACACCAAATGTCACAATTAACCTTAAGGCTATACTGGAAGACAAAGCTGTACTGATAAACAAAATGAACATTTGCTCAGCCTCAGCAGTTTATGGCATTGGTACATTTTAAAAAACCAATAATGAGGTATTAAGAAAATGGTAATATATTCAGATGCATTGAAATAGTAGCTTTATACATAAAGTAGTCAGACCAATGCACAAAAATTAGCCAGAAACAAGCCTTTATACTGTTGTAGTAGATAACTAAGTTTTAAATAATATGTTATGTAGATTTAAAAAAAACATAATAAAAAATTGAACACTTCCCTAATCCAGTAAGACTGGGGCAACAAATTTACTTTCTTCCCAAGAAACAGTTTTGTCTTACAATCCATTGCATGCTTACTTGGGAGTTACTGTTATTTACTTCCAAGAAGACATATAATTATGTGGGCTGCACATAATTGTCATCAATTATAATTATCTGTAGTTGTTGTCTTGCCTAAGTAACCCCCTGTACTTCACATAATAGTACATGAAATATACTATATGAAAAGTTCATAGTGACCACTTCTTTTAAATATTTGGAATCTACCTTCCACTAAGCAGTCTTACCCTAATGATCCTTTAAAAAATCACCACTTTTTCTTCCTGTTATCATTTATGCATAACTTACTACTATTTCATTTTCTTGAGACCTTAACTTGTATCATAAGTACAGTATGCTCACTCCAAAAGACTTCAAAGCAAATCATACTTAGGACTGATTTTTAAGTATTTCCCTAGATATAACAGCTGGAAAATGAGATTATGGTTAGAATTCCCAATCTTCATGTATGCTGGCCTCTTTAAGCCATCTATTTTCAAAGTGACTGTCATGTTAGTCTTTCACAGCAGAATCAAAACAAGTGTTTTCTGTCATGAGATACCAGTATATCTGATGAGAGGACTGGGTTCTAGGAAAGCAAAGCAGTAAGAAATTTGCTAGTCTTTAAAGTAACCCAAACCCTTTAATATTACAATTTTATTCCTATCAGTTTTCAGGTGTCTTTCTCTGCCAATCATATCAGAATATTTCTATATCCATTTATTGAATTCAGGGTAATGAATTCCCCATTAAAGATCTGTATTAAAGAAAAATAAACAGTCATTATTTTGATTTCTATCACTATTGAATGATTGTTTTATTGTTTCATTGATTATGTGCCATGATGTCAATGCTGACTCTTAATTTCTATCCAGGATGATCTGTCCCCAACCTGATCCTTCAATTCTTCCAACATTGTGATAATTTGAGTCTATCCATCTTGCTGCTGGTTATTGTCTTCTTCTCTTTCCTTCCACTTTTCCCAGCATTAGACACCATTCCAGGAGCCAAATCTTCATAAAATCTGTCCAAAATTATCATATTTTAGACACAACATTTGTGCCTCAAGTCAAGTGACAACCCTGAACTGATTTGTGTGATGGTCAGTTAGTCTGTTTTCATGGTTATCTGTGGTATTTTCAGGAATCTTCTCCAACACCAAAGTTTAAATGTGTCAATATTCTTTCTAACCTACTTTTTCCAGTCCATCTTTTGCTTCCATAGAGTATCAAAGGGAAAAACACTGCCTATTCAGTTCTGATCTTTATAGATGTGTGCACATCCCAGCATGTAAAATTTTTCCAAGGCCTTCATTGCTTTCCTAGCAAGTGCTAGTCTGCAGCGTATTTCTTAATTGCTGATTCCTTTGGTGTTCATTGTTGAGTCTAAAAGACAAACACTAGCCACCATTCCAGTATCTTCACTGTCAGTTGTGAAGCTGATTATCTGTAGTGGTTTTTATCTTAATCCCATCTTAATCCCATTTTTTCACTTTGTTCTTGCAGATTATTTGCATTTTCAGCTATCAAAATAGTTTCATCATTTTGACAGAAGTATTGGTTGTTCCTCCACTCTTAAAGTCATGCTCATCTTCTTCTAGCTTCTCTTAGTATATATTCAGCATATAGGTTGAGTAAATAAGGAGGGAGTGCCCAGCATTGTCTCACTCCTATGCCAACCTGGAACCTGGTCTGCTTCACCATGGTCTTTCTGGACTGTGGCTTCCTGACCTGTGTTTATTGGTTTTGCCAATAAGATGTTATGGGATTGCTTTTTTCTGAACACTATGGTGTTACCTAGAGTTAGATGAAGAAGTAGATGTTTTGGGCAGCATTAGTTAAATTGAAGTAATGGCCTGGCGACTGGTACAACAGCTTTTATCTGGAAACCTGATGCAAAGACTACAAGATGTGCCTTGTGTCGGAGGAATTATTTACATTTATGTTTGTACATATATAAAGTAAATAGTATTAATGTGCCATTTTATCATCCAAACTGTATTTTACAAAGGAAAATAAACTTTGTAGTATTGTTTTTAGAACTACTCACAGTTAGGATATATGGGCATGCACAATAGCATTATGCAAAATGCCACATATTTAAACTGGAATATATTAGGAACATTAGGTACATCTGTAGAAATGTGAGTGTGCTTGTTGCAAAGTTGGATTTTTATTTTTATTTTTGCCAAAGTTCACAGTGATAAAAGCAAATACAAGTTTATAATATGGCAATTTTTAAAGCAACCATTTAAAATAAATGCACAATTGATGAGAAGTTTCATCATATCCCCCAAAGAACTAATAAGGAGTTATGGTCCCTATTCCTGGAGATAAATACCCATAATGACTAATAGCTACTGTTCCTGTAGTCATTCCATGGTAACTAGCTTTTCTAGCACATCATCATGTGAGGTATCTCCCTTGTGTCCTGAACACGCATTTCTCCACTCTCTGGGAGCTTAGTGCCATTCATTATTTCGACACCTTTGCATTTCTTCCTGATTTTATTCTCCATCCAAATAAGATTTTCAGTGATATAAATATGAAGACAATTTCTGAAACCATGGTAAATGTTTATATAGAAGGACCAATAATTCAGTTCCTGTATGCAAAACAAAATTTTGGATTCATAAATCTTTAACACTACTGGGAACCTGGTGTTATCATTTATGCATAGTGATTTGGTTCAGGAGTCTTCTGCTTTCAAGAGTTTTAGCTTTTTTTGATCCATAGTTTGGCTCTGCCTCCCCTGTCCTTCTGCACCAAAAGTTTGTCTGTCTCTGAGCTATGGCTTCACATTACAACTGCTGAAAAGCTAACAAAGTCTCAAAGAATGAGAAAATTGCTTGCTTGCTCCATTATATATATGTTTCATTCATACTCTACCTTCCTCTAAGAAACCTAGCATAGTGTTTTGTTAAAAGACCCATGGAGACACATATGCACACACCACTTCATGAGACAGGATGTGTCACAAACGTATAAACTGCCCAAAGCTATTCAACAAGCTTAGCTGCATTTGAACCTAAATTTCACCAAATTCCATCAGCATCACACATCTACTAACATTCCTTCTCAGGTTAAATAATTTGCTCGACAACTTAACTAGCCTGACCAGTTGTATATAATGGTGTGTGTGTGTGTGTGTGTGTGTGTGTGTGTAAAGGAAAAAATGGAGGGTGGGGATTCTGATAAAAAAAATAGGAGGGCATAATCTAAATCTCAGGAATCATTAATCTGTTTCAAGTATGTATTGTTGCTTAAGAATAAAAAAATAAGCTATAAGAAAAATGAGAAGTGATCTGGCTAAAATCAAAAAATTATCACCAGTACTGCAGCTGTGAGCATATTGATTGGCTAACAAATAGCAGCTACAATCTATATATCAGCCCTACTATCATCGCAGTGCCAAAGAAGCCCTCCATCAGAGAACTGAATGACTGCAGCCCAGTTGCTCTAACATCTGTAGTTATGAAAACCTTTGAAAGTGCTGTCCCACCTGAAAACCATCACTGATCTGCTGTTAGATCCCATGCAGTTTGCATACCGAACAAATAGATTGACAGATGATGCTGTTAATACGGCTCTGCACTAAATCCTACAACACCTTGAATCTCCAAATACCTATGCAAGGGTCCTCTTTTCAGCATTCAATACTGTTAGATTTGCATGAAGAGTCAGACGCGTGTGCTTCAGGCTGGTGAAGAGTTTATTAGTGACTACAGCTCATAACAGACCCAACTTGGCTGGTCTGTGGCTGCTACTTATAGCCAGCAGCCGCAGTTGCCAGCCAATCAGAGTGCAGGGTTTTCCGCTTTTTAAACCAATCATTTCTGACATTTTACAAGAACAGTTCAAACTTAACCAATGACATTCAAACCTGCATACATAACAAATACCATCATTCCAGACATTCTTTTAACTAAACTAAACCACCTAGCAGTACCTGAACACACTTGTAAGTGGATCATAAGCTTCCTAACAGACAATAAGCAGCAGGTGAAGCTAGGCAGAATCACATACCTGTACAATTAGCACAGCCCCCCCCGCAAGGCTGTGTGCTTTCTCCACTTCTCCCTATATACCAATGACTGCATCTCAAATGATCCATCTGTTAAAATACCGAAGTTTGCAGATGATACAACAGTGATTGGTCTCATCCGAGACAACGATGAATCCGCATACCGACGGGAGGTTGTTCAACTTGCCTCGTGGTGTAACCGGAACAATCTGGAACTGAACACACTCAAAACCATAGAAATAGTGGTAGACTTTAGGAGAAACCCTCCCATACTATCACTTCTTACAATACTAGACAACAAAGGAGAGACCTTCAAATTTCTAGGTTCTATCATATCACAAGACTTAAAATGGTCACCTAACATCAAAAACGTCATCAAAAAAGCACAACAAAGAAAGTTCTTTCTGCACCAACTCAGAAAACTCAAACTGCCCAAGGAACTGCTGATACAGTTCTACAGAGGAATTTTTGAGTCTGTCATCTGCACCTCTATAACTGTCTGGTTTGGTTCTGCTACCCAACAAGACAGACACAGACTTCAGAGAGTAATTAGGACTGCAGAAAAAACAATTACTACTAACCTGCCTTCAATCGAGGATCTGTATACTGCATGAGGCAAAAAGAGGGCTGTGAAAATATGTACAGACTCCTCACATCCTGGACATAAACTGTTTCAACTCCTACCCTCAAAACAACATTACAGAGCACTGCACACCAGAACAACTAGACACAAGGACAGTATTTCCCCGAACGCCATCACTCTGCTAAACAAATAATTCCCTCAATGCTATCCAACTATTTACTATTAATCTTCTCATCACTCCTTGTTACCCATCCTCTCCCACTTGTGACTGTATTACGGTAACTTTGTCCCTTGTATCCTTATGATTTATATTGACTGTTTCCTAGTATGATTTGTTTGTTTATTGTACCCTATGACTATTACTAAGTGTTGTACCTTATGATTCTTGACTCTTGATGAATCTGTCTTTTCTTTTATGTACAATGAGAGCATATGCACCAAGACAAATTCCTTGTGTCCAATCAGACATGGCCAATAAAGAATTCTATTCTATTCTATTACAAATATGAAGAAAACCTGGTGTAATCAGAAATAAAAAGACTGTGAGTTCTATTCAGCTTTTGTATTCAAAACAAGTTCCTAGGCTTGGAATCTTCAAAGTCTGAAACAAGGATAGGTGGCATCAGTGGTGGGATTCAAATTTTTTTACGACCGGTTCTGTGGCAGGGGAAGGATACTGTAAAATCTCCAGTCAGAGGTGGTATTTGCTGGTTCTCTGAACTACTCAAAATTTCTGCTACCAGTTCTCCAGAACTGGTCAGAACCTGCTGAATACCACTTCTGGGTGGCATACAGATGTTTAGATATGCTCCTTTCATAAACCCTGACTCTTGGTTATACTGGCTGGAATGGTTGAGAATTGAAGTCATTTTTATCATTTTTTCCTAATTTGCTCTTAATTTTCTTAGAAGTTTTTAGCTAGTTTACATTTTCTTGCTAAGTATATAGAATATAGATTTTTCCCTTGCTAAATAGTTTATTATATAACAGTTATACAGTCTATATATTAGTTATCAGTTATTATTAATATATAATACCTTTCAAACAATTTAACTGTAATATTTAAATAAATCTATTTTTCAAAATAATTGAATTCCAAAATATTTGGCACTTTTGGATGCCAAAACCTATTGATTAATTTCTGGATTTTAATTAAAAATAAATAAAAATTCTAACACATAAGAAAAAAATATGCTTTTCTGCTCCTTTTGGACTCCAGTATAAATGTTAAAGTTGCTGGATTTTGTGGCATTATTCATAATGTTAGAAGACAGGTAGCTAAATCCACATGATTAATTTAGGGGGAAATGGGTCATTCATAATGTAAAAGTTGTTTAAATGCTACATTCATCAACTTTTATTATTCTGTAATAATTCTAAGATACATTTTTCTTTTTTTATATATATTTTTTATTTTTTAAGACAAACATACAAACAAAACATAAAAACATAAAACCATCTTCCATTTAATATACATATAGATACATTTTTCTTTATAAGCTGGTGATATAAAGAAAGGACTACATGATTAATTAACTAAAAACTACAAACTAAATGTAATAAACCTTAAGTCTACCCATAGCTTTCTTCTGAGTTCATCTCTGTGTATGTTCCCATGTAGTTCCTTCTATGTTTTGAAAGGCTCTTCATTCACTTTTTTTAGCATTAGAATTTCTTAAAGTATAATACTATTAGGCACGTTTTGTAATTATACCCCATAAAAGTTTAATGTATAAATTACTGAAAATTAATGAGTATCACTGCAAAGTACATATCATCCTATTAAGAAGTTACTGTGAATAAAATTCTGTGTGCAAAGAGTGTGTAAAGACAACTCAGTGAATTCTAGCACGTTATTGTGCCATCAAAATAGAATAATGGGTACAATTACCAAAATCTATCTGGGGTATATGTTGGCTTCCTAAGCTTTTCCAACAGCTCCATTTGAATCAACTTATTTGTCATTATCCAGTAGCCACTGACCATTTTCCAAGGTGAATGAAGATAGTTTCCCAGAAAGTGACTTTCTTTGTGTCTGTCACAACTAGTGGCATATAATGTGTTCACAGCATCATGCAGCCTGGGTAGAAGTGTTATAAAACCTCATAACTATTATTTTGGCACCAGTGAGGGGATGACTCTAGAACACAAGGTTAAATTATAGTGGGGAACTGATTTATAACAGTCAGATTATTATTTGGCCCCAGGAAACCATGAGGGCTCAGCTTTGTCAGTCAGTACAGTGGCATTTAAAACAACAACAACCCATGATTGCTGATAATGAAGTGGGAAGAAAGAGAAAGAAATACCATGCTTGATCTATTGTTTTATTAACATTGATGGCTTGTTTTACCAGTCTGATTTATCTGGATTTATTATTATTATCTCTTTTATTTATTAAACATGAAACTCAGTCAACTGAACATTTTAAAATGTATCACAAATATAATTGACAAATATCACAAATTAATATTAGTATTATTTAAAAAGTTGCTTTGGATAATTGTGCTTGAATACTAATTGGGAGGCAGCTGTTTTTTGAGTGCCAGGCTGGCTAAGAATGCTAGGAGTTAAAATCTAACACTTCTATTTTTAGTACTAGGTTGCAGAAGGCTGATGTGGAAAAAATTAAGAGTTACAATTTAACAAATAAATACCAAAAACTGAGATATCACTATGTCGCATGCTTTCTTCTGTAATCTTTTTTTTTTTGCTCTGTAGCACATACTTAAGAGTCCCTAAAAATTAATAACATGGGCAAGAATGGGGGATAGGCAGCATTGGGACACAAGCCATCCAATCCAGCATTAACTGGGGTCATAGGGCCAGCCATGCTCATTCCTGATATCTCTAACATATGGGCAAGGATTTCCATACAGAATGGAGAAAACATAACTGACAGGAAGAAATGTTCAATATATACTTCTGTCCTTCTCAGCAGATTCTGTGCCAGAGTTATATCCAGGCAACCAAGAAGAAGCTGATACAGAACAGACCAAATTTAGAGATTGCCTTTGCTTCAAATACTGCACAAGAGATGTTTTACAGAGCAATCCTATGCATATTTATTCATGAACAAATCCCACTGCTTAATGGGGTGTACACCCAGGCAAGTATATAAAAGGTTATAGCAAATTAGATCCTAGGAACATGATGTCAGCTCCTTTGCACACAGTCACCTTGTCTGAATCAAGATGCAACTGCAATTTGTTTTCCTGAATTTTCTTTCCTCTGTTCAGTTACTGCAGTGCCAATTACTTGTCCTATAAACCATTTACACTGTTCACAGCCACATTTATTTGTGTTAAGGTCATTTAATAAAAATGCCTTTACTATTTTTCTGAAATTCATTAAGATATTATATAGTTACATACTCTCGTGTTAAATAAGCTTTTAATAAAATTCATTGCCTTAGAGCATGCTGTCTTCCCCTTCTTTTTCTCCTTTTTTTTAAAGTTGCCAGTACCTAAAGAAGTATTTTCAGATGTAGTACTGTAATTATGTAATATTAATGAATGGTACCGCACACAGTTCTATTTGCAAGTCCTTTAATGGATGGAAGAAATTCATTGTACACAAAGTGCTTCTTGAGAATGACCTGACTTTGCAAAACTGCCCCAGGTTTAACAGCTCATGTAATATAAAAACAGATGCATAAATAATTGAGAATCAGAAATAGGCAATGTTTTAAGGATGATAGTATTCATGCAGATACTTATTAAAAAATCTGTTAGTTAATTCTATGGAAGCTTCCCATTTTACCAGTAAGTATGATGCACCATCCATATAGTCTTCACTGTGCATATTAGTTCTGGGTACAGCACAATCTTGTACGTTTCCTCAGAAATAAGACTCAGTATCTGAATTCAGACTTAATGTATACTTGTTAGTCTTTTTAAATCCATGTCCTGCCAAACGGCATTAAAATATTTCAGGTGTGCCTTGGAAAAAGACATACAACTGTATTGTTGCATACGATATGCGCATAATATAATGTGAACAACCATTCTTCAATGCACTTTGCAAGAACAAAATTTAAATTTTGGGATTCACAACATTACAGGCCTTACTCCAGGCAATAAAGCCTATACTGAAAAGAGTTGTTGCATATTTAATGCTCCATTTCCCCACCCCCTTTCATTACAAGGGGGAAAAAGTTGTACAGTTTAGGCATCTGCTACGGTATAGAAAGAGCACATGGCTTGTAGTTTTCCTCCATGTTAAGAAACCAGGCTTATCTCATTACTGATGACAGCACATATTGGTAGGTCATGGAGTAAGGGGACAGCCCTGCATGGAGCAGCTGGGGCCCAGAGTCAGCAATCTCATTAAAGTAAGCCGCTGCTGTTGCTGCTACTATTTTCAGCCAATAATAGATCTTTGCAGCTTGGTTAAAGTCAGTGTAAGCAGGTCATTACAAATAGCGCTTTTTTGTGTGCATATTATCTAAATTGAAAAAGTATAATTTCTCCTTTCATTGGCTATATTGATAACTTCCAGTTCAGGAATGAAACATGTCGATTAGTTAGTTAAAAGAGGTTAGTTCAGTTTTATGCTTCCAACATTAAATCTTGCTTAGTGCAAACAAGTATTGTTTTGATGATAGGTTATTTACAGATTATTCTTTTCAATGGAACACACAACCATCAAAATGAAGTTGAAATGCTGCAGGATTCTCCCTTACCCAGCATTTTTTTTACTATTTAAGCTTAACTTCATTTGCTATTTTTAGAACTTAAAAAGCAAATCTACATTGTGTTTAAGTTCTCTATCCTTCATTCAACAGTATAATAATATGCAAAGGAAATTCATTGCAGTGTGCAAAGGTTCAAAATATGGTAATATGGCAAACAGAATCTCATCGAACAATCTTTATACTAAACTGAGGGGAATGTATCCATGGGATTCTTTAGGTGGCAGACAATGTTTTTCTATACAGTAATTGCATCTTCCTTAATGAGCAGATAAACAGCCAGATTTACAGCCTTATCCAGACTTGCTATGCTAGTTTCTACACATTTAAACTAAGGCGTTCCTATTTTTGTATTAACTGTTGCAAAATTTGTTGTGCAAGCCATTTTTTTTCAGATTGCTAGCCCAACCACTGGTGAAGATTCAGGATTCTAGGGGCTTTCCTAGTAAGATTAATTCTTGAATAGTGTTTTCTAACCTATAAAACCTCACATTAGATAGCTACAAGATACCCTGCTTTTAGTGCTTGCTTAAGTGCCTTTCTAGTCACTGTGAGGCATTCTGAGATGCTAGATGCCCTGAGAATTAACCAGAATAGAAACTCATAATAAAAATATCTTAATTACCTTGTAGAATATTAATAGTTATATATGAAGCTAAGTCAATATAGTTACCCAGTGCATAAGAAAATAGGAACCTTTTTTAAAAAAATGTTACATTGACATTCATTCACTCTCCAAGTGAAAGAATATGTCTACTCATATGGCTATATTTATAGTATTTGATTGTCTTCTGATTCTAGTTAGGGGCTGAAAACCTGATGGTTTGTCTGTACCTAATAGAAGTGGCCACTCCTTCATTCATCACTGAAATATTTTCAAAGCCTCCACTGAGAAAGAAACCAGGTTTGAAACATTTATTTAACTCTCAGTAGTCATTAAGACTTAAATATATGCTTAAAGTCCAGTCTGTGTTTGCAATGTGCCATTAAAATTATGCTTTCCTAAAGCCTCACTCTGTGTATGTTTACTCTAACCTAATTCTCACTAAGTGTAGTGGAACTGACAATTATTTTCATCTCTAAGTAACTGCGATCTTAAACACACAATAAGTCCCATTGCACATAATGGTTTTTATTTCCAAGGAAAAATGCTTAGCAATGTGCCATTAATTAGTTATATGGCAGTCTTCACTGCCAGTCTGTCCCCAGAGCAAAGCTGTGTACTGTTGCCAGAAAACATGGCTTTATGTAATGATTATTGGCAATTTCAGTTCTTTTATATATTGCTAGGTATGAGTACACAAGATAAAGAAAACTGGAAGACCAGAAAAGTGTTTGTGATAAGGAAAGAAAAATCATAATATGCAAGTATAGATAGGTTCTGTTAAGTTTGCATGAAGAGTCAGACGCGAAGAGCTTCAGTGAAGAGTTTATTAAGTGACTACAGCTCGAATGGACCCGACTTGGCTGGGCTACGGCTGCTTCTTATAGCCAGCAGCCGTAGTTGCCAGCCAATCAGAGTGCAGGGTTTTCCCGCACTATTTACCCAATCTTATTTGACATTTTACAAGAACAATTCAAACTAAACCAATGACATTCAAACCTGCATACATAACACCCCTCCCCACTAGGTTCAGTCCATACCAAACCCCAACCTATCTAATGTATTCTTTTAAATAGGTGGGGCTCTTACGTGTACGTTGAGACCTTCGTGGTTCAGAAGTTTTAACATTCTCACCCAGTGAGAGAGGAAATGTGTCTGCTGACATTTCCCCACTGGGACTTCCTGTGAAAGAAGACCCTGTTTGATTGTTAGAATCTGGTCTCTCCTCCCAACCCATCTCCAGCCCAATGTCAGCACCTAATTCAGGTAGTGATGTGCAATCTTCCACTTCTAAGGATGGATTTTGGCATTGTGACAGGTTTTGGAATGGTTCCTGTCGTAATGGCTCGTTACACATGGGGTGGATTCTTGCTTGCTGATTTTCCTCATGTTCCTCCCCTTCCCCCCTAGAATTGAGGGAGAAGTGAGGGAACTAGAGAGGAACAAGTGCGATGTTCCTGAGAGAACCTGGGTCTAAGTTGATCAATGTGCCTGCTCCAGAGAAGTCCATCCTCTGTTTGCACCCTGAAAATGAGGGCCTGTGATCTGAGTTATCTCAGCAGGAGGTTCACCTATAACTTTTTTCATAAACAGTGATGTCCCCAGGACCCAGTTGCTGAAGCTTCTCCTTGGTAAAACGTAATCTTCAGCCCGGCGTTAGCGAAGGGTGCCCAGGGGCAGTAGGATGTCTGATACCCTGTTGTGCTAAATAGGATTCAAAAGAAGTTTGTAAATTGAGGGCCATTGTCAGAGACAAGAACATCAGGTAACCCGTGGGTTACAAAAAGTTTTTTGAGCTGTTTGATGACAGCATCAGTTGTGGTGGATGCCATGGGGATTACCTCTAGCCATTTGGAATATGCATCTACTATAATAAGAAAGGTGTGCCTCTGGTAGGGCCAGCGAAATCAATGTGAATCAGACCATGGGCCCCTAGGACATTCCCATTCCTGTTTGGGGTGAGAGGTGGGGCAGGCCTGACTACCTGACAGTTGGGACAAGATGCAACCCAGTTTTCAACCATTTTGTCAATACCTGGCCACCATACATAACTCCTGGCCAATCCCTTCATCCTTACAATCCAGGATGACCCTCATGTAACATTTCCAAACCTCTCTTTTCAGTTTTGCAGGAATAACCACCCTGTTACCCCACAATACATCCTCTTAATACAGATAATTCAGTTTGCCTGGACTTAAAAGGTTGGGCAAGGTGAGGTAGATCTTGAAGAGGCCAACCTTTCTTAATCCAGCCTATAACAGGAGCCAACACAGTGTCTTTGGCAGTCTCTCTGGCAATTTCAGCAGCATGAACTGGAAGCTTGGCAACAGTTTCTAGGAAAAAGGTGTGTGTTTCAGGTTCAAAGTCCTCCTTGTGGCAAGGAAGTGGGCAACGACTCAGTGCATCAGCATGTCCAATGTCCTTGCCAGGCTTGTGGATAAGTTTGTATGAATAAGCAGCAAGAAATTCAGTCCACCTCAGCATTCTTGGTGACAGGATAGTAGGTGTAGGCTTGTCTCCTGCCACAATGCCTAACAAAGGTTTGTGATCTGTAACAATGGTAAATGTTCTCCCATACAGATATTCATGAAATTTCTTAACAGCTGCAACAATTGCCAATGCCTCCTTGTCCAATTGGCTGTAATTCCTCTCTGCTTTGGTCAAAGTGCGAGAGTAAAATGCAATAGGGCTTCTCTCCCACTGGGAAGCCTGTGGCTCAAACCCCCCCCCACTCCAAAAGGGAATGCATCACAAGTCAGTACAACAGGCAAATTCTCAGAGAACTGTATCAGTACAGCATCAGATGTGATTAGTCTTTTAATACTGTTAAATGCTGATTGTTCCTTCCTGCCCCAGACCCAAACAGACTTTTATCAAGTAATCTGTGCAATGGTTCAGCAATGGTTGCCTTCTGAGGTAGGAACATGTGATAAAAGTTAATGAGTCCAAGGAAGGCTTGCAAATCTGTTTTGCATTTAGGTCTAGGGGCTTCTTTGATTGCTTTAACCTTGGCATCTGTAGGGTGGATGCCATGCTTGTCAATCATGTAGCCCAGGAACTCAACCTTGTCAGTTTTAAGAGTGCATTTTTCTTCCTTGACTTTTAACCCCGCTTTCCTGAATCTGGTAAGGACTTCTCTGAGTCTTTCTTGTAACTGAGTGTCATTTTCAGCAGAGATTAACACATCATCAAAGTAAGGCACTACCCCTGGCAGTCCTTGGAGCATTCTTTCCATAAGGCTTTGAAAGATGCCTGGTGCCACGCTTACTCCAAATTGTAACCTTTTACATTTGAAAGCACCTCTATGAGTCACAATGGTTTGGGCCTCTGCAGTGGCATCATCAACTGTTAGTTGTTGATATGCCTGGGCCAGATCCAATTTGGCAAAGACTGTACCCCTGCCAAGTGAATGTAACAGATGATGCACCACTGGAACTGGATATGCGCTCTGCTGCAGCGCATGGTTCAGTGTCCCCTTATAGTCTCCACAGATTCTTACTGACCCATCTTGACTGGTGTGACTATGGGTGTCTCCCATCTGGAGTGGTCAGTGGGCTCTAAAACCCCTTGAGCTATTAATTTGTCTAATTGTGCATCAATTTTTCCTTTAAAGCAAATGGGACCCTTCTGGGCTTTAAACGAATGGGGGCACCTTGGGATCTAGGTTGAAAGTGATAGGGGTCCCCATATACTTGCCCAATCCTTCGCTGAAGACCTCTGGAAACTCAGACTTCAAGGCCTCCTCCCATTCAGAGTTGCTCACGTGATTGATGCCAGTCACCTCGATGCCTAGTGGATTGAACCACTCAAGTCCCAGCAAGCTTGGCGATCCTTGTCCACGATGGTCAGGGCAAACGTTTGGTGTGGCCTTTAAACTTCACGTTGAATTCTCTTGTTCCAACTACTGGAATCTTGTTCCCTTGGTAGTCTTTAAGAGTCAGTGCTTGCTTCTGGAAATGTTTCTTCTGAATGTTGGGAAGTAGCCTGTGAATAGTGTCCCATGACACCATAGATAAATAGGAGCCTGAGTCCACTTCCATTTGGCAAGGCCTTCCTTCAATGAATACCTTCACATGTACTTTTCTGCTTCTCAAGGGTGAAGAATGACCAATGGTGATTGTTTGATGAGTTTCATTCTTCCCATTTGCTTCTGAGTTGCGCCCCATTTTCTCACTGAAGTTGTTGGGCTTGAATTCTTTCTCAGGAAATTTCTTCCTACTAGGTGGAGTTCTGGATGATTTGCAGACTCTTGCTAGGTGACCTCTTTTCTCACAACGTAGGCAGATGGTGTCTAAAAACTTGCATTCAGTGCGGGGTGCCCCCCCCCCACCTCTGCAATAAAATTCTTGCCTTTTCTTCCAGGTCTTTCCTTTCTTCTTTTCTTCTCCATTCTGAGTCTATAAATTCCTTCCTCCACCTCACTACAGTCTGAATCAGAATCTATTTGCTCGCAATGGGTTGTTGTGGACTTTTCCACATCAGAATGGCTTGAGGCCTTGTTAATTTTCTTCATGGCTGCTGCTGAGGACTTGGTTGCTTCCACTGAAACAGCTTCCTCTATGGCCTCCTTAAACGTGATCTTAGGTTTCATTAGTAATTTGCTCTATAAAACCTTATCTTTAAGGCCTAGAACAAATGGCCTCTTCTAAGTTGGTAAACTCACAAGCACCCCCAATGTCCCTTAAACTTGCCACAAAGTCGTTAACATTTTCGCTTTCCCCTTGATCCCGACGATAAAACTCGTGTCTCTTAATGAGGCACGATACTTGTGGGGCGTAATGGGCTCTTAAAAGCTTTTCTAAATCAGGCCATTCCATTACCTTCAAGTCTGCACCTCCTGCCAATGCCTTCGCCATCTTGAAGACTGCCGGACCGCAGTGCGTGAGAAATACCGCCCTCTTCCGCTTCTCGGAGATGTCGGCGAGGTCGTTTCCTTCCAAATACATTTGGAAGCGATCCGCATACGATTCCCAGTCTTCTATCAACGGGCTGGGGGTGTTCAGCAAGCCATCTCGCTCTTCTGCTTGTCTTCCACGTCGTTCTTCTTCAGGGGAATCCCACCTTGCCAGTGTTAAGTTTGCATGAAGACAGACACGAAGAGCTTCAGTGAAGATTTTATTAAGTGACTACAGCTCGAATGGACCCAACTTGGCTGGGCTACGGCTGCTTCTTATAGCCAGCCTTGTAGCCAATCAGTGAGGGTTTCCCGGTTATTCCCAGTCTTCTGCTGCCGGATCGAACGGGCTGGGGGTGTTCAGCACAGCCATCTCGCTCTTCTGAGGGGAATCCCACCTTCGCCAGTGTTAAGTTTGCATGAAGAGACAGACACGAAGAGCTTCAGTGAAGAGTTTATTAAGTGACTACAGCTCGAATGGACCCAACTTGGCTGGGCTACGGCTGTTTAACCAGCAGCCGAAGTTGCAGCCAATCAGAGTGCAGGTTTCTATTTAAACCAATCTTATTTGACATTTTACAAGAACAATTCAAACTAAACCAATGACATTCAAACCTACATACATAACAGGTTCTATTTAGTTTCCACTCATAAATTTCTAGGTCATCGTTGGGTTTATTCACAGTCTCCCTATATTTATTCCTAATCAGTTTTTTTAAAAAAAAGTTGTGGTAAGTAATCCTTCAGTCATTGCAGTGTTTGGACCATTTTCCCCATTAGCTTCAGCCAGCAAAGAATATAGGAACTATTGACTATCTCTTTTTAAACTGTTGAATGTATGCAATCAGACATGCCTTCTGGCATCAACATTAGTACATAGCTCCTATCATAGCAGAGCTAGAGACTTGTGAATAGAATTAGCTTAGGAGATAGTTTAGGGTGACTGAAATATGACACTGTGGCCCTACTTTAATCCTTTGGTTTGGAATTAAAAACATCCAGTACATCCATGTCGTCATCATCTTCATCCTCAAGTTATCCTCACTAAACAGCCAGGTCTTCAGGGCCCTTCAAAACAATGGTAGGGTGGGAGCCTTTGTAGCTCAGGCTGTTAAATGCCTGCTCTTAAGATCCAGCTGCCTACAATTATTGTAGGCTCGAATCCCACCAGGCTCAAGGTTGACTCAGCCTTCCATCCTCTCAGGGTAGGTAAATTGAGGACCCAAGATTGTTGGGGGCAATTAGCTGACCTTGTAAAAATGCTGCTTAGTAATAAGCAGGCATATACAATGGAATGAAGGCTATTGCTGAGCACATTGGGTTGTATCCCAGAATTGTAAGCACCCTGAGTCTTCGGAGAAGGGCGGCATATAAATGTAATTTAAAAAAAAAAAAAATCTCAGGAGACTCATTACAGAGAGCCGGCACTGCTAGACAAAAGACATGCTTCCAAAATCGTAATGGATTTATTGAAGGAATTGGATCAGATCAGCCAGGCAGATACTTTCGCTAGAGGAATTGTGCAACATGTATATCATAGTATTTACACATTGTACTTACAATTAGTTGCAGACATCTCCTAAAAATATTTTACACCTCACAGGGAGAAAAAATATTTTTTAGTTATTTAAGTACTGTAATAAAATTTTAATCCTTTTTGCTTCTGGTTTTTGAAAGATGAACAAGAACCAAAAGAATGTGAAAATTATAATGAAAGATTGATTTCTCAAAAGTCAAAATTTTGCTGAAATATAGTTGTTCACCATCAAGTACACTACATTTTACTTGCACCTGCAATAATGGTGAGTTGCAAAGTATATTTAAAAGCCTTAGACCTTGATGGTTTGCTGTTCTTTTATCTCAGTTTTCTTTCATATTGTTCATTTAAAAACTAGAGGTCAGTGCATTGATCTGTTAGTTCAAAATTGTTTGTGGTGATTGGCAGCAGTTCTGGAATTTTCAAATAGGAGTGTGTTGCTTTTTAAAATCAATCCTACCTGGAGATATTGGGGATTAAGCTTGAAACATTTTGTGACCTTTTCTCCAAAAGTACAATACTCACTTTCCCTCCCTCCCTCCCTCTCTCTCCCCCTCTCCCTCCCTCCCTCCCCCTCTTTCTCTCCATATATGAGAGAGAGAGAGAAAATGAAAATATATATTATTGTGATACAGTGTGTCTTTAAATAAAGAAATAGAGATATAATAAAATAAAATTCTGCTTCCATGTCTTGATTATCCTGTCCAAATTCGTTAAGTAAGGTATCAAAGGTCTTAAGCAAATTTAAAAATATTGAGTTTGAAAGACTCAATGTATACTGTATTGGGAAATCAGCATGTTATTGTCAAACATTCAATAACCATACAAAATAACTTTGTTTAAAGTGTATATAGTACACAGGTCAAATGTGGGAAGAAATCACCAGACAAGATGTACTTGAAAAGCAACATTATTTGTTACCACAGCTTTGTTGCCAGAAGCTAGAAACTAGTTTAGATCCTGTTTTATTACTGAAGTCAAGTGCAGTTGTTTTATCATTCCCATTATGCTCCTCCTACGTCTCTTATTCCAGCTTTTCAATCAACCATGCACAATATTATAATGAACTTCTTGCCTTGTAAGGAATAAAATATGTGTGGCATGTGCTTATGTGGCATATATAGAACTTGCTCTGATGTTCATTTGCTGCATTTCATTTATCAGAAGGCCAAATAAACACTGTGTCATATCCATCCAACAAGTTGGTATTGTAATTCAGCTCACAAAAGAACAGCACACAGACATTACCATCCTCATCTGCATAAAATGCAGCACATGTAAATAGACCTATTTTGAGCATTTGACTTAATAAGGTTTGCCTATCTGCTATATCAGAATTAAGCTTTACTTGCCTGTGCAGTTATTAAGAAAATGTGTGTGTCCATGGGTGTGAACAGTCCATCTACAAAGTGAAAATAAAACAGCTAGATGTTAACTTCTCTTCGAACATATTGTCTAGCTCTTCTACTTGCCATAATGTTCTAACTCTGCCTATGTTTTGCAAACTGCGTGTCTTTAAAATCTCTGATGGAGCAGATTTCATTTGTTGGGTTATAATTGCCCATTTGTCAGGTTGCCAGGCCCAGCAAGGTTCTGCATTTGCTCAAATGACTATAAAGATATTATTTACTCTCCGTTTGTTATGAAGCACAATAAAGAAAAAATGCCAGGAACGTTGCTGGGCAAACATTGTGATGTCAACAGAGAAGGTTATAAAATCTGATATAAAAAGTTTCTTCTAGTGTTTCCCCTCTAAATGACTTAAAGGTCAGGGTTTAGGTTGGTTTATTATAGACTGGGTTATTTGTCAGGTTGCTGTATGTTTAGTTCTGTGGGGGAAATGAGAAGAATAGCAAATAGGAAAACATCTTAAACTGTGTACCTTTTAGTGCGCAAATGTATGTGTGTACATGCAAGCACATGCATACACACACCTATCTTTTGAAGTTGTAATACTTCCCAAGCTTCATACGCTTCAAGTATTTTGACACTAACCTGTCAATCCCCATTCCATCTTTACGGCCAAAGAATTTGGAATTCAGATCTCCACTCATTCAGAGGTAGCAAATTGAGGATAGATTCTGTGCATGCTGCCCATTTTGTGAAGATACTATATGGATTATGATCTTATTCCTATTTGCCATATAACACATATAACTCAACATTGTTGCCTAAAAGGTCAAGCTAGGAGGGTTAGAAGAAATGAGAGGAATAATATAAAAGCACTGTTTCAAAAAGTATGCTTTTATTGTTGGGACTACAGGAATACTTCTCATTTTTGTCATTTTTTAAATATAAATACTTAAATAGAGCTGCTGTTGCCTTCAAAATCATGGGAACTATACAGTTTGGGAAGGACAATAGAGATTTTAGCCAGTAATGTTGCCAGAACTGAGCATTAGTTCATAAGTTAAATTTATAGCATCTTCATGTATCCCAAACATATGAGTCCAGATGTCCATCCAATGAACTGTAATATTTTTGAAACTCAATGTAAGCTTGATTATACATTCATTGATACTTTCTGCACTTGTGCAGTTCGTCTGCTGTAATTGCATACGGCCTACTGCTGAAATACGTAAGAAGAAAGTGCATTTGCGCATACTGTATGTGGAATCCAATTTATTTTAACCCTTCAGTTATTCTTTAGGAAAAGAACAAATAATTTGAAAATGCAATTAGAGGAGGTGACTTATGGGAACTGTCTCTGCCTTGACATCATCAGCAACATATTGAATCTTGTAATAAACAGGTAAGATTTGGTTGCACAGTACTGTTTCTACTCATTTTGATCCATTGCCACAATATACTTTACTAGTTTCACATATTGATCTACTATATTAAACAAAATGTCTAGAATGACAGTCACTCAAATAAGTAACATCATGTATGGTGCGCTGATGCAGTAGCATCTAACCTGTACATTACCAGAATACCTTTGATGTGCATTCACTGAAATTATGAATTACATACAGGTAGTTCTCCTTTAGCAACCATTAAAAAAGTAACTTTGCAACCAATGACTGCATTTATGACCATCACAGTTCTATAAAACAAACAAAAGCTGAGGTAAATTCATAAGGACAGTCACAGTTTCACTTAGGAATAACTTCACTTAACAACTAAGTGGCCGATCCTCATTGGGGTCACTAAACAAGGATTGCCTGCAAGGTCATTTTGATATCAAACTTTTTTTACCCTATTTGTTTGTCAATAGAAAAGAATGTTCATGACAAGTACAGGTGGTCCTCAACTTACGACCACAATTGAGCCCAAAATTTCTGTTGCTAACTGAGAAATTTGTTAGGTGAGTTTTGCCCCATTTTATGACTTTTCTTGCCATGTTTGTTAAGCAAATAACTGCAGTTGTTAAATTAGCAACACGGTTGTTAAATGAATCTGGTTTCTGCATTGACTTTGCTTGTCAGAAAGTTGCAAAAGATGATCCCGGGCCACTGCAACCCATCATAAATGTGAGTCAGTTGTCAAGCATCCAAATGTAAATTATATGACCATGGGGATTCAAATAATTTAACAACCGGTTCTCTGCCCTAATGATTTCTTCCAACAACCTGTTTGCCAAACTGCTCAGAAAATTAACAACCAGTTCTCCCGAAGTGGTGCAAACTGGCTGAATCCCATCACTGATGGGGATGTTGCAACGGTCATAATTGTGAAAAATGATCATAACTCACTTTTTTCAGTGACGTAACTTTTGAATGGTCACTGAGTGAACTGTTGTAAGTCGAGGACTGTATGTATTAGTATCTCATATGGTACAGTTCCACTAAAATGCTACCCCATGGAAGATTATTTTTTTCTTTCATTATTAAAAATATAGCACACCAATCATTCAGTTGTTTAAGAAAGTCCAACACATCTGAGCAGCACCAGACTAACAATTAGAACTTTGTCCTAGTTTATTTCTTAACTGGGTAAGGAACTTAACATTAAATGTTCAGATGAAACTTCTCTATGGTAAACAATTTCATGTGTTGCCACATTTCCGTGAATGCACATTAAATGAATCCCGATAACATGGCATGTATTAGATGCTATTGCATCAGTATTTTCACGTAACATGGTGACTCTTTTTTTGATTGGTTCTTACTATATATTTAACCTTATTTTTGCTGAGTTCTTGGGGCTAGTTTGTTTGCCTTTGTCTTTTGGTAAAACAAAGATAAAATCAAACATGTTCGGGTTTTTAAAAAAGAGCGTTTCATTTTTTTAAAAACATTATTCAAAGGCTTGCATTTACAGTACAAACACAACCCAGCCTTGTCCCCAACCATGCAAAACAAAAAACCCTATCAAATTTGCCTTTCTCCCAGTTTTATATTCTACCGGTTACCAGCATATGCAAACAGTAATGCACATCTGTAATGAATACCATATGCAATTATCTGCAACAGCACCTCCCTAAGTGCCAGAAGTGGCTCTTTTAACAGTCCTCTAAATTTGCCATTTTCTGTTGCATTCATTAAGCTGTCCTTTTGTGCATATCAAGTAAGGTTTTCAATGCAAACTGAAATTTTACGTGCTTTGTTGGTCTGCAGGTAATTATCAGTGGGATTATTTTAATCCATTTGCTGCATGTGCTGCAGGATAATTTATTGTCCCAAACAAACAAACAAATAAAGCTCCCAAAATGAGATTTCTGCTAAGTAATACATTTACAGAGTTCAGAGCTAAAGGAAAAAGGCTGCCAGTATGTTCTCAGTTTAGGACTGTGATTTAATTCAAAAATGCTTTCAGATATAAACTTAACACTGTGTCTACTGAGAAGACAATTTCAATGAGATGGACTACAAAGTAAGCAGGTGGATTGGAAACATTTGGGTCTTCAATTTTTTTCAGAATTACAACTTGTGCTAACCCCACCCACTATTAGACACTGACACAGAATATGGTATTTGTAGTTCACAAAGATGTGGAGGGCCCTTATTCCCACCCCAGCACTCAAGATAGATGATTTGAGCTCCATTTAACAAAAGCTACCTTGATCATGAGGTTATCTGGAGCAATAATATCATAATGTGAAAGAATTTAATCTAAGGACTAATGTTTGTCCAAAATCCTACACATTTAATAAATTCTAACAGCAGACATCCTCTGCAGTAGTGAAATGTAGTGGTGACTAATTAAATATTAAATGAGTCTGTGTGGTTAGCTTTTGATGATCCTTGCAACTTACAAGCTGGCAAAAATTTGCTGAGTAATATCATAAGAAAGGCAAAAGGACACAAAGTACTGACCATGTATTTTATGTTTGCGTAAAATCATAGATCTTTCTTCCAGAGGTGAGCGCAAAATCTGAAAGGATTTAAGCAACATTAAAAGCAGTATATAGCTGGATAAACACATCAAACTAAGCTATTATGTGATTTGCTTGGTCTTGGGCTTAGCGCTCATTACTCTGTTATCTAGTTCAATATAGCTGGTAAAACAAACAATGGCTTAAGCAGAGGAATCCATAACCTGTTTGGAACAGTAAGCACACTTTTAAGAACATATACGGGCATTCTCACAAAATGGTTGCTGTGGTAGGTGTGGTCACTCACAAAATATTTGGTTACTATGAGGCAAACGTAACACTGGCTGTAGTTATGTACTATTTGATTTTCTTCTGGGTTCCAACTATGTTCTAAAAATATTGCTGAAAATACATACATGCTTGAAGTTAGTGATATGCTTTGCAGCATATCAGATTGTTTTTGTTATGTATGCAGGTTTAAAGTCATTGGTTTAGTTTGAACTGTTCTTGTAAAATGTAAGAAATGATTGGTTTAAAAAGTGCGGGAAAACCCTGCACTCTGATTGGCTGGCAACTGCGGCTGCTGCCTATAAGTAGCAGCCGCAGCCCAGCCAAAGTGGGTCCGTTCTGAGCTGTAGTCACTAATAAAGAAAGAGCTTGAAGCACTCCGCGTCTGTCTCTTCATGCAAACTTAACACTGGCGATGAAGGTGGGATTCCCCTGAAGACGACGGCAACGCGGAACAGAAGGAGAGCGAGATGGCTGTGCTGAACACTCCCCCCTCAGCCCCGTTCGATCCGATGGCAGAAGTCTGGGAGTCGTATGCAGATCGTTTCCAAATGTATCTGAAAGGAAACGATCTTGCCGACATTTCCGAGAAGCGAAAGAGGGCGGTCTTTCACGCACCGCGGTCCGGCAGTTTTCAAGATGGCGAAGGCATTGGTGGGAGCTGCAGACGTGAAGGTAATGGAATGACCTGACTTAGAAAAGTTGTTAAGAGCCCATTACACCCCACAAGTATCGTGCCTCATTAAGAGACACGAGTTTTACCATCGGGATCAAGGGGAAAGTGAAAACGTAAACGACTTCGTGGCAAGTTTAAGAGACATTGGGGGTGCATGCAAATTTAACAATTTAGAAGAGGCCATGCGCAATCGATTTGTTCTGGGCCTTAAAGACAAGGTGCTTCAGAGCAAGTTATTACTAAAACCTAAGATCACACTGAAGGAAGCAATAGAAGAGGCCTCTTCAGCAGAAGCTACCAAGTCCTCAGCAGCGCCATGAAGAAAATCAACAAGGCCACAAGCCATCCTGATGTGGAAAAGTCCACAACAACTCATTGTGAGCAAATAGATTCTGAGTCAGACTGTAGTGAGGTGGAGGAAGGAATTTTCAGACTCAGAATGGAGCGGAAAAAGAAAGACCTGGGAAGAAAGAGGCAAGATTTCTACTGCAGAGGGTGTGGGGGAAGCCACCCCCGCACTGAATGCAGGTTTTTAGACACCATTTGCCTCTGTTGTGATAAAAGAGGACATCTAGCAAGAGTCTGCAAAGCATCCAGAACTCCACCCAACAGAAGAAAGTTTTCTACAAGCAAAGACAAAGAATTCTGGCCCAACAATCTTAGTGAGAAGATGGGGCGCAGCACAGAAGCAAATGGGAAGAATGAAACTCATCAAACAGTCACCATTGGTCATTCTTCACCCTTAAGAATCAGGAAAGTACATGTGAAGGTATTTATTGAAGGAAGGCCTTGCCAAATGGAAGTGGACTCAGGCTCCTATTTATCTATGGTGTCATGGGAAACTATTCACAGGCTACTTCCCAACATTCAGAAGAAACATTTCCAGAAGCAAGCACTGACTCTTAAAGACTACCAAGGGAACAAGATTCCAGTAGTTGGAAGAAGAGAATTCAACGTGAAGTTCAAACGCCTTCCACTGACCATCATGGACAAGGACCGGCCAAGTCTGCTGGGCCTTGAGTGGTTCAACCCACTGGGCATCAAGGTGACTGGCATCAATCACGTGAGCAACACTGAGTGGGAAGAGGCCTTGAAGTCTGAGTTTCCAGAGGTGTTCAGCAACGGATTAGGCAAGTACTTGGGGACCCCTATCTCCTTTAACTTAGATCCCAAGGTACAACCAATCCGTTTAAAACCCAGAAGGGTCCCATTTGCCTTAAAGGAAAAAATTGATGCACAATTAGATAAACTAATAGCCCAAGGGGTTTTAGAGCCCACTGATCACTCCAGGTGGGAGACACCCATAGTCACACCAGTCAAGGCTGATGGGTCAGTGAGAATCTGTGGAGACTACAAGGGGACATTGAACCATGCGCTACAACAGAGCACATATCCAGTTCCAGTAGTGCATCATTTATTACATTCCCTTGGAGGGGGCACAGTTTTTGCCAAGTTGGACCTGGCACAGGCATATCAACAATTAACAGTTGATGATGCCATTGCTGAAGTCCACACCATTGTAACCCATAGAGGTGCTTTCAAATGCAAAAGGTTACAGTTTGGAGTAAGCGTGGCACCAGGCATCTTCCAAAGCCTTATGGAAAGAATGTTACAAGGGTTGCCAGGGGTGATGCCCTATTTTGATGACGTTTTAGTTTCTGCTGAAAATGACACTCAGCTACACGAGAGACTCAGGGAAGTCTTAACCAGATTCAAAAAAGCAGGGTTAAAAGTCAAAGAAGAAAAATGCACACTTAGAACAGATAAAGTGGAATTCTTGGGTTACATGATTGATAAACATAGCATCCACCCCACAGAGGCAAAGGTTCAGGCAATCAAAGAAGCCCCCAGGCCAAAATGCAAAACAGATTTGCAAGCATTCTTGGGACTCATTAACTTTTATCATATGTTCCTACCTCAGAAGGCAACTATTGCAGAACCCCTACATAGGTTGCTGGACAAGAAATCTGTTTGGGTCTGGGGGAGGAAGGAACAAGCTGCATTTAACAATATCAAGAGACAAATCACGTCTGATGCTGTGCTGATACAGTTCTCTGAGAACTTTCCTGTTGTTCTGACTTGTGATGCCTCCCCTTTTGGAGTGTGGGGGGGTGTTGAGCCATGTGCTTCCCAGTGGGAGGGAAGCTCCTATTGCATTTTACTCTCGCACTTTGACTAAAGCAGAGAGGAACTACAGCCAACTGGACAAGGAAGCCTTGGCAATTGTAGCAGCTGTCAAGAAATTCCATGAGTATTTATATGGGAGAACATTTACTGTTGTCACAGATCACAAACCTCTTCTAGGCATTGTGGCAGGAGACAAACCAACGCCCACGATCCTGTCACCAAGAATGCTGAGATGGACTGAGTTTCTTGCTGCTTATTCATACAAATTGATCCACAAACCTGGTAAAGACATTGGGCACGCAAATGCTTTGAGTCACTGCCCACTTCCTTCACACATTGAGGACCCTGTTCCTGAGACTCACACCTTTTTTCTAGAAACTGTTGCCAAGCTTCCAGTACATGCTGCTCAAATTGCCAGAGAGACTGCCAAAGACACTTTATTGGCTCCTGTTATAGCTGGATTAAGAAGGTTGGCCACTTCAGATCTACCTCAACTTGCCCAATCTTTCAAATCCAGGCAAACTGAATTATCTGTATTAAGGAGGATGTATGCTGATGATACCC
>CM019149.1:109453835-109696002 GCA_009733165.1 Naja naja
CTGTTGTCACAGATCAAACCTCTTCTAGGCATTGTGGCAGGAGACAAACCAATGCCCACGATCCTGTCACCAAGAATGCTGAGATGGACTGAGTTTCTTGCTGCTTATTCATACAAATTGATCCACAAACCTGGTAAAGACATTGGGCACGCAAATGCTTTGAGTCACTGCCCACTTCCTTCACACATTGAGGACCCTGTTCCTGAGACTCACACCTTTTTCTAGAAACTGTTGCCAAGCTTCCAGTACATGCTGCTCAAATTGCCAGAGAGACTGCCAAAGACACTTTATTGGCTCCTGTTATAGGCTGGATTAAGAAGGGTTGGCCACTTCAAGATCTACCTCAACTTGCCCAATCTTTCAAATCCAGGCAAACTGAATTATCTGTATTAAGAGGATGTATGCTGATGATACCCAGCTTTACATCTCCACCCCAGACCAGATCAGTGATGCTCTCTCCGTGATGTCCCAGTGCCTGGAGGCGGTACGGGTCTGGATGGGTAGTAACAGGCTTCAGCTCAACCCCACCAAGGCGGAGTGGCTGTTCTTACCAGCATCTCGGTCTTTATTGGATGTACCATCTTTGGTCATGGGGGGAGAGGTGTTGCCCCCCGTGGATAGGACGAAGGAACCTGGGTGTCTCCTGGACTCACAGCTCGGTTTGGAGGAGCATGTGGGAGCTGTGGCCAGGGGGGCTTTTGCCCAGGTTCGGCTGGTTCGCCAGCTTCGCCCTTATTTGGCACGAGATGCCTCTTGACGGATACTCATGCGCTCATCACCTCTAGAATTGACTACTGCAATGCTCTCTACATGGGGCTTCCCTTGCGGACGGTCCGGAGGCTTCAGCTGGTGCAGAATGCAGCCGCGCGGGCTGTGATGGGGGTATCCCGATACTCCCATGTTACACCCCTCCTGCGCGGCTTGCATTGGTTGCCGGTTGCCTCTCGGGTCGCCTTCAAGGTCTTAGTTACAACTTATAAAGCCCTTAATGGCTTGGGTCCAGGGTACTTGCGGGAACGCCTCCTGCCAGCATCACTCTCCGATCGCCCTGTTCGCTCTCATAGGAGGGGCCTCCTTGGGGTGCCGTCAGTCAGACATTGTGGGCTGGCGGTCCCCAGGGCTAGGGCGTTCTCTGTGGGAGCACCTGCCCTTTGGAATCAGCTCCCCGTGGATCTCCGTTTGGCCCCTGACCTCCGCTCCTTCCGCCGGGACCTGAAGACTTGGTTGTTTCAACGGGCTGGCCTCGAATGACCCAGGGGGGGTGTTGGGTTTTATTTTACTTTATTTGGCTTGTTTAGTTGTTTAATTCTGTTTTATTGTAAATTTTTCTCTGTTTTAATGTTCGCCACCCTGAGTCCTTAGGGAATAGGGCGGCATACAAGTCGAATAAATTATTATTATTATTATTATTTTGTGGGGTAACAGTGTGGTTATTCCTGCAAAACTACAAAAAGAGGTTTTGGAAATGTTACATGAGGGTCATCCTGGTATTGTAAGGATGAAGGGATTGGCCAGGAGTTATGTATGGTGGCCAGGTATTGACAAAATGGTTGAAAACTGGGTTGCATCTTGTCCCAACTGTCGGATAGTCAGGCCTGCCCCACCTCTCGCCCCCACACAGGAATGGGAATGTCCTAGGGGCCATGGTCCAGGATTCACATTGATTTTGCTGGCCCTACCAGAGGGCACACTTTCCTTATTATAGTTGATGCATATTCCAGATGGCTAGAGGTTATCCCTATGGCATCCACTACAACTGAAGCTGTCATCAAACAGCTTAAAAAGCTTTTTGTAACTCACAGGTTACCTGATGTGCTTGTTTCTGACAATGGCCCTCAATTTACACCCAACCGTTTTGAATCATACCTAGCACAACAGGGTATCAGACATGCCCTGACAGACCCTGGGCATCCTTCGGCTAACGGCCGGGCTGAACGTATGGTACGATTTACCAGGGAAAAACTTCAGCAATTGGGTCCAGGGGATATCACTGAGAGAGTTGAAAAACTTCTCAGTGTTTAGCATATCACTCCCAACCCCTCAACTAATTTGTCCCCAGCTGAATTGTTGATGGGTAGGAAACTCAGGTCTCCACTTGATCACCTTCATCCCACTTACGCACCCAATGCACCACTAGATTCCACTAGCAAAATTTGCACATTTCACTGTGGGTGATTCTGTTTATGCTAAGAACCTCATGGGTGAACCATTATGGATTCCTGCTGAGATAACCCAAATCACAGGCCCCAGGTCTTACAGGGTCCAAACGGAGGATGGTGTCCTCTGGAGCAGGCACATTGATCAGTTAAGATCCAGATTGCCTCAGGAGCATCGCTTTTGCTCCTCTCTGGTTCCCATACCTACTGCCTCTTCTAGGGGTGAAGGATCATGAGTGTAATCAGCAAGCAAGAATCAACCCCATGTGTAACGAGCTAACATGACAGGAACCATCCCAAAACCTGTCACAATACCAACAACCATTTTCACAAATGGAAGATTGCACATCACTACCTGAATTAGGTGCTGACATTGGGTTGGAGATGGATTGGGAGGAGAGACCAGGTTGTAGTAACCAAACAGGTTCTACCATTACTACTAGTCCTAGTAAGGAAATGTCAGCAGACACATTTCCTCCTCACAAGGTGAGAACTTAAAACATCTGAACCACGTAGGTCTCAACGTACACGTAAGAGCCCCACCTATTTAAAAGAATACATTAGATAGGCTGGGGTTTGAGTATGGACTGAACCTAGTGGGAGGGGTGTTATGTATGCAGGTTTAAAGTCATTGGTTTAGTTTGAACTGTTCTTGTAAAATGTAAGAAATGATTGGTTTAAAAAGTGCGGGAAAACCCTGCACTCTGATTGGCTGGCAACTGCGGCTGCTGGCTATAAGTAGCAGCCGCAGCCCAGCCAAAGTGGGTCCGTTCTGAGCTGTAGTCACTAATAAAGAAAGAGCTTGAAGCACTCCGCGTCTGTCTCTTCATGCAAACTTAACAATTTTGTTGTTGTTTTAATTAAAAGAATACTAGGTTGAAAAGCTTAGTGGGCACCAAAGAATATGACAGAGGCATATCATTGCTCAGACATTATTTTGAGGACCAGCAAAGATCTGGGTCTAGTCATAGTATTTTGGAAAATGTACTGTTGACCAACATGTGCAGAATCCTACTACAATTTTCAGGTATCCCTTAGCAAGATGGAACAACAGTGCTCCTGACTTTTTCAGTCATGAGAAATATTTCTGAAATATTTTCTGCCCTTCCTTATTAGACCACATTTTAAATCGGTGTGTGTGTGTGTGTGTGCGTGTGCATGCGTTCGTGCGTGCATGTGTGTGTGTGTATGTGTGGAGGTGGTCAAGTCTAAGATCAGCTATTTTTATAGAAATGAAATGCAGCTCCATGACAGAAAATTCCATAGATCAATTTCATACTGGCTGCATGGCTAGGCAAGATTCTGTCAGTGTTCAGTGCAGGATCTCTACACTGCTGGCTTTTAAGTTCAACTATCAGTGGGGAAAATGCTTTATACCAAGAGTCAGCAGAATCCAAATCACAGCCTTAAGTACATGGGCCTGCAGCACAGAGTAATAGCTGCATGAAGATCCAGGCTTTCCTGGAACATCATCCTATTGGTGATCATGCCTTTACTTGGGCTTCAGTATCTCTTTTCCTGGAAAAGCATTTCAATTATTAATCAGGGTTTTACTGCTGTCACCAGTGGACAATGGGGAGCTTTAGCTTCCTTTTGTTTACTCCTCTTATTCAGCAAATTTCTCTCTTTCCTTTTTTTCCCTTACAACACAGCAGATTCATCAGTGCAGAGGTATCAGCTGATAATACAACACATATACTACAAAGAGATACAAAGGCAACAGCGCCTTGTTCTCCAAAATACTGAAGGTAATGGCTGCTCTATAAAGTGTTCCATTTTAATCCTGGTATGTACAGACTTCCCTGTAATGGTGGCAGACCCTGGGCAGGTTTTAAGGCTTTTCATGAACAAGACTTTGCCATTCAGTTGGCTAGCTGGTGAACAATATGCTCTCTTGTCCTAAAAAAAATCCTCTGCATTCCAAACCAATTAAATGAAGGGTGGCTCCTATAGATGGTTGACAGTGGTTGGCCTCCTGAGTTAAGCTTCAAGTGATACAGGCCCCTAGCTGAGCCAAACAAGGAGAGGAATGTGTGTATTAGTACTTGTTTACTGTTCAAATTGCAAAATGAAAAAGTTTCTCTCTGGGCCATTGAATTCATCTATACCTCTGTCAATAGAAGGTTGATGTTGCCATAGGGAGTCATAAGGGCACATGGTATTCACAGTGATCTTTGCATTGTGCCCTGAAAATAGCCACCCCACCATGCTTTCACTTGCTTTTTGATAATTAGCAGCAAGTGCAAATCATGTTGGTCCTTAGTGTTTTCAGACATTTGGAAAAAGCTGTATATTTGCTGTGTCCTTAACATGCAACCGTTCAGTAAAGCAGCAAATGGTATGACAAGCTAGGTTTCTTTTGCCTCTTTCACATTAAGGGGCTCTTTCACATTAAGGGGCGTGTATAAGTGCACCATCATGCCTATCGTCCCTGTCCTATTGTCCCCATTTATTCGTACCTATTTCCTGTATTCTTACTCATGTTTATACTTATACCTATTTTATCTTGTAAGCAATTGACAAATCAAATAAATAAATGAATGAATGAATGAATGAATGAATGAATGAATAAATAAATTAATTAATAAAAACATTAAGAGCATTTTCAGTAATACTCGTTCCAGCCCATGGCTTCCCTCTAGAATTGTTGGTGCATTGTTTATTTGCTTAGTGGCAGTTACGCATTCATTCCCAAACTAGCTTAATCTCTCACCCTATGCATTCTCCCAAAATTACATGTACCTTTCATTCAATCCTTTCCTTCTGTTACCTAAAAGAAGCACACACTGTGATTCTCGGCATTTATCTTTGCAACAAAATTGAAAACACCCTAAAGCTATAAAGAATAACCAGCAGAGATGGTATTCAGCAGGTTCTGACCAGTTCTGGAGAACCAGTAGCGGAAATTTTGAGTAGTTCAGAGAACCGGCAAATACCACCTTTGACTGGCCCTGCCCCCATCTATTCTCTGCCTCCCAAGTCCCAGCTGATTGGCTGGGTCTCCTTTTGTTGCCCTGCACAGGAGAACGGAGCTGGAAAGCAGGTTAGTGGGGTGGGGAGGGAATGGGATTTTGCAGTATCCTTCCCCTGCCACACCCACCAAGCCATGCTCACAGAACCGGTAGTAAAAAAAATTGAATCCTACCACTGATAACCAGGCTCCAGGATCATCCAATGTGATCTACAGTTGTGTGAGATCTCTGTAATCTTAGCCTAATATTGTTTTCAAGCCCCCTTTTCAACTGAATTTCATCTTCTAGCCACTTTATATCTCTCCCAAATCCTGAAATATTTCCTATTTCCCACAAGTTACTGGTCCGGGCCAGACTGCCCTATTGTTAATACTACAACCCTTTGCGTGACTATTAGTCAGTTCAAATCCATTTTAACACAGTAGTATTTGTCTCCAGGTTAACACACATAAAGCCAAGCTAGTTCACATTTTAGTCTGTTGTCTTTTGTACAATATACTGATTTCCAGGGCTGCGTGTCTCACTTTTGCCCTAAAAACTCCTCAGCTGCTATTACCTCACTTTAATTGCCTAAGCATAAATATAAACCAAAAATAAAGAGAATCAAAGAAAAAGAAACACAAAAGCATACATTTGTCAGGTAAAACTAGTTTTGCATATATTTTCATCTCTTGTTATACAATTGCATTAATAACATGTAAGTCAGTGTTATTAACAATAGGAGAGACTAGAATGTGTTGTATAAACTTCTAGGTAGCCCTCCAGTAGGAACTCTTTCTCTTGTGTCTGAGCTCATGTTAGTAACAACCTATAAACTTATTTGCCCCAACAAATATCTTGAACTGTGGGCCTTTTCCACATTTTGGGATAGCTGATAATTTTCTTTTTCTCCTCCTCCTCCTCCTCCTTGTCATGTATTTGTTAACCAGTTGCTCTCTTTTTGGCATTTGTGCTGCTTCTCAGTTATTAGGTTATGTCATGCTCAGCTGTTCTGGAGGATGGTCTTTTAATTGATGATGCCACTCTCTAATGTGTCTGTGTCCTTGTATCTTTTTTTTTTTTAATTACATTTATATGCCGCCCTTCTCCTGAGACTCAGGGCGGCTTACAATTTTTGGAGCACAACCCAATGCGCTCAGCAATAGCCTTAATTCCATTGTATATGCCTGCTTATTACTAAGCGGCATTTTTACAAGGTCAGCTAATTGCCCCCAACAATCTTGGGTCCTCAATTTACCTACCCCGAGAGGATGGAAGGCTGAGTCAACCTTGAGCCTGGTGGGATTCGAGCCTACAGTAATTGTAGACAGCTGGATCTTAAGAGCAGGCATTTACAGCCTGAGCCACCAAGGCTCCTTGAGCAATATCTTCCACAAATGATCTCCTGGTAATCAGTGTATCATCTTCATCACTTGTGTTCCATAGCTTGTCCTGATTGTCTTTCAAATTCCACCCGTAACTCGTAGTTTGCCTATTCTTACCATCTGCTAGTGGTCACGAACATTTAGTTCATAACCACTGGCAGGTCTGGTTTGAATGTCCAAGCAATTTACTACCCAGGAGAAGAGTAAATAAGCAGAGAGGGAAGGGCACTCTCCACAGTACATTCCCAGTGGACAAAGTGTGAAGATCCGGGAATGAACAGTATAACTGAACTCGAGTCTCTACTATCTAAGCTCAACCCTCTATGCATGCTATATCAGCCTTCTCAAGTTCTGGAATTTCTCCACAAAGGTTCCTATTTCTATTCTCCTATTTCTCTTGTCTCTCACCTCTGTTGCTGCTAGATCCTCTCTGCTTGGTCTCTGGTGTTAGAGGTGAACAGAAAAGAATTGAAATCAATCATTACTGTAGAATGATCATATTGGATGCAATAATAGCACACTCGTAAGTTTAAAAGTTGCAAATCAAAGAAAATGGAGAGGAGGTTGACTTTTGAAGGCAGACAAGTATGGTAACTGCTAAACTCTTCACCTGCATCTAGCTTAAGTCTTTGCACTGCTCTCTCTCTCTCTCTCGTGTTGGAGGTCAGAGACTTTCTTGAGAAAACCAACAGAAGAAAATAGAATATGTGGACAAAAAGCATTCCCTTTCTGCCATTCCTAATGACAAAAATTAAATACCATTCTCTTTCTGATGTGATTAGGATACGTCTGAACAAATGATATGGAATTGCTTAGCAGATTATATGTACTATTCTGATAGAAATTAATATGATATGATAATTTCTACCAGAATTGTATATATAGTCATCTAAGCTGTCAAAACATAAAAATATAGATTTTATAATATGTCATTATTATTATTATACACAAAAAACTAGAGTGTACACAGCAAATGAGATAACTATGCTGGGTTTCATATCACAAATCACTAGTCGAACACAACCCAAGCGTTTAGGACTATGTGATGTATCAGTGGATTATGCAAGCAGATCCCAGTAAGGTGGCCTTCTGCAGCTGACCAATGGTGATTTTGTCAGCGCCAATTGTTTTTAAGTGCTTGCCTCGGTCTTTAGGCACAACACCCAGTGTGCCGAGTACCACTGGAACCACCTGCACTGGTTTATGCCAGAGTCTCTGCAGTTCGATTTTCAAGTCCTGATAACTGGTGATTTTTTTCAAGTTGTTTCCTGTCGATTTTGCTGTCACCAGGTATGGCAATGTTGATGATCCACACTTTTTTCTTCTCCACAATCGTGATATCCAGGGTATTGTGTTCCAAAACTTTGTCAGTCTGTATTTGGAAATCCCACAGTAGTTTTGCATGTTCATTTTTGACCACTTTCTCAGGCCAGTTCCCACCAGTTCTTTGCCACAGGCAGATGGTAGTTGTGACACAAGTTCCAGTGGACCATCTGAGCGACTGTGTTGTGACATTGTTTGTAATCAGTCTGAGCAATTGTCTTGCAACAGTTCAGTATATGATCAATGGTTTCGTACGCTTCTTTGCAGAGTCTGCATTTGGGGTCATCAGCAGATTTTTCTATTCTGGCTTTAATTGCATTCGTTCTGATGGCTTGTTCTTGGGCTGCAAGAATCAGGCCTTCTATCTCTTTCTTCAGTGTTCCGTTGGTCAGCCATAACCAGACCTTTTCCTTATCTACTTTTCCTTGGATCTTTTCAAGGAACTGTCCATGCAGTGCTTTGTTACACCAGCTGTCAGCCCGAGTTTGCATCACTGTTTTCCTGTATTGATTCTTGGTTTGCTGCACTATGAGCAGCTTCCTATTGTTGACCTCCATCAAAGCTGGTTCAACACTGTCTTTCACATAATCTGCCAGAGCATGCTTCTCTTCTTTGACTGTCTGCTTCACTTGCAAAAGTCCTCTGCCACCTGCTTTTCTGGACAAATAGAGCCTGTCAACGTCACTACGCTGGTGCAGCATATAGGGTATGGTCATCAATTTTCTTGTTTTCCTATCTAGCTTGTCCAGCTCTGCCTGTGTCCAGTTTACAATCCCAGCAGTATATCTGATGACGGGCATGGCCCAGGTATTTATAGCCTTGATGGTGTTACCGCCATTCAGTTTGCTTTTTAGAAGTTTTCTGGCCCTTTGTGTGTATTCTTTGCTGACCACATTTTTCACTTGCCCATGCTTGACATTGTCCAGTTGCAGTATGCCCAAGTATTTGTAGGCTTCGGGTTGGTGGCACTTAATGGTTTGTCCATTGGGCATTTCAATTCCATCACTTTCTATGATTTTTCCTTTCTTCAGTGCCACTGTGGCCTATTTGTCTAGGCCTCCATGCTGATGTCATGCTGGATGTCAACTCCATGCTGATGTCAGTGCTGACAATTCAAACTGCATTGGTCAGTGACTGGATTTCAATTTCCAATTTTCAGTATAACTTCAGATCATCCAGGTACAGCAGGTGAGAGATTTTCTGTGAGTTTTTAGCAGTTTGATAACCCATGTTAGTTTTCTGTAAAAGTGTTGACAGGGCGGTCATGGCGATGAACAGCAGAGGTGACAAAGAATCACCCTGGAAAATCCCTTTTTTGATGTTGACCAGTCCGCAGTTTTCACTTCCAATAAACAGTTCTGTTTTCCAGTGCTTCATCGGATTTGCAGTGAAAGTACCAATGCATTTGCATATTCCGATGACATCCAGGCACTTGATGATCCAGCTGTGCGGTAGTGAATCAAATGCTTTCCTGAAGTCAATCCAAGTTGTATGCAGGTTTGTTGTTCAGCTTTTGCAGTTCTCTAGAATCATTTTGTCGATCAGGAGCTGATCTTTTGTGCCTCTGCTTCCTCATTTGTTTCCTTTTGCTCTACCGGCAAGATGTTATTTGCTTCTAGGTAGTTCTGGATCCTGTCAGCTCTGATGCCGGTCAGCAGCTTGAACATGGTTGGCAGACACGTTATTGGCCTGTAATTTGTATGTGTTGCCCCTTTTGCTGGATCCTTCTGTATCAAGTAGGTTTTCCCAGCTGTTAACCATTCACTGATATTTCCTGTCTGCAGCATCTCATTGAATTGTTGGGCCATTTTTCAGGCAGGCTGGTCAGGTATTTGAGCCAAAAGCCATGCAGATGATCATTGTCATTTTTTTCACTCTGTTGCTTATCATTTCAGTAGTTATTTCCAGTTGGCCCATTTTGTTCTTGGAGAATTTCATCTCAAAGTCTCTGATCCACCCAGCATTTTTGTTGTAACATTTCTCAGTCTCCCACAGGTCTTTCCAAAACTGAGTAGTTGCTGTTTTCTCAGGTTTTTCAATTTTCGTATCCCCCATCTGATTCAGACTCTGATAGAACCATCTTTGGTCTGATTGGAACAATTGATTTTGTTTGTACTGGATGACTCTAGCTTCATATCTTCCAATTCTTGCTGTTGCTGTTATCTGCTGCTTCACAATTTCCAATGCTTTATCAATTTTTCTTGTGTTGAGCCCTTATTTTTTTATCAGATGTTTCTTGATCTTGCTGTTCTTCAGCTTTTTCTCCTGCAAATTGTTCAAGTTGTTTGCATCTGCTCACAGACTCTTGATTTTCAACTCCAACCTGATTTTCCACTGTGGTTTTCCAGTCAATTTTCTAGGGGGCTGCGGCTGTTGATTTTTATTATTATTATTATTATTATTATTATTATTATTATTATTATTATTATTATTATTATCTTTAGTGAGATTCACAGCCTTTAGGGCTGGTTGATAGCTCAACAGCTCAAGTCCTAACCAAAGACCTAGGACCTGTTCAGGTAGCATCAGAGGATATAAGCTGTTCCAAGTAGGGTGGTTTTTTTGTAGAATCAGTGTATTCAAGTCTGCTAAATTCAGAATTTCCAAATAGCGAGGTAGCCCTTTAGGTATTGCTCCAAGGGCTCCAATTACAATTGGGATAACACATGATTTCTTTTTCCAAAGTCGCTCAACTTCAATTTGTAAGTCCCGATACTTTGTAATTTTTTTTTTGCTGCGTGTCTACAATTCGTGAATCACCAGGTATTGCAATGTCAATGAACCAAACCTTTTTCTTTTCAACTATTGTTATGTCAGGTGTGTTGTGGGCCAAGTGCCTGTCCGTCTGAATTCTGAAGTTCCACAAGATCTTGACTTTTTCATTCTCTAGAACCTTCTTAACTTGATGTTCCCAGTTGTTATTATTATTATTATTATTATTATTATTATTATTATTAATGCCACCTTTTTATATATTGTCTTATAAATGCAATTTTGAATGGTATTCACACACACCATCCATATGACCAAAGGTAAATTTCTCTTATTTTTACACTGTTGTACTTTCAGTTTCATTGACCACCACATGACCAATTTCATCCTTATAGGAACTCCTCAGACAAGGATAGCCAGTTTTTATCCCATGAGATTAAAATCCTCTACTGAAAATTTAGTATTTGGATTTTCACACTGTAGATGGCTATATATACACAGTGTGTTAGATTTAGGAGCCATCCAGACCCTAAGGTCCAATGTTTTCTGAAAGATATATCTATAACCTATCAGAATGGTATATATAGTCTATAGGTTATCTGCAATAGGTACATATAAACTGTGTAAAAAAATTTTTTAAAGTAGAGGAGCTTCATGTACAAAGTCATACATGAGGGCCATGCATAATATAGCATCTGTATTTCTCTTCTCTGAGAGTTCAGAAAAGGGTGTACTGTATTGTTCCTAACATAACTATATGAATGTGCCAATGAAGTCACCTGGAATTATGTAACCATTAAGTTTACTGCTCTCTGACCATGTAATAAAAAAATGGAATTCAAGAAAGCTTCACTTTCACAGTCATGTTCCAAATATTATTTTAATGTCTATAACCACAATCACTGTTAAGTGCTACAAGTGCTATTTATTTAAACAGTGAGCCTGTGGATGGATGTATCCTTCTTGGTAATAATGGTGTGGGGAACTATTATAGGTCAATCATAGGCCTGAATATGTAGCTGAACATGCTCAGCATTCTCCAATGTTAACTATGCAGCTAGGGCTTCTGGGATTTTGGGTTACATTTAAGTGTTACCTTTGCACTAAAACCGTAGCCATGTTCCTAACCTGAATTTTTAAGACTGTGGCTTCAAGCTCCATTGTAGAAAATTATTCTTGTAGTAGAAATTTAAATGACAGGAAAAAATGTTCTAAGTCACATCTTACCAACATATATGTAGAATTTTGATTGAAAACTTATTGTATCTTTGGCCATCCCATTGTAATCTGAAGTAGTGGAGTCCAGATTTACTCTAAGGTGCTCATCCATCAACATTTATAAACTTATTAGCATGGTAATTTGCCCTCTCTTGTCTAAAGTGCTGTATACATAGTGGTTATATATATGATTTCAAGCATCTTATTATGAGACAAGGCTCCCATTACAACAGTGAATCCATCTACAAAAAGAACACAACTATAACAACGCACTTATTGTTCTATATTGATTGACACAAAATGGAGAATCTTTAATTCATCAGGGAGCTCTTTTGAAGTGCTGGGTCAGAATGACTAATTAAAGGCAACAAATACCTAATATCCAATATTTTACCTCTCTTGAACCTGCCAATTATTCAATGGACACTTTTTGTTCCTTGAGTAAGCAATTTATCCTCCCATTTCCCTGAGAGCAAATAGCCCATTTTGTTACTACTATTACAACCATAAAAAGTACAACAGAAAAAAGATTAATGTATGTAGGGACACTCTACTTTTCCAATCTTAAGATGAGTTTGCTCTGAATTTTATTCTCTGAAATTTAGTGTGCTGACTGGAATTTATTGGAACTCTCATCATTTTCCGAGGGCATCAAGGCTGCTGAATTGCAATAGAGGCCAAGGCAATTATTTTCATAGATGCTCATCAGAATTATTAAAAATGCATGGAAACAAGCAAACTGTATTTTTTAAACCATTTACATTCACAATAAAATCAGCCAAAGTGAAAAGATGGTTGTAGCAGAATTCTTCCGGCTTAGGGCAACTAAATTACAGAGTGCTACTTTAGACATAATTATGTGAAGTCACAACAATGCTGCCTCCATTTTAAGAAAATACTGATTACCCTCCAAAAGGGCCAGAATAGCCATCTGAATAAATGGAGGTTTTTTCAATATAAACAAATCTTGGGGTTCTGATTTTATTTTGCCAATCTTTATTTCCTGCATGTGAGACTGCATCAATATGGTGGCATGTTTTCATGAAGTTTGTTATCTCAGTCAGGGCCAAGGGTAGTTACATGATCAGTAAACAGAAATAGGCCCACAGACAGGGCCTCCTTGTGGTGCCGTCGGCCAACAGTGTCGGCTGGCGACCCCTAGGGGTAGGGCCTTCTCTGTGGGAGCGCCCACCCTGTGGAATCAGTTGCCTCTGGAGCTTCGGGTGGCCCCTGGCCTTCAATCCTTCTGGCATGGCCTGAAAACATGGCTTTTCCAACTTGCCGATCTGGACTGATGGAGGGGAAGGGGTTTTTACTTGTAGTGTGTTAGTTTTAATTCGTTATATTGGGATGTATTAATTTAATTGGTTTTAATTTTTGTACTGTTGTTTTTTTACTGCTGTAAGCCGCCCTGAGTCCTACAGGAGATAGGGCGGCATAGAAATCCCAGTATAAAATAAATAAAAATAAAATCGCACAATTGAATGCAGGTGGGGAAACAATCAGTATAATTACTACCCACTCTGAAAGTTTTATTTCTTTTGCTCAAGCAACCACCGAGGATTTTAAATGTGTCATTGTTCTTAGCTGGTATTACTGGATTTACATTACTAGGTTTTTGTGGATGTAGTGGAATTATATGTGGCTGAGTCAATGTCAACTCTTAGACTTTCTCCAGAATGAGCTATCTTTAACCTGGCTCTTCAGATTTTTCAAGGGTGCATCTATCTGCCCATCCCACTCAAGTCATCTTCAACTTCTCTTTTCTTCCACTTTTCTCAACAATATGGACTTCTCAAGAGATCTGAATTTTCACATAATGTATCCAAAATCATTATTTTATTATTAAGCTAAATTTCTATGCTGCTCAACTCCCAGCAACTCTAGGCACTTTACAAATTGATAAAAATATTTTTTTTAAAAAGAAAATCACATAAAGGTGGCAGAGATAACAAACCCAAATGGGGGCAAAGAGAAAGCATAAAAAGAATGCTTCAATTATACTCACCAAGGCCTGAGCAAAGAGCCATGACTTTACAGCCCTTTGAAATGCCAGTAGGATGGGAGTTATTCAGGTTTTGAGGAAAACCATATTCCAGATAGTAGGCAAATATTATAATTATGTATGGTTATTTGTCCCTTGTGTAGCAATCTTGGATTGATCTGTTCTATGATCAACTTGTTTGTTTTCTTGGCTATCCAAAGCATTCCTAAGAGTCTTCTACCCACTGAAATTCAAAAGCGTCAATATTATTTTCATCCTGCTTCTTTAAAGTCAAACTTTCACTTCTATAAAGGGTCCCAAAGAAAACCATTGATTGCAGGGTTTTGATATTTCCAGGTATAGACACATCATAGCAATTGATTATCTTTTCTCAGGCCTTCATTGCCATCTGTCAGGTGTTGATTTGCTGGTTCTCTTACTGCTGAATCGAAAAGGCCGAAACTATCCACCTTTTTAGAGAATGCCTGTTGAGAAATACTCTGGATTATAACCCCAACATATGCTCCCCAAAATTAGGAGAGGCAGCAGATTTATGTCTCAGCAATGTTACAGCTATCTGAGATCTCGGTGAAGTGTAACAAACCACAGCTCACAATACAGCTGTAGTGGGGCAGGTTTGGAACAGGCTTACATTTATAATGCAGAGTTGTCCTCTAACTCAAGGAACTTCATACAGAAAGAGGGACACAAAGGCTGCTTTGTATACAGTGAGCTTGATCAGCACCGAGCATAAAATCTCCCTGTGCTTGTTAATATTTTTTTGTGGCACAATATTCTGTGCACAGGCTTTCGTTATGTTGAATGAATCTTTCCACCGCCTCCCCCTACACCCAGTAGCTGCTGATTTATGATTATAAAGACATAATTGAAGGAAAGCTGGAGTTGCCTCACCACGCAGAGCATATGCATCATTTAGGCAAAGCAGACATTTAAGCTGAGTCATCGTAGCATGGCTGAGAGCAGATGCTAAGCAATAAAACTCCAGGTAAGCTGGTTCATTAATGACAGGACTCTCAACTTCTTCCACCTATCATTTCCATGATGAATCCAAAGTACCTTGTTTGCTGCTGATGCAATGTGAAAAAAGGAAGCTGAAAATAATTCTGCCCTCTTCCCATTTTGCCTTCAAAGTATTCAAGAAAAATTCTCAATCTATTTAAATACAGTAACAGTCTAAAATTGTTGGTTTTGTTTACATCTGAAAGGAGACATACAACTGTGGATAATCCAACACACACATCTGCATTTCTCATCACTTTGTGTGTCAGCTTGTTCACTGGCTGACAGCTCATATATCAGGAAGTTTCTCCTGATACCTTGCAAATTTTAATTCATTGGTTCTGCTCTAGCAATAGAGAATAAATTCATTCCCTATTCCATGTGAAAGTCTATGTATTTGGGAACTGGGCACAGATCTGTCCAGGGCAGAGAAGAATGTAACTGTTACTTCCCATAATTTAGACACAATACTCCTTTTATTACAGCCCAATATAACATTTACCTTTTTAGTATCTGTATCACCTTATGTCTCTTGTTTACCTTATGTTCATTTTCATATGTACTTTCCCAAGGTTTCTTGCATCCTATGTGTACCTTATATTTTTCCTATTCAGATCTCCTTCCTATACATTTAAGCCCATGCACACACATTTGAAATTTCTCTTCCTCCTGTATTCCCAGCTTTGGGTCATTTGCAGATTTGATAAATATTCCTTCAATACCTTAGATTCTTAGTTTGAAACTAAACCATTGGTTTTGGCTCTGAATAATTGTGATAACCTGGAGTGTAACACAAATGTAACAAAATCCAAAACATACATAGATGTCCTTTAATGCCTCCAACTTGGCCCCACTGTTCAATAATTCTCAGTTGGAGCTAAAACTTATGCAAAAATAGTCTTCAAAATAAAGCAATACAGTCCAAACTTAATGAGCAGATAGAGGTGAAATCAAAAACCAAAAACAAACTATAATGGAGGAATTTTCACAACGGACCAGGATAAGTAATTATCAACTGCAAGGAGATAACAAGGCACAGTCTGTTGGAAGGAAGCCAACCAAGATAACTTCAGCCCAAAATAAAACACACTTTGCTTCTGGCAACGCTGTGTACACGTCTCTCTTATATACTATTCTCCCCAGCTGCAACCAATGAGGGGGATTATGGCCACTTCCTCTCTCGTAAGCCAAGTTGTTTCCTTCTCCGTTCTTCCCTGCATGTCCTAGGATGAAGAGGGGATGGGCCTGGTTCTTCCTCTGACTGTCCAGCTGGCCTCTGCCCTTCCCCAGCCTCCTCCACAACCTCCAGAGCCACACCTCCATTCCCCGTCGGCTGTTCCTCCTCTCCCTCAGAGTCCGACTCTAACAAGGGCATGACAGTAATTTTGCAGCAGAGTAAGCATTTCAGTATGGAGTGTGTCCACAGATATGAAACAAGATGACATTGCTGTCAATGAAGCAGTATGCATAGTGACAGGAGGCCTTAAACCCACACCAATTGAGAAAACGTATCATCTTGTTGGTATTGTTCCACCTAGGATTAGGACAGAAGTAGCAGCAGATGCCAAGAGAACCAAACAAAGGAATGATTCTTGGCATCCTCTGAATGGATGCATGCCCCAAACTTGTTGACTTAGATCTAGGAGGAGTTTTATGGCAAGAACAAATATTCTTCAAGGTGCACAGGAGCAAAACTGAATTAGAAGATGAAGGAGAAAATTTATGGAACAAGAAATAATCCCAGAGGAGAACAGGATTGAGGGATGTATCTCCCCTGTGTTATTTGGAAGACTTTAAATAGGTTGAGGGTAGGAGTGCCTAAGTGTAAGACCAAAATGCTCTAATGGGGGTTGGTGGCAGATAATACACAATGTGAATGCGGAGAGATGCAGAGTCCACCCCATTTGTTGGTCTGTTGATTACTACCAGTAGAATGCACCAAAAGTTATTTAGTTTTGGCCAATGATATAATCAAAAAGGTGACCTTGTTATGATAGTATAAGGTTTGATCTGGGCATGAAAGAAAGAAAATCAAAGTCCTTCTCAATAATATTGAACCACAAAGAACTCTAGACACAGTTTTGGAGGGTTCCCTTGATACATCCTTCTAAGTCTCAGAAGAACCAGTAACTCCATCACAGCATGTGCCCCAAAGATCATATGGACCAGTGGTGAGATTCAAAATTTTTTACTACTGATTCTGTAGGTGTGGCTTGGTGGGCATGGCAGGGGAAGGATACTGTAAAATCCCCATTCCCTCCCCACCTCGCTAACCTGCTTTCCAGCTCCGTTCTCCTGTGCAGGGCAACAAAAGGAGACCCAGCCAATCACCTGGGACTCGGGAGGCAGAGAATAGATGGGGGTGGGGCCAGTCAGAGATGGTATTGGCCAGTTCTCCAAACTACTCAAAATTTCCGCTACTGGTTCTCCAGAACTGGTCAGAACCTGCTGAACACCACCTCTGGTATGGACTCCAATTTGATCCTGTTTAAATGAGCCCTTAAAACTGGCTCTTCTCCGGGCCTTTCATTAGAATGGTTGGGGAATGCTATGGTGGTGTTGCTGTTATTTTTCTAAATATTTGGTTTTTAGGACAGATTTTGAAATGGAAGGGAACCCCTCTTCTTCTGTCACAGAGATTGAGAAGTTTTACTACCTTTAGGACTGCATTCCTCTGTGGGGCTGTGGTAGAGTTAGGTGAAGTTGGAACTAAAAATGGATCCAGCCAGAGCCATGATACATGCACTAATGGGACTCTCCACACAGAGACATATTCACATTCTACCATCCACGTAGTTCTCTCCTTAATCTTCTGGGAATTTACCCAGTCTCCTTTAAAAACCTTCCAAATTAGTAGCCATTACCATGTCTGATGGTACTGATTCCCACAATTTAACTGTTTCATCAGAATCCTGGCTCAGTGGAAGAAAACCTAGCTTCCCTTTTGTAGACATTTACACTGAACATGCACACATCTGCAAGAAAACTGATGATATTAGAACCACAACATCAGTGGCTGAGGAGGGTGGATATTTAAACACAGTTTATAAAGAGAAAATAGATTCCTGGGAATCAGTTCCTAGGTTTTTTGTGTTGGGGGGGTTGTTATTTTTTATTTTATGGTTCCTGATTTTATAATTATTGATCGTTTTGTTGTGAGCTATCCTGAGTTGTATTTAAGATGCGGCCATACAAATCTTTTAAATAAATAATTAAATAGCAATAACAATCAAGCACACAAAAGTCTGTCTCAGTCTTTTTGCCACTATTTTTTTCTGCTCAGTTCTAAATTCCATATTTAATTCCCACCCATAAAGTTAATCCCTCATCAGCTAACAACAGTGTGGTAATTTGGAAAATGTTTTTTTTTTAATCCTCCACATAATTCTTCAGTCAAGTAAGGATATGGGTAGATGGAATTGCATATAAAAGGATAATTGTATACAAGAGTATCGTACCTTATATAATTTTATATGGTGTACAACAGGAGAAGCCAGTGCCTGCAAATGTAGAACATTTCCCCCTAATTCTGTCTCAGAATATAGTACTCATAGTATAGTTCCAATTTTGGAAATCAAAACATTCAGTATTTGAATATGATTGGTGATGGGCTGGGCCCAAGAATGGAGTACTGAAGGGAGGAATGTCTGTGAAGATTCTCAGTCATCCAGGTCATAGTTGTCCCAAAGGTGCTTTTTCAAGAGGCAACTGGACTTTCTGTTCTTTTTCTTTGAAGGCGTTTTGCTTCTCATCCAAGAAACTTCTTCAGCTCTGACTGGATGGTGGGGAATGGAAGGATTTATACTCCTTGCAGATAGCTGGTCATTTACATTATTTTAGCGAGTTGTTAAGGGAAGAGAGGAATTAAAACATTGAGAGTGGGTTGTGAATAAGAGCTATCTAATCAACTAAGATACCTAATAAATAATTATTAAAATCTGGGAGATATTAAATAGCCTGCCCTATTATTTCCCTGGTACATCTTTTAATTAAAAAAAAAAACCACCCACATATTGTGGGAGTTCTTTTTTTTTTCTGGTTGGCAACTATAATCACAAGTAGGAAAAAGTGACGTCTGTCTGGTCAGCTGCCTCATTGTGTTTTGCACTAGGATGCTATATTTGTATTCTCTTCTTATTTCCAGTAATCATCATGATCCAGTTGTCTTCTCTTGTGTTAAAGTTCAGGTATATTCCTGTTTATGAATGATTTTAATCAGGGAGAGATTATGTCTTGATACAAAAGTAATCATTATTGTCCAAAGAATTTCTTCAGCGGAGTAATATTATGATTGTTTGCTGCTAATTATACTTGTAGGCCGAAGTATGTCAGTGGATTTTATTCAAAATGCACCACAATACATTAAAACACATTGTGCATGTTCAAAGCATATATGCTCAAAGTTATTGATTTGTTTGTTTGCTTGTTTGTAGAATGAACATGGCTGTCTATTTCGTACAATGACACTAGGAGGTTCACCACAAGCCACAAAACATGGTTAAAAACAAAGATACTTTTCTCCCCAGGCATCAGACCAAACATCCTTGCAACTCAACCCTCATCCTAGTCAAAAGCTTTGATGAAGAGCCAAATTTTCACAGCCCAACCCTCTCACCCCCCGAGGGCTAAAAGGATAGGGATCATCTGATCTCAGGTAGGAGGCTGTTCCAGAATGTTGGGGTGACTTCTGAAGACTCATTAGGTGACAACATTTAAGACAGGAACCTGGAATGCACCACTCTTTTTAAGCTGAGAGCCAATTTGTATAGTGATTAATGTGCCAGTCTAGAAGCCAGAGACCACGAGTTTGAGTTCTATATTAGGCATGGAAGCTAGCTGGGTGACTTTGAGCCAATCACTCTCTCTAAGTCCAATTCACATCACAGGGTTGTTATTGAATAGGAAGGAAAAGTATCATTGTAATATAATGCTCACCCCCTCAAAAAAAAAACCTGAAGCCAGTTCAGAAGGATAGGTCAGTTTGATCTAGTGAGTAAGGCACCAGGCTAGAAAGCAACAGTGAGTTCAAGTCCTGCCTTAGCCATGAAAGCCAGTTGGGTGACTTTGAGCCAGTCATTCTCTTTCAATCCAACCCACCTCAGAGGGTTTTATGGTGGGGACAATAGGAGGAGGAAGGAGTATTAGATACATTTGCTGTTTTGAGTTAGTTATAAAAATAATACAGATAGGATAAAAATAAATAAATAGCCTGATAAGACAAGCAGATACCCTCAGGAGACGGGTCCCATAGGTAATCAGACCTTGTGCTATGGTATGTATAATCTTTAAAGATTATAACCAATGGAAAGCACTATTGTTTATTATATTTTGATAATTTGTGGTACCCCAATCTCAGCTGAACCATGGAGAGATTTCAGTGGCCCCATATGTGGCATAAGATACTTCTGTGTCTCAATGGACCTCTAATAAAAACTGGACAATAAATCTTCTTCATGATCTTCCTCATACTAATATCTTCCAGGCATATTGGGAAAAACTTGAAATTGCCAGGTTGGAGAAGTCTATTCCGCTACGGTCAGAGTGATCTACAGGATCTGATGTTTTTATTAAATCAATGAAATCAGCATCTTGCCACTGTGATGTGAGTTTTGCCATTTTCACGTGTGTGTAATTAACACAATATATGTATAAAAGGGGAGAGCTAGCAGCAAGAAGTCATTTGCCTCTTTCCCTTGTCCCCCTCCCGTAAACACCTTGGGACAAACAAGCACACACTTTTATTGCCAACCTCATAAAATAATTTCCTGCCTTGATCAAAATTTAATCCAATAATAAAGACACAACAAGAATGCACACATTTATTTCAAGAGACATCTGACCTGTCACTTAAAGAAGCAGATCAACCTAATGAGAACTTCTCATTAGGATGAAGTGAACTTTGTTTTGAAGGACAAAAGAAAGAAAGAGAGAGAAGCCTGACCTGAATTGCAAAATGCTCTCGATTAGTTCTATTACTGTATACTCTAGAACACAAAAAGTTTTCCAAAACTATATACTGCCATTTATTATTAGGTAGTTTTTTTGAAAGCCTCACTGCATTCTTGTTCAATTCTATCGTCATTTCCAAAATTTCACAAAAGGAGGCACCCACAATATGAACTCAACAAGCAGCTTATGGAAGAACTGGAAATATATAACCAATACCCTGACACAGTCTCAGCTATTTTTTTTTATAAACAGGGTACTCCTTTTATTGCTCAGGGAGGTGCTATTAAATAAGCACTCTATTTTTTAAAAAAATAGAATATAAATATGATTAGGGTTAAATCTGCAAGACTTTTATAACACTAAACAGTCTAATACAGCATACATTATGTTTGGATCTCCCATAAGAGGTATGTAGAACATGTGCTGTTTATTACATAGGTGAATCAACAGTCATTTAATTCAGTGAATGGCAAGCTTTACACTTTAGCAACAGCAAAAGAAAAAATCATTTGCCATTCTATAAAATGCCCAGATCTTTCTTATCTACATCTGTTTAGAGCTACAAATTTGTATTCCAGCAATGTCACTGCTGAAGTTATAATATGCTATCCCACATATTTTAATGTAGTGAAGCATACTGGGTTCCAAGTACCTAGTAACATGAGGAAGCCTGGAGACTCTTGAAAATTCTACGCTTCTATTATTTATGTTTAGTGACTTGGTGTGCACATATACTACTAAAAATGCCAAGTACTTCAAAGTTTTAAGAGTTTTGCACGTGTTTATGGGCACTAGAAATCAAAGCATCAAAGTGTCACAGGAACTCCTCCTTTTCTTCGTCAGGTGCTCATTTACATGCCAGATTAGTAAAAAAAAAACCAGATTCTCCAATACATTACTTTTCCTACTGAGATAATGCTTGAAGGCTGCAAAATGAGACTATAGTGGAAGACAAGGAAATAAAAAGACAAAAGCTGTAACAAAACCATATGAAATGCATATTTAAGCCTCCAAATAACAAAACAAACAAACAATAGAGCAAAAAAATAATGAAAAGGATTAATATGTAAAAGCAGTTCAGTTTTTGAATTAAAAAATCAGCTTTACATGCATGGAATCATATTGATTAATCTTTGTTGAAAGGGGGCTAATTTAAAAGCTGAGAGTAAAAAATTTAAAAGGTTTTAAATTTGGATTTTTTTAATATAAAATATAAATATAAAGAAAAGAAAAGAAAGTAAATAAAGGGGATCAGAGTTAAGCATTTCTTCACCCAACACGGCAGATTTGCCTCTCCTGAACCCTATCATATAAACTGTGATCAGACTTCTTAGACTTTCCAGTGAACATGAACACTGGCTGAAAAAAGGCTTGTTTATAGATGCGCCGATAAACTGATAGCCACAATCCTAGAAGTTGACTTTTAAAGGATTGTTATTGTTTAGACATTCAGTCTTTTGTGTGACCCAATGGATATTATTTTTCCAATACTTCTTTATCCTTATAAGCTCCTGAGTGTTTATCTGTGATAATATTTAGATAGCTATCATTGTCAGCCTCTGTTTTCATTGCCTTCAATTTTTCCTAACATCAGGAACTTCTTCAGGAACTCTTGCCTTTGCATCGGGGTGGGATTCTACCAGTTCGGACCAGTTCTAGACAACTGGCAATATCATGCCCCTGGCTGGCCCTGCCCCTCTCCACCTACCTCTCCCCTCCCCGCCCAGTCAGCCATTATCACGCATGTGTGACGTTGCACGCATGCCCAACATCACTGACTGCTTTCTCCCCATCCAGTCACTCCTTAAGGTATTTCTTTTTTCTCCCCTCCCAATGATCACCTGTTCTGATGATCAGCTGTGTCGGGACCCCCTGCTGTCTTACTGCTTCACCCAGGGGGCTCCCCTGAGGCCCAGAAGGCAAAAAGGGGTATGGGGAGTGTTAGATTTGCATGAAGAGTCAAACGCGGAGTGTTTCAGTGAAGAGTTTATTAGTGACTACAGCTCATAACAGACCCGATTTGGCTGGTCTGCGCTGCTACTTATAGCCAGCAGCCGCAGTTGCCAGCCAATCAGAGTGCAGGGTTTTCCCGCACTTTTTAAACCAATCATTTCTGACATTTTACAAGAACAGTTCAAACTTAACCAATGACATTCAAACCTGCATACATAACACCCCTCCCCACTAGGTTCAGTCCATACTCAAACCCCAACCTATCTAATGCATTCTTTTAAATAGGTGGGGCTCTTACGTGCGTTGAGACCTTCGTGGTTCAGAAGTTTTAATGTTCTCACCCAGTGAGGGAAATGTGTCTGTTGACATTTTCCTAGTTGGACTTCCTGTGAAAGAAGACCCTGTTTGATTGTTAGAATCTGGTCTCTCCTCCCAACCCATCTCCAGCCCAATGTCAGCACCCAAGTCAGGTAGTGATGTACAATCTTCCACTTGTAAGGATGGATTTTGGCATTGTGACAGGTTTTGGGATGGTTCCTGTCATAATGGCTCATTACACATGGGGTTGATTCTTGCTTGCTGATTATCCTCATGTTCCTCCCCCTCCCCCCTAGAAAAAGCATTAGGTATGGGAACTAGAGTGGAACAAAAGCGATGTTCCTGAGGTAACCTGGATCTAAGCTGATCAATGTGCCTGCTCCAGAGGACTCCATCCTCTGTTTCTACCCTGTAAGAACGAAGGCCTGTGATTTGAGTTATTTCAGCAGGAATCCATGAAGGCTCACCCATAAGGTTCTTAGCATAAACAGAATCACCCACACTGAACGTGCGAACTTTGGAAGTGGAATCTAGTGGAACGTTGGGTGCGTAAGTGGGATGAAGGCGGTCAAGGGGGGACCTAAGTTTCCTACCCATCAACAACTCTGTTGGGGATAAGTTAGTTGATGGGTTAGGAGTGATGTGCTGAACACTAAGAAGTTTTTCAACTTTCTCAGTGATGTCCCCCAGGACCCAATTGCTGAAGCTTTTCCTTGGTAAAATGTACCATACGTTCAGCCCGGCTGCTAGCCGAAGGGTGCCCAGGGGCTGTCAGGGCATGTCTGATACCCAGTTGTGCTAGATAGGATTCAAAATGGTTGGATGTAAATTGAGGGCCATTGTCAGAGACAAGAACATCAGGTAACCCATGGGTTACAAAAGCTTTTAAGCTGCTTGATGACAGCATCAGTTGTGGTGGATGCCATAGGGATTACCTCTAGCCATTTGGAATATGCATCTACTATAATAAGGAAGGGGTGCCCTCTGGTAGGGCCAGCGAAATCAATGTGAATCCTAGACCAGGGGCCCCTAGGACATTCCCATTCCTGTTTGGGGCGAGAGGTGGGGCAGGCCTGACTACCTGACAGTTGGGACAAGATGCAACCCAGTTTTCAACCATTTTGTCAATACCTGGCCACCATACATAACTCCTGGCCAATCCCTTCATCCTTACAATACCAGGATGACCCTCATGTAGCATTTCCAAAACCTCCCTTTGCAGTTTTGCAGGAAAAACCACCCTGTTACCCCACAAAATACATCCTCTTAATACAGATAATTCAGTTTGCCTGGATTTAAAAGGTTGGGGAAGGTGAGGTAGATCTTGAAGAGGCCAACCTTTCTTAATCCAGCCTGTAATAGGAGCCAATAAAGTGTCTTTGGCAGTCTCTCTGGCAATTTCAGCAGCGTGTACTGGAAGCTTGGCAACAGTTTCTAGGAAAAAGGTGTGTGCCTCAGGTTCAAAGTCCTCCTTGTGACAAGGAAGTGGGCAACGACTCAAGGCATCAGCATGTCCAATGTCCTTGCCAGGCTTGTGGATAAGTTTGTATGAATAAGCAGCAAGAAATTCAGTCCACCTCAGCATTCTTGGTGACAGGATAATGGGTGTAGGTTTGTCTCCTGCCACAATGCCTAACAAAGGTTTGTGATCTGTGACAATGGTAAATGTTCTCCCATATAGATACTCATGAAATTTCTTGATAGCTGCAACAATTGCCAATGCTTCCTTGTCCAATTGGCTGTAATTCCTCTCTGCTTTGGTCAAGGTGCGAGAGTAAAATGCAATAGGGGCTTCCCTCCCGCTGGGAAGCCTATGGCTCAAAAACCCTCCCACTCCAAAGGGGGATGCATCACAAGTCAGGACAACAGGCAAATTCTCAGAGAACTGTATGAGTACAGCATCAGACGTGATTAGTCATTTAATACTGTTAAATGCTGATTGTTCTTTCCTGCCCCAGACCCAAACAGACTTTTTGTCAAGCAATCTGTGTAATGGTTCTGCAATGGTTGCCTTCTGAGGTAGGAACATTTGGTAAAAGTTAATAAGTCCAAGGAAGGCTTGCAAATCTGTTTTGCATTTAGGTCTAGGGGCTTCTTTGATTGCTTGAACCTTGGCATCTGTAGGGTGGATGCCATGCTTGTCAATCATATAGCCCAAGAACTCAACCTTCTCAGTTCTAAGAGTGCATTTTTCTTCCCTGACTTTTAACCCCGCTTTCTTGAATCTGGTAAGGACTTCTCTGAGTCTCTCTTATAATTGAGTGTCATTTTCAGCAGAGATTAACACATCATCAAAGTAAGACACTACCCCTGGCAGTCCTTGGAGCATCCTTTCCATAAGGCTTTGGAAGATGCCTGGTGCCAAGCTTACTCCAAACTGTAACCTTTACATTTGAAGGCACCTCTATGAGTCACAATGGTTTGGGCCTCTGCAGTGGCATCATCAACTGTTAGTTGTTGATATGGCTGGGCCAGATCCAATTTGGCAAAGACTGTACCCCTGCCAAGTGAATGTAATAAATGATGCACCACTGGAACTGGATATGCTCTGTTGCGTGCATGGTTCAATGTCCCCTTATAGTCCCCACAGATTCTCACTGACCCATCAGTCTTGACTGGTGTGACTATGGGTGTCTCCCATCTGGAGTGGTCAGTGGGCTTTAAAACTCCTTGAGCTATTAGTTTATCTAATTGTGCATCAATTTTTTCCTTTAAGGCAAATGGGCTCCTTCTGGGCTTTAAGCAAATTGGGGGCACCTTGGGATCTAGGTTGAAAGTGATAGGGGTCCCCATATACTTGCCCAATCCGTCGCTGAAGACCTCTGGAAACTCAGACTTCAGGGCCTCCTCCCATTCAGTGTTGCTCACGTGATTGATGCCAGTCACCTCGATGCCTAGTGGATTGAACCACTCAAGTCCCAGCAAGCTTGGGCAGTCCTTGTCCATGATGGTCAGGGGCAAACGTTTGGTGTGGCCTTTGAACTTCACGATGAATTCTCTTGTTCCAACTACTGGAATCTTGTTCCCTTGGTAGTCTTTAAGAGTCAGTGCTTGCTTCTGGAAATGCTTCTTCTGAATGTTGGAAAGTAGCCTGTGAATAGTGTCCCATGACACCATAGATAAATAGGAGCCTGAGTCCACTTCCATTTGGCAAGGCCTTCCTTCAATTAGTCTCTTCACATGTACTTTCCTGATTCTTAAGGGTGAAGAATGACCAATGGTGACTGTTTGATGAGTTTCATTCTTCCCATTTGCTTCTGTGTTGTGCCCCATTTTCTCACTGAAGTTGTTAGGCTTGAAATCTTTGTCAGGAAACTTCTTTCTGCTTGGTGGAGTTCTGGATGATTTGCAGACTCTTGCTAGGTGACCTCTTTTTTCACAACGGAGGCAGATGGTATCAAGAAACTTGCATTCAGTGCGGGGGTGCCCCCCCCCCACAACCTCTGCAATAAAAGTCTTGCCTCTTTCTTCCAAGGTCTTTTCTTTTCTTCTCCATTCTGAGTCTGTAAATTCCTTCCTCTACCTCACTACAGTCTGAATCAGAATCTATTTGCTCGCAATGGGTTGTTCTGGATTTTTCCACATCAGGATGGCTTGCAGCCTTGTTAATTTTCTTCATGGCTGCTGCTGAGGACTTGGTAGCTTCCGCTGAAGAAGCTTCTTCTATGGCCTCCTTAAGCGTGATCTTAGGTTTCATTAATAATTTGCTCTGCAAAACCTTGTATTTTAGGCCTAGAACAAATCGATCGCGCATGGCCTCTTCTAAGTTGATAAATTCACATGCACCCCCAATGTACCTTAAACTTGCCACGAAGTCATTAACGTTTTCGCTTTCCCCTTGATCCCGACGGTAGAATTCGTGTCTCTTAATGAGGCACAATACTTGTGGCACGTAATGGGCTCTTAATAACTTTTCTAAATCGGGCCAGTCCATTACCTCCATGTCTGCACCATCTTACCTTCACCATCTTGAAAACGGCCAGACGGTAAGAAAGACCGCCCTCTTCCGCTTGTCGGAAATGTCGGCGAGATCGTTTCCCTCCAAATACAGTTGGAAATGATCTGCATACGAGTCCCAGTCTTCTGCCATCAGATCGAATGGGGCTAGGGGGGTGTTCAGCACAGCCATCTCTCTCGGCTTCTTCTCCGCATTGTCTTCTCTTCGGGAAGGATCCCACCTTCGTCGCCAGTGTTAGATTTGCATGAAGAGTCAGACGCGGAGTGCTTCAGTGAAGAGTTTATTAGTGACTACAGCTCATAACAGACCCGATTTGGCCGGGCTGCGCTGCTACTTATAGCCAGCAGCCGCAATTGCCAGCCAATCAGAGTGCAGGGTTTTCCCGCACTTTTTAAACCAATCATTTCTGACATTTTACAAGAACAGTTCAAACTTAACCAATGACATTCAAACCTACATACATAACAGGGGGGTACTGTGCAGCCCTCCTGTGCTGCATTTTTTGCCTTCCTGGGCCTCAGGGAAGCCTTCTGGGAGCAAAACGCACCCCAGGAGGCCCAGAAGGCAAAAAAATGGAGCATGGGAGGGGCTGCAAAAAAAAAGAAGCCACACCCACCCAGTCACATGGCCATGCCCACCTAGCCACTCCCACCTAGCCATGCCCACAAAACCAGTGGTAAAAATATTTGCAGCCCATCCCTGCTTTGTATTATGAGTCTGAAAGGACAAAAACCATAGTAATGGACACCAGGACAACAGAGGGTTAGTTGTGATAGCTAAATGGTATCTGCAACTCAAAACGGCTTTATATACCAGTTGGTGACTCTCAGACAGGTGAGGACTCTTACTTCCATACTCAGTTGATGAGATTCCCAGAATAGATGGTTAGCTGTTGCTGGGAAAATGCAGGAATGCTAAATTAGATTGCTTCTTTATCTAATATCTGGGGCTCTTTTGGAGGATAAGCGTACCAATAACTAAAGTGATGACAGCTATATATACCCTTCAGAATCAGAAGTAACATTTATCTCAATATCAGCTCCAAGTAAATCCAAGCAGAAACAAATCTTGCCTGTTAATTTCCCAGAAGCACCTGCTGGTCATTATAACAACAAAATGCTCTACTAGATGAATCTTTGGTTCAATCTCTGATCTAGAAAGGAGTAGGATGTAAGGTTGTTTACATGCACAAATGTATTTTTGTGAAATTAATTATTTTCCACCTTGATGGCTGAATGCCTGCTACCTTTTTTTTCTTTCCTGATATTAAGAAAGTGCAGAATCCCATGACCTTAAAAAATGATCAGATCTGGTTTATCCTGTTTTAATCTTAATGTATTATATATTTCCCACATACTTAATGACACATATACATCACATCTACAGGTTTACGCATCTTAAAAATAGATTTTCTAAAAAGTAAAAAGACTTTTACTACATGGGGCCATGGAACTAGTAAAAAAAAGGCAAAACTCTGGCTTGTCACATTTGTCTGTCAAAATACTTCAAGTCAAAAGAAGAAGAAATATATTGTGTGATTATATTTGGGAATACTGCATCAAATCATTATCCCTGTTTTAATCTTGAAATAACCATTTTCAGGCACATGTGGGTCATTCACATGTGGACAGGGACAAAGAAGGATTAATGATGGAATGTTCATTAAAATGCCAGTTCCATCTTTTACGTATTTGAGTGAGTTGAGATGAAACTTGTATCAGCTTGCATTCTGATATCACAAGTCATATTTCAGCCTTTTATCATCATTGTGGTAAGGATGGAAGTCCAGGAAAAAATGCATCTTGCTGAGGTCTTTAAAGGCATTCTAGTAAAATGAAAAGCCTTGCTGATCTCTTTAGGATGTATAGGAATATTTTCTCAATCATATTGGCTGATTCTCAAGCTATTGTATAGATTTGACAGCCTTTTAATCTCAGCCTATCCACAAAATAAATCCCCATCAACATGGTATCCTCCAAAGTAGTCTGCCAAGATATTGACTACTCTAAATATTTTAGGAATTTCAAACTATTGCTTCAATTTATTCACCATTCCTATACATCTGTGTCTAACATTAAACCAGAGGTGGTATTCAGCAGGTTCTGACCAGTTCTGGAGAACCGGTAGCGGAAATTTTGAGTAGCTCTAAGAACCGGTAAATACCACCTGACCGGAGATTTTACAGTATCCTTCCCCTGCCACACCCACCAAGCCGCGCCCACAGAACCAGTGGTAAAAAAAATTGACTCCCACCACTGCATTAAACCATTATTATTACTGCACTTATTTATGAGTTTATGAGTTTTGTGATGAGAACCAATGACATAACAACACTCTCCAAACAATGGTTTCCTGATTCCCCCTCATCCCCTCCTTTGTGATGGTTATCCAAAGGACATTTCCTGTGCTGTTGTATACTAAATAAATCAGAATTACTTTTGGGTCAAGAGAGGCCAATCCCTCCTGTATCTCATTTAGTTTTGAAATGCATCCCCTCCTTGCACTATGATGGGGAATGGCACATGATCTGCATCCAGTTCTTCCTGTCACTTGGCTCTGTGTCAGGAAGCCAGAAGAGAATGTCAACATTTGGTAAATTCCCAAGCAAAGTCTCAGGGTACATCAGGCCATGACTTTGCCAAGTAAGCCAAGAAAATTATTACAAGTTAAGTTTTAGATGTTCTACTGGAAACTGAGCCATGGTTCAGATTCAAATGACATTGTAATCCAAACTAGAGTATGCCTTACTTTGGACCTACTGAACATATTCCAGTAGAATATTTTCTTAGTGCTTTCTGAGGGTGTCAAGAATTGAAATGGTTTAGAAAATGTGCTATCATGCTTGGTGGACCTGTTTAATACATGCTGTGTTTGGTGGACATGTAAAACTGCTAAATATTTGGATTCAAGTGTATACTTTGACACAAAGGATTTCAAAGATTAATATTCAATTGAAGCCAGAACTTCTTTTCTTTTCTTGCACTTTTTGCCTTCTCTTTGATTTCTTTCTCTTTTTTTCTTCCTTACTTTTATATTAGCTTAGATTAGCTTTAATCTTTCTTTTTAATGTTTCAATAAAAATTAGACATTAAAAAACATACTCTGCTACTTGAGGAACAGAATTTCCTGGTCCTGGATTTATATACATATGGTGAAATATTTTCATTAGCAATTCTTTAAGAAAAGCAAAACTGAACCATCCACTGCTATTCTCAAAACCAAGCCTTTCTAGGATCAAAGCTGAATTGAGAGGGGGAAATGCTGGTTCTGTGGAGAGAGGGGGGTAAAAGAGACCATAACAGGGTTAGCTTAAGCATCCACAGCTCAGGCTGTTAAATGCCTGCTCTTAAGATCCAGCTGCCTGCAATTACTGTAGGCTCGAATCCCACCAGGCCCAAGGTTGACTCAGCCTTCCATCCTCTCAGGGTAGGTAAATTGAGGACCCAAGATTGTTGGGGGCAATTAGCTGACCTTGTAAAAATGCTGCTTAGTAATAAGCAGGCATATACAATGGAATGAAGGCTATTGCTGAGCACACTGGGTTGCATCCCAAAAATTGTAAGCCGCCCTGAGTCTTCAGAGAAGGGCGGCATATAAATGTAATTTTTTAAAAAAAAGGGATTCTCAGGTTTCTGTCCCATTTCAATTGACAAATTATACTGAGTTTACATGTTCCACTAAGCTGAAACATGGTTTATTTGATTACTGCATGGCTTGAGTCAGTATGTGACTTCAACCACAGTATAAACCATGATTTGAAACTTCTTATCTGTGAACCAGGCCGTGGCTTAGTTAACAAACCATCATTAATAAAACAAACTAACATGTGTGCATTAAGTGACACTAGCAATCATTTGACTTTCATGTACAGGTAGTCCTCGACTTACAACAGTTCATTTAGTGAGCATTCAAAGTTACAATGGCACTGAAAAAAGTTACTTATGACTGTTTTTTACACTTGCAACTGTTGCAGCATCTGCATGGTCACATGATCAAAATTCAGATGCTTGGCAACTGACTCATATTTATGACAGTTGCAGGGTCATGTGATTTCCTTTTGCAACCTTCCGATAGCACCGTCAGCAGGGAAGCCAGATTCACGTAACAACAATGTTAAATTCATATTAAATTCACTTAATAACTGTTTCACTTAGCCACAGAAATTTTGCCCTCAATTATGCTCATAAGTCAATCAATCAGAATAGAGCTGGAAGAGACCTTCAAGGTCTTCTAGTCCAACCCCCTGATCAAGCAGGAGACCCTACATCATTTCAGATGAATGTTCAGTCTCTTCTTAAAAGGCTCCAATGATGAAGCACTCAAAACTTCCAAAGACAAGCTGTTCCACTGGTTAATTGTTTTCACTGTTAGAGTGCTTCTCCTTAATTCCAGGTTGCTGCGCTCCTTGATTAGTTTCCATCCCTTGTTTCTTGTCCTGACCTTTAGTGCTTTGAGAAGTAAGTTGACCACCTCCTCTTTGTGGCAACTTCTCAAATACTGGAATGCTGCTAAAATGTCTCCCCTAGTCCTTCTTTTCTCTAGACTAGCCAAGCACTACCTGTACACATACTCTGATTCCATTGTGTTATGTATGCAGGTTTGAATGTCATTGGTTTAGTTTGAACTGTTCTTGTAAAATGTCAGAATTGATTGGTTTAAAAAGTGCGGGGAAATCCTGCACTCTGATTGGCTGGCAACTGCGGCTGCTGGCTATAAGTAGCAGCCGCAGCCCAGCCAAATCGGGTCTGTTATGAGCTGTAGTCACTAATAAACTCTTCACTGAAGCACTCCGCGTCTGACTCTTCATGCAAACATAACATATTGCTTCTCTAAAATATGTTACAGAGACTTTTGCAACAGAGAAGCTCTCTGTTCTGTATTGTAGCTACCTCTCTATGGTCTCTTTTATCAGAATCCTTCATTTCTTTTCCTTCTGTCCCTGCTTTTTATCCTCTCACCTTCCTATGGCCACTCAGTGCTTATTGGGCTGTTTAGGATGGTGTGTTCCAAAGGTGGTATTCATCAGATTCTGACTAGTTCTGGAGAACCAGTAGCGGAAATTTTGAGTAGTTCGGAGAACCAGCAAGTACCACCACTGACTGGAGATTTTACAGTATCCTTTCCCCTGCCATGCCCACCAAGCCCATGCCCACAGAACCGGTAGTAAAAAAAAATTGAACCCCCACCACTGGTTTGTTCCCTTCATTCATTTTGTACTTTTTCCAAATGCTGGAAAACTTCAAGCATCACAACTGTGATGGTTGCTGGTCTGGTGGGATCTTAGTACCTGAGTTAACTATTACTGTGAGTACTATAGTCCAAGTCCAAAGGAAACATTGGATAAACATTTAAATAAATAAACGGACAGACAGCAAGCTATAGCTCACTCCATGACGTGAAGGAAATGAAGAGGGAGAAATGAAGGCAGGGTATGTCAGACTATTGAGCTGTCATTCAAAACACATCTGTATGCCATACAGAAAGATGGCTTCCTGAATAGTGGTAGGGCCATGTAGTGATCCAGATAAAAAGTGCAGGGTAATTTGGAGTATATGTGTGTGTGTATGTAACACTAGTCAAGAAATTCTTGTTGCAAATGTATCTTTCCCCATGTTCAAACAACAGCCACCTGAACCCAGGAAAGAACACTGCTGTTTTAAGATGTGCTTGACAGGTGTTACACCTATGTAAACTCTGAATCATGTTTTGCCTTTCACACACTTTTTTGCATAGTTTTTCCTCAAAATAAATGTGGAAGTGGCCCCAAAATGGGAGTGGTTTGTCTTCCTGCATTGGATAGTGTTCCAGTATCTATGGGATTGCCATGAAGAAGAGGGAGTCAAGCTATTCTCCAAAGCCCCTGAAGGCAGGACAAGAAACAATGGATGGAAACTAATCAAGAGGAGAAGAAACCTAGAACTGAGGAATTAGTTCTAGGTTCCACAGTTAGAACAATTAATCAGTGGAATGACTTGTCTCCAGAAGTTGTGTATGCTGCAGCATTGGAAGTTTTTAAGAAGAGATTGGACAGCCATTTGTCTGAAATGGTATAGGGTTTCCTGCCTGAGCAGGAGGTTGGACTAGAAGACCTCCAAGGTCCCTTCCAACTCTGTTATTTTATTCTGTTCTCTTGCTCACCATTTTAATGAGTTTCCTGTTCAGTTTGCAACTTGTAATTTCCTGGGACCTCCCATCCAATCACTAAAACTAAAGCACATATATACTCCAAATTGCTCTGCACTTTTGATCCTGCTTAACTTTTTGAGATCAACTAACATTCACATTTGATTAATACCTTTATTTATTTGAAAGGTAGATTCTGCCCTTCCTTTCAAAACAGGGTTATTCCAATTGGATGGAACACAGGAAACTTGCCCTCTAGAGTTCACTGAATATGGCTGAGATTTATTTATGTATTTTTAGACCATTGTATAATACCAATTACAAATACCCATTTATGGTACATATGTGAGAGATAAAGAGATGAAAATATTCTCAAGAGCAACTGGTCAATGACATTTCCAAACCTGATACAGTTTGTAGTCCTTTCGGCTGTTATGGTTCAATGTGATTGTAATTGAAGTACATTGATTAACCCAAAATAACTTTCCTTCATTTTGCTGGCTGCTCAAAAATACTCAGGGAACTTGCTTTTGTTCTTAGTTAGTCATTCAGGAGCCCTGGCTCCAGTTTTGATGTAGCTATTGAAACTGAGTGAACCAGAAAAGCTCCAGGAACTATGCAAGGACACGTAGTACAGTTTAATTAGTTAGAGGGAAGAGTTCAATTTTTCTCGCAAAGTATTACTCAGATACTTTATTTGTTATGTTGCTTTCACATTTCATGCCTATGTGGGTGTGCACACACATTTGTGGGTAGATACTTTTATTTTTTTCATCCATAGTTTATTAGAGTGGGCCAAGGCCCAAGACATCTCAGAACATGATTAGAATACACTTATTCCCTTCATCCAAAATTTAAAAGCGTTAGATTTGGCTTATATGTAAAAGTTTTGATTTGCTGATGGTTTGTATGTTGAAAAAGCAGAATGGTCACTGGTAGATGTGAAGCAAAAGGACCCAATAAAAACATAGTAGCTTCAGGGTTTTTTTTTAGTAATGGTCTCATTTCCAGAGTGACAAACCTAACAAAAAGAACTGTATTCAGAAATATAAACACCGGGATTCAACTAAGTTTTGTTTCTGTACTTGTAGTTCCTGGAATCACATTCAGTATTGGTGAGATTCTTCCGGATGTAAGGGTAGCACCAACCTGAGAATGCTGCTATAAATTTAGATGAGTCTGATAGCTTAGAAAATATGGAACCAATAAACTGGACTAAGTATAGTTTAGCATTATATGTTAACCCAACTGTACACATATAAACAAACAGATATATTACCTGAGATTAAAGCTGTGGTTGACAGCATCAGATCCTTTCCTTTAGTATGAAGGTATCCTAATCACTTACAGGAAGCATAAGAAGCTATCTTATACCAAATCAAGCCTCTGATATTCTTTACTCATCTTTACAGGGTTCCAGACAAAGTTTTTTCAAACCTTCTACATTTAAATTATAGATTCTGCAACTTAGTTTAGATCGGTGGTGGGATTCAAATTTTTTTACTACTGGTTCTGTGGGCGTGGCTTGGTGGGTGTGGCAGGGGAAGGATACTGTAAAATCTCCAGTCAGAGGTGGTATTTGCCAGTACTCAAAATTTCTGCTACCGGTTCTCCAGAACTGGTCAGAACCTGCTGAATACCACCTCTGGTTTAGATCCTGTCTCCTAAGGCCAGGCATAGAGAATGGAAACATTGGCAACTTTCAATTCCATAATACAGAAGTGAGGAAAACATTTTAAAAATCCCCTAACATTGCTAGATTAAATTTGACTTCATCACTGAGCCAGCAAGATACAGCGATGAGAAAGGGCAGTTTGTTCATGGTAGTGAAGTTTGCCTCCATTATGAAGATGGGGTCTCCTATAAAAATTGATTATGCGCCATCAAGTCATGGTTGATTCCTAGTGATTACATAGATAGATCTGCTCTATGTCAACGTATCTTCAATCTGTTCTTTCAAGTCTCGCACTGGTGCACTCACTTCCATTGTAACTGAGTCCATCCACCTTAATGCTGATTGTTCTTTCTTCCCTTTCTTTCCATCTTTCCCAATATTCTCTAGAGAGCTAGATCTTTGAATAATGAAAATAGGATAATTTGAGCCTGGTCATTTATGCCTCAAGTGAGAACCCTCGGTTGATTTGATCAATGATCCTTTACTTTTTTTTCTTGGCTGTCCACAGGTTTTTCTCTAACACCAAAGTTCAAAAGCATCAATACTCTTCCTATCCTTCTTTAAAGCCCAACTTCATGAAAAAAATAAAAATAAAACCCCTTATACTTTTAGCTGAAGCAGCCCTGGGTAGCCAAGTATATAACTCTGATTTGCCCATCTTCATCCTCACTTGGAAGAGGCAGAAAAAGAGTGCACAGGAATCTAGATGCACCGAAACAGGACCCTCCATCTCCTGTGTTGCTGTGATGCTCAATTTAGCATCTAGCATTCACACGTCATAATTTTATCCATCAACAAAACAGATAATGAGCAAGTACAAATAAGCACCATGACTCATTGAAATGGATCAAGATAATCACAAGTTCATTGCCTAAAAAAATCATGTGAATAAGCTTCAGGAATAAGTTTTCCCCACATGGAAAGAAACTGCAGGAAAAACTGACAGTTGGGGATTGATTTTTTAGGAACCAAACAGCCCGTTCTTTGTCAGAGCAAGTACTGATAAATTTGGCAGCAGCTCATTAAATCCAGTGCTTTTTGCTTTTTTCAAAGATTTAGGAGTGAAATGTTAGAACAAAAAGGGTTCATTTTCCAGATAACAAAATGAACAGAATAATACAACAGCAATACAGAAAATACACGTGTGGGTTTTAAAATGGCACCATTTTTTCAGTATCCTTTGGGAGATACTATTCTTTCTGTCAAGGAGGTCATCCAGTTTTATTCAATGGAGAATCAACTGTAGGTCCTTACTGGACTTCTGCTTATAGGACAATGGATGATGGCCTATTAATTGTCTGGATCTGGCAGCAAATATCTTTTTTGTTTGGGAGGTTTTTAATTTTGGCATATCAAATATATATTTTCCCACAGTACAACTGAAAAGCATGATGCCATTAAATCTGATGGCAACCAAAATCATTCTGGAAATCAAATGTTAGGAAGGAAGGAAGGAAGGAAGGAAGGAAGGAAGGAAGGAAGGAAGGAAGGAAAGAAAATATCTCATGTTTCAGTGTTTAAGCTGCAGGTGAAGTTCAAGAGAGGCAGCCAAATAAAACATGCAGCATGATTGATATAACAAATTTTAAATAACCAAAAAATAACCATTGGTTAGTTTGTGGTACTATAAAAGGAACTATGAAAAATTGAATTTTTTTCTTAAATAAATACAGAGGTATGCTTCCTGCTGTGAAAGGTTATGGGCACATTTGTGCACAAATTAATGCATACTGCTGATAGTTATGTTTACAACTAATCCAACTTTGGGTGCTTTCTGATAGATATCCTGTCTTCATGGGCTCAGGCAAAATTATATGCAAATAGTGCTAGCAGTGTTCTGAATCAGCTGATTATGTTTTCCATAATGCCTAGAGGGATGTTACACCTAGGAGACAATGGAAAATTTGAACAGCCATTCCCAAACCTTGACCTTTTTCCAAGACTGATTAGGACTGATACCATCAGTTGCACTAAGGATGCTACACACAGAAGCCTTTTCTGATTGTGGCCATGCTGAATTACAAATGCTTATTATTATAAATATCATACATGGAACTAACTCATATACCTGGAGGTAGCATTATAAGCCTTGGTGGTGCAGGCTGTTAATAGCCTAGCACTTAGCTCCAGCTGCCTGTAATTATTGCAGGCTCAAATCCCACCAGGCTCAAGGTTGACTCAGCCTTCCATCCTCTTGGGGTAGGTAAAGTGAGGACCCAAGATTGTTGGGGGCAATAAGCTGACTTTGTAAAAATGCCGCTTAGTAATAAGCAGGCATGTACAATGGAAGGAAGGCTATTGCTGAGCGCATTGGGTTGTATCCCAAAAACTGTAAGCCGCCCTGAGTCTCCGGAGAAGGGCGGCATATAAATATGAATAAAAAAATAATAATTAACCTTTGCCTTTAGGGACTTAAGCTATATAGATCTCTCCCACCTCCACCCCACCCCCAGGAAAACAAAACAATTCCATCACAATGCAGATTTAAACCATGAAGTCCAGAGGTGGTAATCAGCAGGTTCTGACCAGTTTGGAGAATCGGTAGCGGAAATTTTCAGTAGTTTGGAGAATTGGCAAATATCACCCCTGACTGGCCCTACCACCATCTATTCTCTGCCTCCCGAGTCCCAGCTGATCGGCTGGGCCGGGTCTTCTTTTGTTGCCCTACCCAGGAGAACAGAGCTGGAAAGCAAGTTAGTGGGTGGGGAGGGAATGGAGATTTTACAGTATCCTTCCCCTGCCACGCTCACCAAGCCACACCCACAGAACTGGTAGTAAAAAAATTTGAATCCCACCACTGATGAAGTCCAACTTCCTTCTCAAGGAAGGAATATAAATTAAAGCATCCCCAACAGCTGACTGTTCTGCCTCTGACTGAATATATGTAAAAAATATCTCACCATCTTTCTTTGTAATTAAGTCTATAATACTGCTACCTGCTTTTATTGTTAGGAAGGGTTTTTCAGCTATCGATGAACTTATGCAAACCCTGGCTACCTGTAACTTAGGACCATTATTGCATGTTCTGCATTCTAGGATCATAAAAAAGTCTTAATCTTCTGCAATTTAACATTCCTTCAAATATTTCAAAAGGGTTATTATATCCTTTCTCTCTCTCCCTCTCCCTCTCTCTTTGTCTCTCTTTCTCTTTCTCATTTTCCAATCTTCTAATCATCCTTATCACCTTCTCTACACTGTTCTGTTTCCACCACCACCACCACCCCATTTCTTGAAGTGTTGGCTGTAATACACAAGCTAGAATTTGACTAATATCGAATAGAGTGAAATGATTTCTACTTTCATGAGCTGGAACCTATATTTGATGGGGAACTTAAAGCACTATATTTCCCCCACTGAAACAGGTACTGTTGAAACAACTAGAAAAGGGGAATGAAATACTGGCACACATTAAAAACAGGGAAGAAGAGCAGAACAAAGGTGACTGAAAATAACCCAAGATATCAGGCTATTTTGGGCTTCCAGCCATCATATACAGGGGTGTGGGCCAGAATAACACTAAAGAAACAGATGACTGTGAAGGCAACAAGCCACAAAAGAAGAAAAATGTTTTTAACACAGGAAAAACAAAATATATGAGAGAGAAAGCATGTCCTTTAAAAAAAATAATCAGATTTACCACCTTCTAATGAAATAGCTACTTTCAACTTGGGGTGGGGGGAGAAATCCCAGCAAATCCTAAACAGCAGGGTGACAAATACAGAACCTCTGAATCAAGACAGCTTAATACTGTGTTGGATACTTGCCCAAGAGTTGTTGAACTCCAGAATGCCAAAGGTTGCATTTTAGCTAGCTGGATCATGGGTCTGGCCCCATGGTGCCTATCAACAAAATAGGACAGTAAGGCAAAGGCCTAGGAATGTGCATGTCTTTAATCCTGCCATTTATTACAAGTGGCTGGCTTTTTGTGCAGAATGAAAGTGTTAGTTCCCCTAAGAAAGGGAGCTTTTCTTCTTCGCTTGATTAGCAATAATATATATTCAGTTTCCTGTTTCAGGAAAAATATGTCAGCACATTTTGGTTATTAGGATCAATGTAGCATGAATGAAACTTGGGGTTAAATAGAGGTTTTGAATCCATCACAGCTGCCCCTGCCATTTGACAGAGAGAGACAGCTAAAAGTTATGAATGGCAGGGTTAGGGACTTGTCCTGAACCTCTGAAGCTAACCTGCTCTTTTCTGACAGAAAGAAATCAGACTATTGCCTGTGTTAAGTAAGAGTCAACTACCAGACAGTTTCTCTGTTTGAACTACAACGGGGGCATTTTGTTCTTTCTCAATGAAAAAAACTTTATCAATACATACAGAAGGGACCTTGGCTGTCCTCTAATTCAACTGCCTGCTTAAACAGGAGACCTATACCAGTGGTTCTCAACCTCTGGTCCATGGACACCTGGGGCCCGCAATGTCATCGTACGAGGGTCTGCGAAGGCTTGAAGTAATGTTATTTAAATCTTGAGTTAAGTCTTGGTGGTCTGTGGTCATGGTCCGTGGCCACAAAGGGTATTTAAAGAGGGTCCATGGGGAAGAAAAGGTTGAGAACCACTGCCCTATACCATTTCAGAAAATGGCTGTCCAGTCTCTTACTATGATAAAACATCCACAATTTCTGAAGGCAAGCCATTCCACTGGTTAATCATTCTCACTGAGGAAATTTATCCTTACTTCTAGGCTTCTTTTCTCCTTGATTAGCTTCAACCCATTGTTTCTTATCTTGCCTTCTTCTGGTGCTTTGGAAAATAGATTGAATTACGCCCCCCCCCATTCTTTGTGACAGCCTCTCCAATATTGGAACAATTGCTATCATGTCACTCCTTCTATTCTCTAGACTGGCCATACGCAATTCCTGCAACTATTTTTCATATTTTTTAGTCTCCAGGCTTTTAATTATCTTAGTTGCTCTTCTCTGCACTGTTTCAGAGTCTCAGCATCTCTTTTTATAACATAGTGGCCAAAACTGGATTATAAAAAAGATGTTGAGACTTTGGAAAGAGCCTTGGTATATTCTGACCAAGAGATCTCACTTTAAATCTCACTATTATGGGTGCTCTGTATCTTCCTCAAATCTCAGGTTCTATATCAGTGACCTGGGAGTTTAAGATTCTGAACAATATCTTAGTTGTTCCTAACACCACGCTATTCTGGACAGAGAGCTCTGACATTGTTCCTTGGATCTGTTGGAACTATTCTGCCAACTTAGTGGTCACAGCACCAAGGGCTCCTACCACCATTGGGGCTAACTTGGCCTTTGTTTTCCACATCCTTTTTAGCTCCGCCTTCAGGACTGTTATTTCTCTATTTCCTCATATTCTTTCTTCTTGATGCTGCTGTCACTTGGCACTGCTACATCTATCATCACTACCATCTTCTCCTTGTCTACTATCACAATGTCTAATCAATTGGCCAGTACCTGCTTTTCTTTCTGGATCTGAAAGTCCTATAGGATCTTAGCCCTGTAGTTCTCCATTACAGAGGATGGAGCCATCTCACTTTGGTATAAGCCCGTACACCATGCAAATGTTCCCGTATACCATGCCAGCTACTTGATTGTGCCATCCAATGCCCACATCTTATCCCTGCCACTATTTGTTGAACTGTTTCTGAATCCTAAAACAGTAAAGCAGTTGCTCTAAAACAGATGCTCACATGAGAACCAGCTATCCTATTAGGCAGAATACAACCATCAACTCAAGCAGCCGATTCTGGGGGACATCTGTGACAGGTTCTTGGCTGATGTTTGTAATCTGATCTCTTTTTTTTCCTTCCAGAACCATTCCATTAATCCTGTTACCTGTCCTGTATCTCTAACTTCTTTTCAGGTACAGTGTATGTGACAGTAACCCATCCCCTGTCATGAAGTAAGTGTCAATTTTCAGCCCACTCATCTTCAGCACAGGGACAATTGACGTGTATCATCTTGCCTTTTGCTTCTAGAAGAATAAGGTATTGGGTTAGTACCAGCTCACCCATTCATGCTGGGAACATTTTGGAATAAACATTATCCTTAATGATCATTTGTTTGCGATGTGAAAAATAACATGAAAACAAAGAGAAAATCAGAAGAGTACCGCTTTACACTCTAACAAGTTTACCAGGTTTCTGTTCAAAACCTGGGAGCATAGTGTCACAGCCCATCTCCTGCTCACTTTGTTTTTTGCCCCTGAAATGATTCTTCTTTCCAATTTTATTTTTTTTAAAGTTTCTGCATGGAATTTTAAAATGACCGTCTGTTGTCAGATTACTGAATAATTGAAGTTACATAATCCAAGACCACTTCTAAAGCATGTTTGAATTTTTGTTATTGTGAAAAGAACTCATGCTTGTAGATTAATTAGAGTAGTGGGGAAAGCAGTGCTAACTGGGGAGAGGCAAACTGGCATAGCTACAACTGGCTTATTATTGGAGGTTTAAGCTATTCTGAAAAGAGGCATTGTCGTTGCAAGTTGTGCCAGTTCTAGGAACTCAGAGTCAGGCCCTGTAAAATCCTGTTTGCACAGCTTCCGCCAAAACTGCTTTATTAGCAAGTTGCAAAGTCTCTAAGGCTGGAATTTCTGCTGCAAAATGGCATCCAGGCCAAGTTCACAAATCATTAGCCCCACAATCTTGTTTATCCTGCTAGGGATTGGAGTTTGGCCTGTTACAAAATCAGAGCAACAAGGTTGGATAGTTCTGAGGAAAATAATAAATAAATAAGCTACCCTTTGAAGAGTAGAAAGATGCTCGCTTTGTGCTGACAGGATCAAGGCTATGTAACATGCTTTTGGAAAAGAGAAAAGACCAGCAGAAAATCTAGGGCAAGCAGCCAACTGCAAGCCATTCCTCTTCAGCTCCTTTCCTACATAGGAGTTCTGATGCTAATTTTGAAGCAGATCAATCAGACACACACCCTGCATTCAGTTCTGTATTAATCGTCCCTAAATGTAGCACACTGAGAAGAACTGCTTCCTAAGCAGTTACCAGGCTTATTAACCGAACCATACAATCTTTTTTGGATTGATTGACTCCATCTGTACCTTCTCTCAAGGAACTCACTGTTGTGTTCCTATTACAACCCTGCAAAACCATTTAGACTAAACAGAAGCTATTTATTCAAGGATGGGATTGGCATATGTGAATCAGAAGTTGGCCATTTTTATCCATCTCACTTGGATAAGTCAGTTAATATGCCACCCAGAGTCACTTGCTTTTGAGATGGGTGGCTATATAAATCAAATAAATAAATAAGTATCAAGGAAGGCAAAAGCTGCTGGATGTCAAAGCTGTTGTGGTTTCACAACTATTTTTTTCTACAATGGGATAGAGCTTCAATTGTAAGGGAGATCGTAAAAAAATCCTTAGTTTAACATTCTGGAGCATGGTCACTCTAAAGTGACACCAATAATTTTGTATTTCCCTTAAGAGTCATAATGTACGAAAAGCCAATGTGGTGCAGTGGTTAAGATACTAGCACCAGAGAGGCTTAAGCAACTTCACCTTTGGTCTTGGAAGCTTCCTAGGTGATTTTGAGGCAGTCATACTTTCTTATTAAAACATCTCTCTTTGGTCTGGTGGTTGAAAGAAAATCTGAAGGCCAGGAGTGATATGTATTCTTCTTTGAGAGGAAGGAACAGGTAGCAATTCAAGCCAAGAAGCCAGAGTAGTATAACAGGCAACTAATAATTATGGATTTCAGGCTGCTCCAGAAACATGGTTTTGTTCACTAACTTCATCTTGGTCCAATGGAACACTACTTCTCATTTAACCACTTCTTTTTCCCAACACCTTTTCTAAATGGGAGAATAAAATTCTTTTGTTTATAGTCCTTAGCAAAGAAATACATGTAACTTTGAATGTTCTCTTCATTTTATAGATCAAAATTTCAATTTTGTGATTTGGCTGGAGAACTGGCATTAAAAGAGAGTTACATTATTACAGTGAGCCCATTAGGGGTCCATGTAAATCCTGCTGTAGGATTTTCTATATCTATGGTTTTTCTATCATTCTAAATGGAGTCAATCTCTATTTCAGCAATTTCACTGATCACACAAGAACTCACAAAATCAGAAAATAAAGTCCCCAAGCACAGTGGACCCATGCTAATAATACAGGTGAAACTCAAAAAGTTAGAATATCGTGCAAAAGTTCATTTATTTCAGTAATGCAACTTAAAAGGTAAAATTAATATATGAGATAGACTCATTACATGCAAAGCAAGATAGTTCAAGCCATGATTTGTCATAATTGTGATGGTTATGCCATACAGTTCATGAAAACCCCAAATCCACAATCTCAGAAAATTAAATATTACATGCAATCAATAAAACAAGGATTGTACATAGAACAATATCAGACCTCTGAAAAGTATAAGCATGCATATGTACTCAGTACTTGGTTTGGGCCCCTTTTGCAGCAATTACTGCCTCAATGCGGCATGGCATGGAAGCTATCAGCCTGTGGCACTGCTGAGGTGTTATGGAAGACCAGGATGCTTCAATAGCGGCCTTCAGCTCTTCCGCATTGTTCAGTCTCATGTCTCTCATCTTTCTCTTGGCAATGTCCCATTGATTCTCTATGGGGTTCAGGTCAGGCAGTTAGCTGGCCAATCAAGCACAATAATCCCATGGTCATTGAACCAGGTTTTGGTGCTTTTGGCAGTGTGGGCAGGTGCCAAGTCCTGCTGGAAAATGAAGTCAGCATTCCCATAAAGCTTGTCTGCAGAAGGAAGCATGAAGTGCTCCCAAATCTCCTGGTAGACGGCTGCGTTGACCCTGGACTTAATGAAGCACAGTGGACCAACACCAGCAGATGACCAAATCAACACAGACTGTGGAAACGTCACACTGGACTTCAAGCATCTTGCAGTGTGTGCCTCTCTATTCTTCCTCCATACTCTGGGTCCTTGGTTTCCAAATGAGATGCAAAAGTTGCTCTCATCAGAAAAGAGGACTTTGGACCACTGAGCAACAGACCAGGTCTGTTTTTCTTTAGCCCAGGTAAAACGCTTCTGACGTTGTTTGTTGTTCAGGAATGGCTTGATAAGAGGAATACAACATTTGAAGCCCATCCAGGATCCGTCTGTGTGTGGTGGCTCTTGATGCACTGATTCCAGCCTCAGTCCACTCCTTCTGAAAGTCCCCAACACTTTTGAATGGCCTTTTCCTGACAATCCTCTCCAGACTGTGGTCATCCCTGCTGCTTGTGCACCTTTTTCTTCCACACTTTCCCCTTCCACATAACTTTCTATTAATGTGCTTTGATACAGCACTTTGGAAACATCCAACTTCTTTTGCAATTACCCTTTGAGGCTTTCTCTCTTTATGGAGGGTGTCAATGATGGTTTTCTGCACAACTGTCAGGTCAGCAGTCTTTCCCATGATTGTGATTCCTACTGAACCAGACTGAGAGACCATTTAAAGGCTCAGAAACCCTTTGCAGGTGTTATGGCTTAATTAGCTGATTAGAGTGGGATACTTTGAGCCTAGAATATTGTACCTTTTCACAATATTCTAATTTTCTGAGATTGTGGATTTGGGGTTTTCATGAGCTGTAAGCCATAATCATCACAATTATGACAAATCACGGCTTGAACTATCTTGCTTTACATGTAATGAGTCTATCTCATATATCAGTTTCACTTTTTAAGTTGCATTACTGAAATAAATGAACTTTTGCACGATATTCTAATTTTTTGAGTTTCACCTGTATGTCAATCAGAATGATTTTCATTTGTTTTTATTTGTACACACATTGAATAGGGATAGAGGAAATTCATGTATACTGAATATATTCTATCAATGTTTGTATTTAATGAATGCTTAACTTTGCAAAGACAAACAGTTTGGTGTAGTGGTCAATGCCCTAGGTACTGAATTCTTGTACCACCTAAGGCACAAAGCTAGCTGGGTGAACTTGGGCCAGTCCCTGTCAGCCCTGGAAGCAGGAAAGGGCAAACCACTTCGGAAAATGTTGCCAAATAAACTGCAATCAATGAAGCAATGAAGTTTTGAAACTCTACAATTCGCCTGCTTCAGGTTTCAATCACACATATTCAAACATGGTTGCTATGGAGATCAGTAATTTTTCTTCAAGGCTGAAGAGATAACAGCAAACAAAGAATGTAAATGAAACTGAAGCTTGCCTGAAGAATTTGCTTTTAATAGGAGCACACAGAAGAATAGTCCAGGTCCAATCCAGAGTTCTGAAAGCCAGGTCAGGATTGACACCCTGTTCAGAAGTTTAATGTTTTTATACAAACAGAACTCACAGGAACATCACCCAAGAGCTGGAGATAAGATGTTGCTTCCAACAAAGACAAGATGGGTTAGAGTTGTTTCATAATAGCAAGCTACAGTCTGTTATCATTATTCAAAAAATTTACTCCCTTGCCTGGCAAGTAGCCTCATGGAACATCTCTGGTCTTCTCTCTGTTTGCTGGGTGCAGGGGCTGGGAGGCCTTATGTTAGTCTCATCTGACTGCTCCAGCTGTCCAGGTAGTACCTGTGTTTGATCAGTCTCATGTGATTCCTGGCTTGGTGTCTCCTGAGGCTGATATTCCACCAGTTCAGCAAGAGCAGTTTCTTCAGATTCAGAATCAGGGTCATGACAACAGTGAAATTCGATTATAATTCATGTTGCATACTGATGTCCTCACTAACGAGATGGTTCCGCCCCAGGCGCCTGATGGACCCCGAGCGGTTCCAGATGGCACTTGGTTCATTACCTACCTCCCCGATCCACAACTCAGCTGAGGCCCTAGTGGACGCCTGGCAACTTGACTGGGGCACTTGACCGGGTTGCCCCTTGCAGCCCTTAACCCAGCGCAGATCCCGATTAGCTCCCTGGTTTTCCATGGAGCTGTGGGAAATGAAGCGTCGGAGGAGGGGCCTAGAGAGCTGTTGGAGGTCCACCCAGTCCGAATCTGACCGATCCCAGTTGAGATCCTTTTCAAGGACTTACCTGGCAGCGATGAGAGTGACGAAGAGGGCTTACTTCTCCGCTCTCATTGCATCCACAGATAATCGCCCAGCTGCCCTGTTTAGGGTTACACGCTCCCTCCTTGATCAGGGGGTGAGGGAGGACCCTTTGTAGGGGTGGGCCGAGGAGTTTGGTGAACATCTGCTGGATAAGATCCCTCGGATTTGGGCTGGTTTGGACATCAACTGGCTTGAGTCGGACGTGGAGGCGACGTCGAGTCTTGTTGAGGTTATCTGGGATGAGTTTGACCCTGTGTCCTTAGATGCGGTAGACAGGATTATGTGGAGGCTGAGTGTCACTATGTGTTTATTGGACCCATGCCCCTCCTGGCTGGTGTATGCCACCCGGGAGGGTACACGTGGCTGGCTCCAGGCAGTTACCAATGCTTCATTGTGGGAGGGGTCCTTTCCTGCCACCTTGAAAGGGGCAGTGGTGAGTCCCCTCCTTAAGAAGCCTACCTTGGACCCAGCCAATTTGAATAACTTTCATCCCGTCTCCAACCTTCGCTTTGTGGCAAAGATTGTTGAGAGCGTGGTGGCCCAGCAGCTTCTGGCTTTCCTGGAGGAAACTGATTACCTAGATCCATATCAATCGGGCTTCAGGCCTGGTTACAGCATGGAGACGGCATTGGTCGCACAGATTGATGATCTCTGGAGGGCTCAGGATAGGGGATGTTCCTCTATCCTGGTCCTGTTAGATCTCTTGGCGGCTTTTGATACCATCGACCATGGTATCCTAATGCGGCACCTTCAGGAGCTGGGAGTGGGAGGCACCTTGCTACGGTGGTTCTCCTCCTACCTCTCAGGGCGCATGCAATCGGTGTTGGCAGGGGGGCAGAGATCGCCCCCGAGGGCCCTCACTTGTGGGGTGCCTCAGGGGTCAGTTCTTTCTCCCCTCCTGTTCAACATCTATATGAAGCCGCTGGGTGAGATCATCCACGGTTTCAGGGTGAGGTATCATCAATATGCTGATGATACCCAGCTTTTCATCTCCACCCCAGACCACCTCAGTGATGCCCTCCCCGTGATGTCCCGATGCCTGGAGGCGGTACGGATCTGGATGGGGAGGAACAGGCTCCAGCTCAACCCAGACAAGACTGAGTGGCTGTGCTTACCAGCATCTCGGGTTCAAGAAATTCCATCTTGGGTCATGGGGGAAGAGGTGCTACCCCCCGTGGATAGGGCGCGCAACTCGGGTGTCCTCCTGGATGTACAGCTCAATATGGAGGAGCAGGTGGGAGCCGTCACCAGGGGGGCATTTGCCCAGCTTCGCCTGGTGTGCCAGTTGCACCCCTACCTTGACCAAGATGCCCTACCCACGGTCACCCATGCACTCGTTGCTTCCCATCTTGACTACTGCAATACTCTCTATTTAGGGCTGCCTTTGCGGACTATACAGAGGCTCCAGCTAGTGCAGAATGCAGCCGCACAGGTTGTGATGGGAGCGGCCCGATACTCCCATGTGACACCCCTCCTGTGTGATCTGCATTGCTTACTGGTTGCCCTCCATGTAAGATTCAAGGTTCTGGTGTTAACCTATAAAGCCCTTCATGGCTTGGGTCCAGGGTATTTGCAGGAGCACCTCCTACCAGTATCGAGTTCCAATTGCCCAGTGCACTCCCACAGGCAGGCCCTCCTGGGGGTGCTGTCGACCAGACAATGTTGGTTGGCAGTTCCTCAGGGGAGGGCCTTCTCTGTGGGAGCGCCCACCCTGTGGAACCAGCTGCCCCTGGAGCTGTGGTTGGCTCCGGACCTACGTTCCTTCTGCCACGATCTAAAGACCTGACTATTTTTACAGGCCAGGAGTGAGGGAGATTGGGGCTTTTAATTGGGTATTTTAGTATTTATTCTATTTGTTATTTGGATTGGACTAATATTTTTAACTAATTATGTATGTATATTCTTGTGTGAGCCGCCCCGAGTCGTCCCAGAGATGAGGCGGCATATAAATCCAAATAAACATAAACAAACATAAACATAAACTATGCTGTGGTACATCTCCTTATGGTTGTGGATTTTTTTTATTGCTATGAACCTGCTTCCATTATTTTAAGAGGGATATATAGTAGTATGAAGCATCCTCAATGCTGGGAACGTGATAGTACAAAAGTGTATTAATTACAAGGGCCTTGGTGGCGCAGGCTGCTAAATGCCTAGCACTTAAGTTCCAGCTGCCTGCAATTATTGTAGACTCGAATCCCACCAGGCTCAAGGTTGACTCAGCCTTCCATCCTCTCGGGGTAGGTAAACTGAGGACCCAAGATTGTTGGGGGCAATAAGCTGACTTTGTAAAAATGCCGCTTAGTAATAAGCAGGCATATACAATGGAATGAAGGCTATTGCTGAGCGCATTGTGTTGTATCCCAAAAATTGTAAGCTGCCCTGAGTCTTCGGAGAAGGGCGGCATATAAATCTAATTAAAAAATAATAATCAAATTTATGTAGCTTCCCATGTCACCAAAGCAGTTCTGGGCAGTACACAACAAATGAGTATTATGTAGTATTATGTAAACATGAGACAAATTTGCTAGATATAGTGAGACCTTCAGACACAAGTTTTTCTTGTAGTTTGCCATATCTTTACCATAAGTTTTTGTTTTCCAGGACTCCTATTGGCAAGTCACATCCTTGTAATATTCTAGAATGGCTTCCTTCATGTAAGAAATAAGTGTCTGTAGAATATTAGTGAAAACAATTGATTGAAGCTCAGAAATTGTAACCATTTTGTTCTTGTCTCTGACAATGGCCCTCAATTTACATCTAACATTTTTGAATCCTTTCTAGCACAACAGGGTATCAGACATGCCCTGCCCCTGGGCACCCTTGGCTAATGGCCGGGTTGAATGCATGATGCAGCTTTACCAGAGAAGCTCCAGCAACTGGGTCCTGGGGACATCACTGAGAAGCTTGAAAAACTTCTTAGTGTTCAGCACATCACTCTAGCCCATCTACTAACTTATCCCCAGCAGAGTTGTTGATGGGTAGGAAACTTAGGTCTTCCCTTGACGCCTTCATCCCACTTACGCACCCAATGCACCACTGGATTCCACTTCCAAAGTTCATTACATTCAGTGTGGGTGATTCTGTGTATGCTAAGAACCTTATAGGTGAGCCTTTGTGGATTCCTGCTGCAATAACTCAAATCACTGGCCCTCGTTCTTACAGGGTACAAACAGAGGATGGACTCCTCTGGAGCAGGCACATTGATCAACTCAGATCCAGGTTCCCTCAGGAACATCGCCCTGTCTCTCTCTGGTTCCCTCACCTGATGTCACTTCTAGGGGGGGAGGAACAGAAGGAAAATCAGCAAGCAGAATCAACCCCATGTGTAGCGAGCCATCGACAGGAACCATCCGAACCCTGTCCAATGCCAAGATCCATCTTAGAAGTGGAAGATTGCACATCACTACCTGATTTGGGTGCTGACATTGGAATGGAGATGGGTTGGGAGAGACCAGATTCTAACAGTCTGGGGTCTCTTTCACAGGAAGTCCCAGCAGGGAAATGTCAGCAGACACATTTCCTCTCTCACTGGGTGAGAACGTTAAAACTTCTGAACCACGAAGGTTCATTACCGTAAGAACCCACCTATTTAAAGAATACATTAGATAGGTTGGGGTTTGGTATGGACTGAACCTAGTGGGGAGGTGTATGTATGTAGGTTTGAATGTTATTGGTTTATTTGAACTGTTCTTGTAAAATGTTAAATGGTATTGGTTTAAATAGTGCGGGAAGAAACCCTGCACTCCCATTGGCTGGCAACTACGGCTGCTGGCTATAAGAAGCAGCAAGCCCAGCCAACTGGGTCCATGAGCTGTAGTCACTGAATAAACTCTTTACTGAAGTTCCCCATGTCTGACTCTTCATGCAAACTTAACACTAACCATCTCCCAGGGCTAACTTCTTTTCAAGCCAAATTACCCTTTATTAAAATATCCCCGTAACCTCCTTTTCATCAATAACATGATACCAAGCTACAAGGCATGAATTAATCCCATTCCACAAAGAACTCCATCTTTTGATTATGGAACACCACAAGACAGGAGCAAGCTAGTTGACAATCCTAGTTCCAGGCTTTTTTTGTAGTAGTAGTATCTAAGATTGCTATGGTCTGTTCAGTCTTCACTTCGTTTATTATTATGGTTTTGTACTGTAGCAAAATGTACTTATTTTAGCTGCAGGAAGATAAAGCTTGCCCATCTTCTCAGTCTTCTAAGTTCTCTGCAAATGTGACAAAGTATAACAATGGTCCATTCTGAATGAGTAGTTCAACAAATATGTATTTATAGGTCATAAACCCATCATGGGTCCACAAAAGTATAACAAAATTTATTAGGATTACCTCCAGTTTGTAGCAGCTTGCTTTTTTACTGTATGATTAATTTTTGTCTAAAGAAGAAATCATAATCATCTTTCAGAAAAATTATATGTGGCTGTATAAAATTGGTTTCTATTTGCTAACTGACCAAACAAGTGACTATTTGCACAACTGGTAGTTAATATAGTTCTGTGCTCTTTGGGTAATGTAAAATGTTGTGGTGAATTTTTTTAAAAAAAAAACACCTTTTCAAATCATATTGCTTTGATTCTTCTGTCTGCAGAGCTTTATCTTTCAGTGTATGTTGAGAAATCAAACTGATGTAGCACCAAGATGGATCATATTTTCCCTCATAATGTTATGCAGCCATTTTTCTCCTACTGTCAGCCAAATTCTGAAAAGTTTTGTTTGAATAATTTAACAAATTTCACTCAGTATATATTGGATTTTTAAATAGCCCTGCCTGTTTCCACAAGTAGGGCCCAAACAGCCCCAGATAATTTGCAAGATGGGGATCACTTGTGATGGAGATTGAATCTTCTCTTAATTGCCTTACTTCTTTTTCATAGTGGGGCTAGTTCCAGTCACCGGAAGTATTGACAGTGATAATAAGTAGATTTAATTTATTCTCCCATGCCCCCATCCCACATTTTGAATGGCTCCCTCCCACCCTATGGCTTTATATTGGCTTTCTCCAACTGGACATCCTTTGATAAGTATGCTGTGACTGCAACACACAGAAGCAAGGCTCCAGTTTAGAGAACATTGGTTTACAAAACAGGATCACAACTGTTTCACCTGAATGTGATGCTCTGGGTTTTCCTTTAAACCTAAGAAATAGAACATCAAAGATACTGTATGTGGCTGAGGGTGTATGTGGCTGAGGGTGTACTCTCTGCTGTCCAGACAGTATATAGTTAATTGGGAATTGGGCTAGTTAAGTAGGAATTGGGAGCTGTCCCCTTAAGGGAATGCTTCATGGTAAATGTAGTTATTGCATCATGGGAAATGTAGTTCATGTCACGTGGTCACATCTATAATCCTGATTGGTCACTGAATTGACCCTTGGTTGGGTTGGGGAAGTTTCCTTTACTCTTGCTTGGACCCCAGCACTGTGCTGGTGTCTCACCCTTTGCTCCATTGTTATGGGATGAAGATCACTATAATTTTACACTATGAAGTCAACTGTGCAAAGAATTGGACATTAGATGGATCTTGACATAACCATGAGTTAAACTTCAAGGATGCCTTGTGACCCAATAAAGAAACTTTGTATGGAAACCTTTGTAGAGTTTGTCTGTCTGCCTTTATATTCACCCAGCAATTAAAAGACAGAACAGTAAAATTATAGTGATCTTCATCCCATAACAATGGAGCAAAGGGTGAGACACCAGCATGGTGCTGGGGTCCAAGCAAGAGTAAAGGAAACTTCCCCAACCCAACCAAGGTCAATTCAGTGACCATCAGGATTACAGATGTGACCACATGATATGAACTACATTTCCCATGGTGTATTAACTACATTTACCATGAGGCATTCCCTTAAGGGGACAGCTCCCAATTCCTACTTAACTATCCCAATTCCCAATTAACTATATACTGTCTGGACAGCACAAGCACTGTTGAATGATTATGGGCATAAGACAGTATTGTTGATTTCCCGAGAAAGCACTTCCTTTCTAAAGAAGAAACACAGAAGCATCTTGTCCTCTGGATAGTTATTAACAGAATAACAGAGTTGAAAGGTACCTTGGAAGTCTTCCAGTCCAACCTTCTGCTCAGGCAGGAAACCCTATACCATTTCAAACAAATTGTTGTCCAATCTCTTCATTAAAACTTCCAGTGTTGGAGCACTCACAACTTTGGGAGACAAGTCGTTCCACTGATTAATTGTTCTAACTTGTCAGGAAATTTCTGCTTAGTTCTAGGTTGCTTCTCTCCTTGATTACTTTCCATCCATTGCTTCTTGTCCTGCCTACAGGTGCTTTAGAGAATAGGATGACCCCCTCTTCTTGGTGGCAACCCCTTAGATACTGGAACACTGCTATCATGCCACCCCTAGTCCTTCTTTTCATTAAACTAGACATATTCAATTCCTGAAATTCTTGCTTAAATGTACAACCATACCTTTTTCACCATTTCATTTTGTTAGATGGGGCCCAATGTTCAGATTTGTCAAGATCCTCCTGTATTTTAAGTATTGCTATTCCTGCCAGTTTGGTGTTGCCTGCAAATTTGATAATTTCCCCATCTATTCCCTTCCAATGATCTAAATCATTGATGGATATTGAAGAGTACTGGGCCTAGAGCAGAGCCTTGGGGTACTCCACTGCATACTTCCCTTGATAGTTGCATACTTATTAATCTGTTACCTCTTTGACTTTAATATTGTACCTATTTTTAATGTTATATTTTAGACACATAACATGTCTACTTAGTGTTCTACTTTAGGGATGCATGACTTCATTTCTGAATGTGAGCAGTTTTAGAGAAAAATTCCTTTGAGTTAGGGAATAATCAAGCCTTATGTTTTCATTTTACTTATAGATATGTAAGCAATAAATGCTGAATATATATTGAGGGAGATTGGATTGGAAGAAGATGAATGTAATTTTAAAACTGAAGGAAGAAACATCAATAATCTGTGCTAGACTGAAAATATTATTCTGATAGCAGAAAATGCAAATGATTTACAAAGTCCAGCAATGAAAGTCAAGGAGCACAGTGAAAAAAATGTAACTTAGATAAAACATAAAGAAGATTAAAATAACAATAGATGCAGCCAGCAATCTCAAATCTGCCAAAGTTATTGAGGTAGTTGATGGCTTCTGCCTTTTAAAAGCAACTATCAACAGTAAAGGCAATGAAATATACCACAAAGCAGAAGTTGATAGAGTAGCTTTGAAAATCTTGGCAAAGATATTCATATGCTATTATGTTTCTGTACCTGCTACAATCAGAATTTTGCAGTTTTATGGTTTTCTTTGTGACACTCTATGGAAGGAGAATATGTGCTTCAAAAAACCAGGATAGAAAGAACATTGGTGCTTTTTTGATACTCCAATGTTGGTGGAAAAGACTCCTGAAAATTCAATGGATAGTAAACAAAACAAACAAATAGATAGAACAAAGCACTTGAGACACAAAGTACCAGGCTCAAATTGTCATACTATGAACACTTTATGAAAAGACCCAGCTCCCCTGAGAAGTTCATAATAATGGAAAAGACGGAAAGAAAGAAAAAGAAAAGAGAGTGATTATAATGAATGCACCTCTGGAAGATCTGAAGGGCCAGCTGGAGAACAACTCATCATAGGCAGGTCTTGCCTATGTGGTTGCTAAAAAGTCAACACTCAATTGATGGCACTTACTCAGTTAATATGAGAATATCATGGTCAAAGGAAAAAGGCATTCCTACGGTAATGAAGAGCAAACAGTAAGTCTGCATCTGTTTCAGCTGACAGATCTGTGAGCATTAATGTGTTTGTGTATTTTTCTCATGCTTACCAGATTCCCAGACTCCTCCCTGTGAACTCTTCTAACAATTGTATTGATCACTGGTAGGCACCATGCTCCCAGTTTCATCCTTACTGGGAATTGTCAGAAACCTAATAGGAACTAAAGCCAAGTACAAAGGTCCCTGAGTTCAATTCCTGATATGGGTTTTGAACCTCATAGAATAACATTCAGTGGTGGGATTCAATTTTTTTTTACTACTGGTTCTGTGGGCATGGCTTGGTGGGCATGGCAGGGGAACGATACTGTAAAATCTACAGTCAGAGGTGGAATTTGCTGGTTCTCCAAACTACTCAAAATTTCCACTACTAGTTCTCCAGAACTGGTCAGAACCTGCTGAATACCACCTCTGATAATATCTGACTACTCATGTCTGATGATTCCCAGTAAGGATGAAACTGGTAACATGACGTCTCCTGGTGGTCAGTGAAACTGTGAATGCCATCAGGATATATACTGTGTAAAAATAGAATTGGAATCATGGGGACATGACATAATGTAACATCTCTATCTCTCTCTTTAAAGAAAGCTGGGCTATATATATAATATTCTGATAGCTTCAATCAATTACCGTGGAACTTTAGGATAATATTATTTCCAAGAAGGGCCCCCTCAAAAGCCTCACCAGCAACCCTAAAAATACAGAAACATTGAATAGTTGGGTGTTTTGTTTGGAAACATGTCCACCTACCCAAGAAAAGCAAAATGTCTTTGGTTAGCTGAAGGATAAAAGCCTTGGAGGACTTGGCAGTTTACATTCTAAAAATGGGACATGTGAAACCCATCTGGCAGGCATTTTGTGACTGTGCCCATGGGATGATCCCAAATTCCCAAGTCTGCCCTTCAACTTAAGAGTATTGTCTTCTCCTATTATATATCAATGTTTTCCTGGATTGGGTTAACAAATATTGTTGGACTATGATTCTTATCATAGTTAACTAATTCAAGATATAGATCAATATCTGGAGTTTTCTATTCTGGCAAGTATTATTTGTGGAGAATAAGATGAGAATGTGACTTTGACAGAAATATGCAAAAAAAAAACCCATCAATACCTAAGCAGAGGACTGAAATGTTCTTTAAATCCTGGAAAGCAAGATAACATCCAGAAGTGGCTAAGGCAATCAACTCCTTGATTCACTGAGATATAAGAAGGAGAGGAGGAATAGTACAATCAGACTTGCAGGATTATGTTAGGGATTATGTTCTATTATTATATCAAAATGTTAATTATTAACCTAACTGATTTGTGTGTGTTGGTGTGGGTGTACACATACACACTAAAATAAGTTTAATTAATAATTAACATTGTGACAAAAGAGATGTTCCTTTACTAATCAATCTGCAGTCCATTTACTAGGTTCTTGGTCATTCATTCTCAATGCTGCAACATTTTTAATTATATGTTTTATTAGTATCCTATATACTACTCATTAACATTTATTCTTTTCTTGGGAGCTCTTCGTTTTCTCCAGTGGAAAAGATATAAATTGCTATTCAAAGAAACTTAGTCAAAGCACACCCATTATAAAATCTCCAAAATGGAACACTGGGACACTGCTATTTTAAAAATGAACAAGAAAACAAAGCAGCATTTCTTCAGCCCCAAAGTAACATGGCCATCCAGAGACTGCTTGGAGGTTTATTAAATACCTGTATCATTAAATCCTTGATCAGATTCAAAATCCCTTGAATGAACTTCCATGCATTACATTGTAGATGTGACCCATCCAAGTCTAGTTCTTTTTCTGAACGAATCTTACATGTTCTTGATTGTCCTGTGCCCATTTTTGTGGGGTGAATGTCACTGCTGAGGACTGGAGCTTTCTGACGGGCATGCTATGAGGTTACAATAGCTCTTATTGGTTCTGATGATTTGGAAAAGGCTTAAAACTGTAATACAATTTTGCTTTTAAGCAAATTATCTAGCTGGGGGAAGGGGAAGGCACTGCATGCAAGAGATTCCTGCAGAGATTATTGTATTCGCTTGCTCCCCCTCCTTTTTTGCACATGAACAGTCCGTGTGAGCCAAAGTCCTTTCCATGTGACTTGCTCATTCCCATGCTGGCAGCGTAGCAGGGCATTTAAAGCAAGAGGCAAGGTCAATGTCTGTTTGTTGACTCTATTATAAGAACAAACATTACAGAAAAGATCAGAATTCAGAAACTCCCACCACATGCATGTACACCGAGAGGCATAAATAAGTGCTCCCTACACATCTGCGGAGAACACAGGCATCATTCCTTTTATAATGCTACCAGATGGAGATTCCAGATAGGGCATCCTAAAGAGGTCATATTATCTGAATCAGAAGGCATGTCTACTTGTCCTGCTACCTTGCACAAATGTGACATTCAATGCCGCACCACTGTCTATGCATCAACTTTCAAAGAAGTCTATTATTCCTTCAGAATAAAAAGCACTCACTTTATTAGCATTTTTTTCTGCCCTTCCAAATGTGCTGGTAGCAATCCTTCATGTGCCCAGAAATTAGATGTTCTTACTACAACATCATGATAATCAACGTATCAAATCAGACATAAAATGAATTGGTTCCTTCATTTATTTATTTATTTATTTGTTATTTTCGTAAAGGACTGCTTTCTGCCTAGATTAAGAATAGAAAGCTTTTACAGATTAAATTTATGGATGAAATACATAATGTATCCAAAATTTCTAGGATGAATGTGCATTCATTTGATTATTGAAAAGAATACTGCAATTTTGGGGATTAAGGACAGCAGTTTAACAGAGTGTATAATTTTGTCATCCATTGAGTATGTTACTTCATTAAAGACTCCAGTGTAAATTGTAATGTTGCTGAAGTTCTGAGAATGAAAATCTAAAAAAGTAAGATCTGTATTCCATCAATGAGAGTTACGACATTTTAGTCATAGAGTTACATCTGCCAAGTTATAATCCTAAACTGATCCAATTTATTGCAAGCAAATCAATGAAGTTTAATTTTAGAGTGACTGTATGCCAAGATGGAAAGAATTCTTATTCTTTTAAAAATTGTGAACACTTGCCCAAAACAGCTTATTTATTTATTTTAATTAAGACATTTCTATAGTTGCTTATCTTTCAACCAACTTTGGATGGCACCCAATCAAAGCTCATCATAACAGACTTAGAGTGTAACATTAATTAATTAATTAATTTACAACATTTATATCGGTACCCAACTCATATTACCATGACTCTCAGACAGCCTACATCAAATAAAAACCAACCAATCAAACCACCACCACCCCCAATTATTAGAAGTAACAAAGTATATACAACTTTTTTTAAAAAAAATCCTAGCCAGCATATCAAATGCATATGATGTAGGTCAACCAAACACAAATTCTCCCTCTCAGAAGACATGTTCATTTTTTATTCTGGCCCAGTGACTGGAGGTTAAAACAGTTTTTAAATATTTTTGGAAAGCTAATAAAGGTAGGGCCTTCTCCCCTTGTGGGGGAGAACATTCCAATGAGCAGGCATTAATATAGAAAAGACATGCCTCCAAGACACCATCAAATAACCTTGCCATAAGGACAGGACCTGTAGCAACACCCTCCTGAATGGATGAGACAGGCACAAATGGGCAGAGAGGTAGTTCTGCAAATAATTTGGAGTCTCCACCCAATTCAAAGCTGTTAAAGACATAAGCACAATGTTATCTCTTCTTCTTTTATTTAATCATGAAGCCATGGAGGTGCAGTGGTTAGAATGCAGTATGGCAGGCTAATTCAGCTCACTTCCAGGACTTCAATCCTCACCAGCTTGAGGTTGACTCAGCCTTCCATCCTTCCGAGGTCCACCCCTGTTTTAACAAAGAGGAAAGAAGTTGTGACAACAACATGATGCTGTGAGTTTGACACCCCTGCTACTGTATATACCAAGTAAAATTGATTTTTTAAAAAAAATATTTCAAAATGCCCATATTGATACCAAGTCAATATGAGGCCTCTGATTTATATACACTTAATATTAGAATATGCATTAAGAATTAGAACTGTCCCAATTTGTGAAGCTCACTGCATAATGACCAAGCAGAAAATGGAGGACGAGGGGAAAGGAACACCCTGAGCTTTGCCTCTCCTAAATTATGGGTGGAAAAGGTTTTTTTTCTTCATCTAGAAAAAAAGTATAGCAATGAAGGAACAACAGTGGATAGATGGAGGGTCACAGACCAAAAATGGCAAGAATCATGCTCTGCAATTTTAGTGCTAAGGTTGCCAAAAACTTGCTGCTGTCTGTGCTTCCTACTCCTGCAGTAATGAAATGTATCTCTTGTGTTCACATTATAAACCCTGCAGATGCTACATTCTTCTATTCATAATAAAAGGGCTGGCATTCTGGAAGACTGCTGTTGTCTTAGTGCCTCATAGATGGAAAGGACTTGTGACCTTAATCAGCCATATGGCATCAACATGGGGAATAGAACAAGAATATTGTCATGGCCCCATTGGAGCCCAGTTCAGAGGAGAAGAAGGAGTTGAAACTCCTGACAGGGATGGCATTCTCCCTTGGCATGCTTGCCATGAGTGGCCAGGAGCTGAGTATGATGCTGTCCTAGGCCCAGTGGTGGGATTCAAAATTTCTTACTATTGGTTCTGTGGGCGTGGCTTGGTTGGCGTGACGTGGCTTGGTGGGTATGGCATAGTGGGTGTGGCAGGGGAAGGATACTGCAAAATCTCCATTCCCTCCCCACCCCACTAACCTGCTTTCCAGTTCCGTTCTCCTGTGCAGAGCAACAAAAGGAGACCCAGCCAATCAGCTGGGACTCGGGAGGCAGAGAATAGATGGGGGCAGTGCCAGTCAGAGGTGGTATTTGCCAGTTCTCTGAACTACTCAAAATTTCCACTACTGGTTCTCCAGAACTTGTCAGAACCTGCTGAATACCACCTCTGCCCTTCAAGTATTGGGGGAGGTGTTAGACCAAATAGAGAGTTGCCTCCCTGCACAGATACAGGGGAGGATCAGCTGCTGACAGGCAGTAGTGTGATAGGCAGCATATCTCCTCCACTTGATCCAAGGGCAAGGAGAGCAGGTGGTAGGCAAGCCTAGAGAAGGGCTGCAAGGGAGGAGGTCGCCCCACCCCTCCTCACAAGGAACACCTGGGATGGAGTAACTTAAGGACAAGGCATGGGAGTTAGTCTTTGCCAGGAACAATTGTCTGCTTTGGATTACACTCCCCCAGCTTCGACTCGTGCCTGTTGCTGTTTGCTTTGCCTTGCTTCAAAGATTGCTCTTCACCTTTAGTCTTGGACCTTGCCCTTCTCTTGTGGACTGCATTTGGCCTTTGATTCTCAGTGACCTTGCAACTGCTTCTTGCCTTGGAGCCTTTTTTGTTTTGCCATTGTCTTGTGCCTGGACTCTGCCTTATGGACTTGGAACACTGGACCTTGCCCCGTGAGCATGCTCCTCCTCTGTGGACTTCATTTGCACTGAAGTGACTGTTGTTTAGGGACTGAGGGTGGCTGCTTTCAAGGTAGCATGGGGGTAGAGCCTGACTGGTCATTGGAGGGCCATTTTCTGGATCATTTGTTGAGAGAAATAAAGAACTCTCTAGAGGCCTGCCTTGCCTTGACCACCTGGGTCAGAACAAATATCCTGAATTATGCATACACCTTCCAAATTCCCAAACCCCAACATCCAGAACATTATCTAGGCTTAAAGATTTTATTTCTTAATTTTATTTATTTAATTAAAACATTTATAGGGTCATCAATCTTTCAGCCAACTCTGGTTGACTCCCGGTCAAGTTTCTACATTTAACCATGTAAGTTTCAGAGAAAGGTGGGGTAATAATCTTAAATTTCCCTTTGCTTAAAATTTAGGTTCCATATATTGCAGGAGGAGATAGAGAAGTGGCTGTTTCTCCAATGATAGTGCCAATCTTTTAAAATAGCCTTACTACAAAGCACTTGATGCTACCTTTGTCCCTAAGCTTCAGGGAGACCTTGTAACTGAACTATTCAGAAGGGCATTTGCTGGCTGAAATCTGTTTCTGGAACACCATTTAATAGCTTTAATAGTGTTACTTGATACTTGATTTTATTAGTTTGATTTATTATTTTATTAGCATGGGTAAGATACTTTCTTAAGGATTACCCTGTGACAATAAGGACGACAAAATGAAATTATTTCCATGCTGTTATTGTGTCTGAAGAACGCTGACCATCAGGTCTGTTTAAGGTAACTTGCTCTCTTAGAATGAGTTAGGGGAACACTTGCAGACTCATTGTGAGGATCAGTCTAGGCATTTGTCAGATAAAATCAATTGGATTCACTCAGAGTTGCACTTCGGCTGCACAAGTTCTACAGAGTTGACTAAAGTATAGCCTTTAGTTATCTGGGGAGAGTTTGATCCTGTTGTCCTGACGAAGCAGACAGAGTTCCTGGTGTTATAGATTTGGCCACCTGCATTTTAGATCTTTATTACTCCTGGCAGTAAAGGCCTCCTAGAAGGCCTCCTACCTACCACTTGTGGTGGTAAATATTTCATTGAGGGATGGAGTGCTGCTGCCTTTGTACAAGATATCTTCACTCCATTCAACAGAGCTGGACTGTTTTAAATCCAGGATCAATCTTCCCTTTTTAATAAAACTTTTTGACAAGGTTCCCAATCTCCAGTTCCAAAGGGAGAAAATGAATTATCTGGATTCTTTTCAGTCAGAATTCAAACCTGGCATTAGCACTGAGGTGGCATTGATCGCACTTGTCAATGACCTCTAGTGAGCTTGGGATGGGGGGGGCAGTGAATCTATCCTGGCTAGCAGCTTAATTCCCAAGCAGTTTTCAATGTCATCAACTACGGTACTTTCTGGACCAACTTAGGTAGTTTGAAGTGACACTCTATTCTAAAGTGGTTCTCCTTCCTTCAAAGCCTTGGGGCCTTGGTGGTGCAGGCTGTTAATAGCCTAGCACTTAGTTCCAGCTGCCTGTAATTATTGCAGGCTCGAATCCCACCAGGCTCAAGGTTGACTCAGCCTTCCATCCTCTCGGGGTAGGTAAACTGAGGACCCAAGATTGTTGGGGGCAATAAGCTGACTTTGTAAAAATGCCGCTTAGTAATAAGCAGGCATATACAATGGAAGGAAGGCTATTGCTGAGCGCATTGGGTTGTATCCCAAAAATTGTAAGCTGCCCTGAGTCTCCGGAGAAGGGCGGGATATAAATATGAATTTAAAAAAAAGCAGGTTGCAATCAGTGACAAAGAAAATGAGGTCTACTCTAAACTCTTTGTAATTATTGCTATTCTGGCAATAGTTATCAAAGGGAAGTTCAAAGACCAGGGGGGAAAGGGATTATGGGATCTACATGCAAACACATGGGACATCTGCAGCAATGGACAGTGGCTTCAAAATGGTGGATGCAAACAAGATGTGTGTTAAAAAGAGATGGCACCTTGACCACCTAGTCCCATTTAAAACCAGTGGTTGTCTCTCAGATGACCCTGCTGGGTGGGTTTGTAGGTGGCTCCTCTTCCTAGGCTGAGCACAAACAACACCCCCTATCTATAAGCCAAAATGATACAGCCCAAGTAAAGTCTTACCATGATTTTTTTTCTTTCTTTATGAATTTGAAATAGAAACAAGAAATCGTTTCTGTCTTTGTAATTCAATGTATTATGTGGGAAGTAATGCACTTTTCAAATGTTCTTCCCCAAAGGTTACCCCAGTGACACAAAGACACCATGGTAACAACTGCTAAGCTTTGGTAGACAAAAGTTGGGATAGTTTTGACAGGCTGAATAGAAAAGTAAAATAATTAAAGTAGCAATTCTCAACTTACTTATTGCAGAATAAATAACATTGAACTCAAGTGTGCTTTATTCTAAGTAAACGTACTTAGGACCACATTATAGACGTGACTGCACTATGACACTGAAGCAAAACAGCATGAACAAAACAATTAAATGCTTTTGGTTTGTTCAACCTCTGCTACATGACACACTGAAGTCAAAGGTCAGAGTATCTTCCAGGATATGCTTGTTCATTTTTATTATGCTGAAACCCAGAATGGTAAGTTCTATTTCCTGCAAAGAGGCAGAGGAGAGATTTCAATTGTTGATACTGGATATTTGTTTACAAGGAAACACATTTAATGATGACCTATGGGTGGCAATTGTGGACTGTTTTCTTAAAAGCAGAAGATATGTTCCTTATCAGTTTTGCAATAAGTTTTTAAATGTGAGCTGAGCTTGCTGTGTATTCCACTCACCACAAGTAGCTAACAGTAATAATAGAAAAATTAAAGAAATCCAGTATACATTTGACTGGCTGGAACAATTATTTACTGGCAAAATTTGGTTAAATCTACATGCTAAAGCAAGTAGGACACTCAAATATCTGCAAATCTAGTACAAAAGGCCATTTATAGAAGAAAACCAGGCGAATGTAATGCTTAAAATTTTCCTGTCCAATTCTTACAAACTCAATCCCTTTCCAGCCATTTTCTCCCCAAATAAGTCTGAGATTAGAAACACACCTGCTGCTAAGACCTAAGCAGGAAAGGGATTATGGAGGAAAGAAAAAGAGCTAAGAAACTCAGAGTCTAAATGTCACTCTCACAGGTCTTTCTTTTTCCTGATCTCTGGAGCCCCCCCCCTTTTTTTAAATTACATTTATATGCCGCCCTTCTCCGAAGACTCAGGGTGGCTTACAATTTTTGGCATTCAACCCAATGCGCTCAGCAATAGCCTTCATTCCATTGTATATGCCTGCTTATTACTAAGTGGCATTTTTACAAAGTCAGCTTATTGCCCCCAACAATCTTGGGTCCTCAATTTACCTACCCCAAGAGGATGGAAGGCTGAGTCAACCTTGAGCCTGGTGGGATTCGAGCCTGCACTAATTGCAGGCAGCTGGAACTTAAGTGCTAGGCATTTAACAGCCTGCACCACCAAGGCCCTAACATACAGATTGTCCTAGACATACGACCACATTTCCAACATTTCCGTGGCTAAGCAAGATATTCATTGAGTGAGTTTTGTTCCATTTTACAACCTTTCTTGCCACAGTTGCTAAGTGAATCACTGCAGTTGTTAAGTTATTAAATAAATCTGACTTCTCCATTGACTTTGCTTGTTAGAAGGTCACAAAAGTGTTCACGATTCCGGAATTCTGCATCCATCTACATACCAGTTGCCAAACTTCAGAATTTTGGTCACATGACCATGAGGATGATACAATGGTTGTAAGTGTGAAAAACAGTCCACAACGTTGTAATGTTGTCACTAAATGAATGGTTGTAAGTCAGGACTACCTATACTATCAAACCACCAGAATATTGTTTTGAGGCAGGAAATCTGAAGACTATATACTCCATGCCCCAACATAGACTTGCTCACTCGCTCTCATGTCAGAAACACCGAGGATTAGCCAGTGACATCACTGTTGCCCCAGGATGCCAGTTTGGGGGCTCCTCCATTACGTTGCCCACCAAAGTGGTTCCCATCTACCGTATTTTTACGTCAATAAGATGCCCCCATGTATAGGACGCCCCCAAGTTTCATGTAGAGTAAATAAGCACACTACAAACCATCACTGTGCAGAAACCATCTTATTACAATACAAGTGACTAATACAAGAACAGGAAATGCATCAAGGAACAATAGAGATGAAACCTAGAGTGGCAACGTAAAACTACAATAGAGTGGAATGATAGAGCTGCATATAAGGTAGAGGCTCATCCGGCAAAGCTGGAGGAAGAGGATGGGCCAAGCCTTCTCCTCTTGGCCTCCTGTGTATAAGACACCCCTTGATTTTCAAGTAAATGTTTTTAAGAAAAATTAGCATCTTATACATGGAAAAATATGGTAACTACTTGCAGTCACCCTGTTTCAAACTGCTGGGTCAGCAGGAGCTGGAGCAAATGATGGAAGCTTGCCCCATTACACAGCAGCATCTGGGTCTCAAATGCGGCCTTGCTAATTGTCAACCCACCATCCTAACCTTGTGAGCCACCATGCTGCAGACATAAACTTAAGACTTAGAATCAGGGGTGGGATTCTACCAGTTCAGACCAGTTCTATAGAACTGGTTGTTATGATTCTGCACAGTTTGGAGAACCGGCAAATCGCACCACTAGCTGGCCCCTCCCCTCCCCACCCACCCCTCCCAGGAGGCTTCCCTGAGGCCCAATCAGGGGTGGTATTCAAGGGGTTGGGGGAGGGAGAAGCGGCCTGAGAGCAGAGCTGAACCTTCCTTAGGATTGAAGCTTCTATTTTTCAGTCCAGACTCAGGCAGCAGATTGCAGAAAGATAGATCTAGGAGTGAAGCTGTGATTCTGCAAGCAGCTCAATCTGCCTGCCTGCTTTGCCTGATTTTGGGTAAAAGTTGCTCTTTTTTAAAAAATAAAAAATTCAATCTTTACATATATATTTATAATATTTACATACAAGCCACATCCAGCCAGTCACATGACCACCAACCCACATCCAGAAATTAGGCCACGCCCACAGAACCAGTTGTTAAGAAATTTGAATCCCACCCCTGCTTAAAATGCCATATAAACCCAAGAATCATCAATATTCAGGGTCCCAAAACACTAACCTTCTCCAACATTTTCTCATTTTCATCCCTTGGCCCTCCAGGATAGATGATCTTGTACTTCTGCCAAGAACACCTGCCCTTGATTTCACCTCTGCCTTTCTGGCTCTGAGATAGTGTGTGGCTTTTAGATAGATATTTGTCTCTCTGGTGCAGCAAATGAAGTCAAACGCTCAAGAGGAGGCTTTCAGTACTGTCAGAATTCAGGCCCTTTTCCCTGCCCAAAGGAGGATAAAGAAATTGGTGGGATAGATCACAAAAGCAGACTATTTAGCGGTACAGGAGTTCAGGCCTCTCTTTTTTGCTTCATTACTGAGTAGAATGGCTATAAGCCATTTACTAAACATATAGCTGCTTAAGTTATATGTGTCCATGCACTATATATAAGCATTCGCTAGCTATACTTGTTCTTAAGGTAGAAATTATGCCTACATGACCCCTGCTGATTAGACCAATTTATTCCTGTGGTCTGCCATGTTGGTAAACTAGATTTCTTTGTAAAGTTGACAAGCTCCTACATTATTCCTCACCAACCAATATGCTTGTTACAAGTAATCATTGACTTGAGACCATAAGTGAGTTTGGAATTACAGTTGAAAGTCATTGTCGTTGTTAAGCAGACTGGACTCTTATTTTATGACATTTTTGTGAAAGTCATTAAGCAAATGCTATAGTCATTAAGTGAACATGGTGGTCAATAAATGAATGATGCAGTCATTAAGTGAATGAATTTTACCCTAACTGGAAATAGTAGCTGAAAAGCAGCAAAAAATATCACAAAGATGGCCATAAAGGTGAACCAGTTGCCAAAGACCCAAAATGCAGTGGCATGGGTGGCTATTGTAACTTCAAAATTGGTTCATTAAGTGGCTGTTGGTACGCCTTGGATATACAAGCTCTAATCCACCTACCAATTGTCAATGCAGTCACCTTGTTCCCCAGGGTAGAGGGATGGAACGACACAAACATGGCTTCAGATTTTCGAAAGGCTGCCATCCATTTGATGTAAATCCTAAGGGCCCGCCTCACATCCAGCGTATGCCACCTGTGTTCCAATTTGTGTTGTGGTCTGGGGCAAAAGTCTGGCAACACAACATCTTGCACCCAGTGAAACCATGTGTTTATCTTAGGGGCAAACATGGGGTCTAACCTAAGAACTACCCTGTTCTGATGGAAAAGACACAGGTCCTGTCGTACCGACAGTGCTGCTAATTCAGACACTCTCCTGACTGAGGTAATGGTCATTCGAAATGCTACCTTGAGGGATAGCATTTGTAGAGATACAGATCTGAGGGGCTCAAAATGGGGCCTCGTTAGAGCTTGTAACACTTTAGGTAAATCCCAAGTGGGAAACCTATGTACAACAGGGGGTCAAAGGTTAGATGCCCCCCTTAGGAACCTGCGCACCGAAGGGTGATGGGACAAAGCAGCATATCCCTCCCAGGATAGAACAGGGGAGAGAGTCACTACCTGGCGGCAAAGCATGTTAGGGGCCAGTCCCTTGTCTAAGCCCTCTTGTAGGAACATTAGAACCTCTGCTACAGAAGCAGAAGAGGGGTTTCTAGCCAAAGGCATGCACCAGGAGCAGAATACCCTCCAAGTTGCATCGTAGATGCGCATAGTAGATGGCTTTCGGGTTAAACTGAACCACTGGGGGTTCGGGTGAGTAATGCTCCATGATACAGGGAGATCTTGGATGCCAGGATCTTCCATGGCTGGGCCACAGACAGGTTCACTACATCTGCAAACCAGGGTCTCCTGGGCCACTGAGGAACCAGGAGAATTAGCTCTGCCTTTTCCTCCAACAACTTCCGAATTATAGCCGGAATAATGGGAAGAGGGGGAAAGGCATAGAGGAGACCCGGAGGCCAGGCACTCCAAAGCGCATTGTCCCCCGTTCCCTGGGTCGGAAACCTGGTGAAGAACCTGCCCAACTGGACCTTCTGAAGGGTAGCAAAGAGGTCTATGGTTGGAGGACTGAATCAGTGTGACAAGTCCTGAGAGAGAGGTGTAGACTGCACTCTGCGCAGTCTACTGTGGACTGAATCAACCAGTTGGCCTGGACATTGTCGACTCCCGATATATGATCTGCCCTGATTGAAAGGAGGTATCTCTCTGCCCACCTCCCCAGGCACTCTGCCTCTCTCATCAAGGCCCTGGACCTGGGTCCCCCTTGCCTGTTGACATGGGCCTTTCCGGCCACATTGTCTGTCATGACTAACACATGGTGACCAGCCACCATGTTCCAGAAGTGTTTCAGGGCTAAGAAAATAGCCCTGAGTTCCAGCCAATTTATGGGACACGTCCTTTCCGACTGTGACCAGCACCCCTGGGCTATTTCCCCCTCCCCAATGGGCTCCCCAGCCATGGAGACTGACATCTGTGGTGTGCCAGATCCTGTCTGGCTCCTTGAAGGGAAGACCCCTCTCTAGAGCCTGGGACTGCCACCATGCAAAGGACTGAAGGACCTGAGAAGGAACCTGTATCCTTATGGGAGAATGGCTGGTTCCTGCCCATTGAAAGGGGAGCAAGAACCATTGGAGTTCCCGGGCATGAAGACGGGCCCATGGGATGATCCCAATGCAGGAGATCATTTTTCCCAGGATCTGGGACAGTAGAGACAATGGGACAATGCTCTGATGCCGAATCTGACTGATGCCACTCGGTCTGGGGAGAGGAACACCTCACAAAGTGACGTATATATAATCGCCCCAAGGTGAAGCAATCTGGTCATCGGGGAAAGGTGACTTTTCCTTAGGCTGATCAAGAACCTGTGGTCTCTTAGGCTCTGCAATGTGATGTGAAGGTCGCGATGGGCCAAGTGGGTCAACTGTGATTGGATGAATATGTCGTCCAGGTAGCACTGGACCCTCACCGATATGGTGCGAAGCGAAGCTGCCAAAGCTGCCAAGACTTTCATGAAGACCCTTGGGGCCAACGAGAAACCGAAGGGTAAAGCCTGGTAATGGAAATGGTCATTCTGATAACAAAAATGGAGAAACTGGTGATGATGAGGCCAGATAGGAATGTGGAGATAAGCCTCCATGAGGTCTATGTAGGAGAGGAGGTCACCTTCTCGAACGCTCTCAAGGATAGAATGCAAGGTCTGCATCTTAAAACACCTGTATGGGATAAATTTGTTTAAGAATTTAAGGTCTAAGATGGCTCGCTACCCCCCTGAGGCCTTTGGGATTATGAAGAGGCAAGAATAGAAGCCTTGCCCTCATTGATCCTCAGGAACTGGTTGAACAATTCATATGTCAATGAGATGTTGGATTGCCGATTCCGTAAGGGCCCGTTTAGAGTGGTCCCTGGAGTAGTGAACAAACCATCATGGAGGTGGGGAGAGAAACTCCAGTTGGAGGCCCAACCTCACTGTCTCAAGAAGCAAGGCATCTGATGTAGACTCCTCCCATCTGGAGATGAAGAAAGCCAAATGGCCTCCGGTGGGGGGGGGGAGATGGGGCACTCATTTCAAGCATCTGAATTAATGACCTCCTCCCCCTCGAAAGGATCATTTATCTGGGGCCTGTTGCTGCCTGCCAGAAGCTTCAGGACGCTGCTCTTGGTGAGCAGGAAAGGACCTCTGACCTTTAGACAACCGAGAGCTGGTTTTGGGTCTGAAAGACAAGGGGCGAAAGTATGGCCCAGGGCAATACTTGGACCTTTTCCCCACCGAAGAGAGGACCTTCTTCTTGTCCTTGGTCTCTGTCAAGTATGGTTCAAGGATGTCGCCTAGTAGCTTATTGCCTGTGCATGGAGCCGATGCCAACTTCCATTTACAGCAGGAGTTGGATTGCCAGTTGCGTAGCCAACTGAAGAAGCCATGGCCCTGGAAGCAAACTTGGCCGAGCTCAGTGTGATGTCTGCCATAAACTCTGCCACCGCAATTATCTTATTGAGATCTTGGTGTGCTCTTAATTCGGTGGCCGGGAGCCTCTCCTGAAGCTGGTGAAGCTAGCGCAGTGAAGATCTCATAAAAAACAAGGCTGCCATTGATGCTCTAATCGCCCAAGCCGCTGCCTGGTGAGTACGCTTGAGGGTTTGCTCAGACCGTTTGTCCTCTGCCTTGAGCACATCCTCTGGTTTGGTGGGGGTGCCTGAGGAAGAAACTATGCTACCACCGGAACATCCACCAAAGGTACCAGCAGGGCATTGGCCAGGGACATGCCCACGTTATAGAATTGTCTGTCATGAGCAGACGGGCAAGGCTCTGCCCCTGGAGAGGTGCACTGTTCCTTCACTAGATCAAGGAAATTCAGTGGGGAGGGGAGGACCTCGTATGCACCACTGGCTTGGAGAACAACGAATCAGTTTGGCCAGATGTGGTAGCCTGTGGTTCTGGAGCCAGCTCCTCAGGGCTTAGCTGTGCAGTAACCGAAGCCTTGTGTAACAGAGGCTTGAATAAGAAAGGCCTCAAAACCCCTGCTGAGGGAGGCTGAACAACTCTAAAGTCCTCTTCCACAGACATATTGGGTCTATGAGTTCTCCTTCCTCTTCCTCAGAATGAGTAGAGCGACTATGGTCAGAGGCCTTGGAATAGTCTTCCTCTTCTTCCTCCCCCTACTCCGAATGGAAGGGCTGGAAACAGAACTGCTGTCTGGGAACACCCTTCTGAGAGTGGGGGACCCCTTGGGGAAAACCCTGATGTAACAAGGACATGCCTTCCCCTTATGGGTGGAGGAATTGTTTAAATCCTTCTGCTAGGCCCTGCCTTATGGCTACAGAGACCATTTCCCTAAGGTCCTTGGGCCTATTTGTTAAGTTTGCATGAAGAGTCAGACGCGAGGAGTTCCAGCAAAGACTTTATTAGTGACTACAGCTCGAATGGACCCGTCCTGGCTTGGCTACGGCTGCTTCTTATAGCCTGCAGCCGTAGCTGCCAGCCAATGGGAGTGCAGGGTTTCTTCCCGCACTATTTAAACCAATACCATTTGACATTTTACAAGAACAGTTCAAATAAACCAATAACATTCAAACCTACATACATAACATTATTCTCCTCAGGTTGCAGGCCCGCAGCTGTGGGGGTGTAGTTTGCTTCAGGCCTCGGCCTATGCCCCCCTTGAAACCCCTGATCACCGAGGAAGGAAGGGCAGGTAGCCTGTCTAGAGGAAGACCCTGATCGGCTTAGGTCTTGGAGAAACTGTTCTTCCTCCACTCTCTCTGGGGACCAAGCTAACAGGTGACTGTGAGCAGATTGGAAGAAACTTCAGGGCTAACGTGCACCTCTCCAGAGTGAGAAGCATGTTGAATCTGGGCCTGCATCTGAGCCTTTTGCAAATTGTTCCTCAAGTGCCACATGCCTTCTCTTCTCAGCCCTAAACTCCAATTTTGAAGTCTTTCTGGGAGCTAGAGCTTTGGCTCTGATTTTTGCAGCAGCCTCTCTGTTAGCAGAAAGGCCTCTTTGCCTTTTCTTTTTCCTCAAAGGGGCTTGGGAGTCTTGGGAGTCTTCCAGTCCTTTAGGACCAGGTTGGGGGGCTTCCCTCTCCATCTGGCTAACAGAGCAGTCACCAAGGGTGCTGTGACTTCCCCCACGTAGGTGCTGCCCGTTTCCTAGGCCAGGCAAGTCAGGAGACTGTGAGGCCTTGGGGAAGCACTTTCCCCAAAAAACAAAATGGCCACCCAGCAATTCTAAAATGGCCACCCACTCCTTGGGCTCTTACCAGGCCCCGAGAGATCTAATTAAGCCGGAACAGCTGAGAAGCAGCAGCAACTAAGTTCCGGAGTCAGCTGTAAAGTGGTTTGGCCAGCGGCAGCAACAACAAGGTTGCGATCAGTGGGGCTGCATGGGAGGTTCCTCTGAATGTTCCCTGGGTCCGCAGTCCTTGCGCAGCAGGGCCGAAGCCTCGGCACTGCAGGAGAGTGGATCCCTGCTCTCCTGGAGACAGAGCTCTACCAAATCCCCAGGAGCTGGATTTTAAATTTATTGTTGTCTCTTTGAGTTCAAACTTTTCCTTTAGCTGTTTAAAAGCACTTCTTCCAGAGACTATGCTCTCAGACAAGAAGCTGAGCCAAAAGATGGGCGGGCCAGCCAGAGGCTGGCTTTTTATAGTGGCAGACTCAGCTCTATGATGTCAGAAGGAGGAACTTAACCCATTCCTGGACTCTCGTGGCAGCGTGGTTGAGAATTGAGGACTACCTGTAGTACTGAAGATAATATATAGACATAATGACTAATAGCCTTTATTAGTCTTATCCCACATATATGAATGTCGCGTTCTTTAAAATTGATTGTGTCACTACTTTTCCTAAGTGCTCCTTTATTCTACATGGTTCAATTATTTGAGACATGTGCACACATCATGATTTGGGGTTTATCAGCACTTTTAGAATGTGATAATGTGACATGGGGATCCTCAGAAAAAGGATGGCTGTCCCATTGGGTGTATCTAAACACAAATACCTATTTCACGTAAAGGCACACCGCACAGGCTAGATGTCACTCTTCTCAAACCTGAATAAGTGGAAGACATGGGAGCTCGGTCCTCAAGTGCAACCTACACTTTTGAATTTATTTTGTTCTCTCATTATTATCCAAAACTCTTTCAAACAACTCTCCTAATATGTAAGCTGTGTTTACATTTACATGAGTCATTCACTCCTCCTGACCACCATTCTCACATTCATTCTCTTCTTATATATAAATGGGCAGAAGAAATGTTGAGTAACAGAAGGAAGAGGGGAAGAAGTGGGAGTAGCTAGCTGACCTTTATGTTAGAAAGAGTTTGTGTATCATTTACAGTAAGCTTTGGCTCTCTTCCCTGCGCTGACATTGTTGAGCAAATCTGCAGTTACTTTGCAAACAAAGAGCAGAATGAGTGGAATGGAAAGATAGGTTTCTAATCCAAAGGAATTATTAAACTATAAATTAACACAGGGTAACAAGTGGCTACTCAGCTGTGCAGGTGGAACAAAGACAAGAAGATAAAAATGGTTGCAAAACTGTTTAGGCTATCTCCAAAAATCAGGCCTCATTAGGCCAGTGAATGTGTATGCGGTCAACTCTGCCTCACTATTCCATACATCACAATCTCTCGCCAAACACTCCAGGTCATAGTTCAAAGAATTAAACCACAGGCATTCTCAGCATGCAACCTGCTGAGAAATATGAGAAGAACATGAGGAACTAAACAGGCAGCAACAGTGCAGTGTAGAATTTGGAATCTAGTTCACAAGAGCCTGTTTATTATATGGGGATTGATGGAATCCTACAAGTAGACATGGAACTAAACAAAGGGGTATTATCAAATTGTCCAATTCCATTTCACTCCTTATATAATGTAGGAAATGAATAGTTTGACATAGTACATTCCTCCAACTTAAATGAATAATATTGGCAAGCTACAAGAAGGGGGCGCACATTCTGCTTTCTTTGTGGAAAAAAGGGGAACAAAACACTAGATGTTATGGTGCCCTGGTGTTCAAAGTCATACTATGGCCTGCCTTCAAAACCATTAATGATAAATTAGTATTTGTCGGGACGCAGCCAATAGGGCGATCCTTCTGCTTCCAATCAATTATAATTTTTTTAATGCCTTCCTTTCGCAGTACCCAAAACATCTTCCTGAAAACTAAGGCTTCTTGTAAGAGTTCAAGAGTCATAAACTAGTAACTTAACAATAGCAAATACAGAAAGCTAATATTATTTATAATCCTAAAACACATTTTAGGACTTAAATTCCATCCAAGCCTCATTTCACCTAATGACTAAGTGTTTTCTACTCTTTCTTCTCTAATGCCAAGCACAAAAGCAGCCCTGTCATCTGAATCCTTCAGCCTCAAAAACATCAGCATTCCTTCCTGCCACTGTTCGACTTGTTGATTTGCTGCAACATATCAGACAGCTGTATGTGTGTGTGTGTATGTGTGTGATAAAATGGTTTGGACCCCTCCCAAAACTGTCTGACTGTTCAGCAGCCATGTGAGTTGCTTCCAGTGTCCGCCGGAATTGCCTGGCAAAGGAGCAACTCACTGCCTTCCCTATTTATTTATTTGTTTGTTTGTTTGTTTGTTTGTTTGTTTGTTTGACTTATATGCTGCCCCCTCTCCCAAAGGACTCGGGGCGGCTCACAACTAAAATACAGTACAACAATAAATTACTTAAAAATTATATTAAACGAGTTATAAGCCGAATAAGCAATTAAAACCCCCAAGTTAAAAACAAAACCCCAAGAGTCAACATAGCCCAGATTGTAAAAACAGCCAGGTTTTTAACTCGTGGCGGAAGGTGCGGAGGTCGGGAGAGGTTTTCCTCTCCTCTTTGATTTCTCCAAGTGAGCTTGCTGGTTTGGGAGGAAATTTACCATCTCTTGGCTTACAGACAGGGACACAGACTCTGATTTTACTGATTAACTCAGTTGTACCAGCAGCAGTGAATGAACAATAGAAATGGTATTTAAACAAACATTCATGTAGTGCACTTACGGCTCTAGATAGTCTGTGCAGTGTAATGAAATGTGCAGTGTAAGAAAATGTTGTTTCATCTGTTTCATCTTTGTTCCATTCTGCTTATTATTAATGTATGGTTACAGAAAGTAGATTTTCTGATTCAGGCATACATTACAAAGTATTCTCAGCAAAGAAGAATGTTAACTGCTGATTAATTCCAAAATGATTCCATTTTTTTTCTTGAAGAATTTAATGCAATATCTTTTTTTTTTGAGGGCCACACCAAGTGACAAAATACAACTGATTTCTCAACAGGAGAAAGCGTTCACATTTGTTCCCTATTTGATCCTTCTGAAAGAATCAGGAGCGAATGTATTTGTTTATGTTCTTCACCCTTATTTTTGCAAATTGGCATAACATTAAGAAGGCCATTCACTTTTGTTCCTCTCATATCCAGGTTTCACCAATATTGTTAACACAGCCTAATTAAATTCCTGAAGTATGAAAAGCTGACCAGTCCTCTTTTCTATCAAGGGGAAATTTCTTATTTAGATGGTACTAAAAATAAGATGACATAATGCAAGGGGGTGGGAATAGATGCATTCACAAACATTCTTTTTACTGTAAGAAATCCAATTATATTAAAGAGCAGATAAACATCTATAATTATGGTAACCTCGTGATGTCTTTTGCTCCCATATCTTAAGTAACTACCAATAAAACTGTAATCAGTATATATAAACAACACAAGAATGTTGAGCTCTGTTATTATGATCTTCCTCTTCAGGAGCAATCCCCATCTATCTTTATAAAAGAAGGTAATTGTTGTAGCAAGTTAGCAATCACATGCTGGGTTATATATATCATTAAGCAGTCCCTCCTCATTCCAGTGGTCCTGAAAGATAGGCTCTGCAAAGCTCTTTTCTCTGCAAAGAGAATCACAAGATGCAAAGGGTTCACAGTACAAACAGTGATTGCACTCTGCGAATAAAGGACAACTCTAAATCTGTTGATTCTGACTGGGTTTGATTTACAGTGGCACACAGAACTATCAACATTTCATTCCACAAAATACTTGGACACTCTCTCCTTGAGCACGTGCAGAAGAGCAAAAGCAGGCATATTTTTAAAACACAGACTAAAAAGCAAAATAGGCTTTAGCATATGCAGACAACTTTTCTTGCTGGTAGAAATCACTTTGAAAAAGCAGTAAGGCCAAATTATGTTTTGGGGAATGAATTGGTTTAGTGATTAAGCACTAAGTGATTAAACACTCTGCCTATAAAAGAGCCCTGTTTTAATCCCTGGCACCTCTGGGTTGGACTAGGAAAGATTCATAGGCCACATTCAGTGGTTTTGCCATGCTCCCCCCCCAATCTTGAACCCAGCAGGATATCATGTTTTCCTAAATCTATCTGCAATCTGCCCTTATGAGGAAAGGGGCTGTATTGCTGTCCATAAAGTTTTAGTGTACAAGCTTCTAAGGGCCGTGATTCAAACTCTTGGTCAAAATTCCCGTTCTACCCAATGCTATCCAGCAAATGAAATGCTTATCTCTAATTTTTTGAAATCATAGGCCAGCCATTTGACTCTTCAACCTCTTGACCACCTCCTGTATCATTCATTCATTCATTCATTCATTCATTCATTCATTCATTCATTCTCACCTGTCAGCTGGTGCTCCATTCAAAATCCAAGAAAGAAATACTTAAGACTCCATTAATTAGAGAAAAGATATCTTTTACTGGAAGTCAAGTGGTAGCAACAAAGGAATTCTGAATCTGTGAAAATGAGCGCACAAATCACATATACAAAGTGATGGCAACGTTCCCACCCACAATAGTTCAATTTGTCCACCCAATAAAAAGTTGTGTATAACATCATGTGGGCATCTCCAGGTGGTGATGAGGCCTCTGTCTGTTGACCTTGACATATTTTGATAAAGAGCTGCAGTTGCGCATAGCATAGGATAGAAACCTAAGCAAGACACTTCCCCCAACTTATACAGTTCTGTTTTGTAAAACCTCCAGCTCACTTCCCATAGCCATGTCCCCCCTCCTCCCCCCGTTACTTATGACAGCCAAAAGATGCAAAGCAAAGGAAGAAAATCTTGAAGGCTGACACTCACCTTTGAGTTGGTCATGACTCTTAGTAATTGCCTGAACAGGTCTCTACACTTTTGTTGGCAAGATTTCAGAAATGGTTTGCCATTTTCCTAGGTTGAGAGAAAGTAATGGCTCTAAAGTCATCCAACTGGCTTTGTGCTGAAGGCAGGACTAAAGCTCACAGTCTCCCTGTTTCTAGTCTGATAAGTTAACCACCACACATAAATGTCTCAACTATTTACTTATTTGTTTGTTTGATGTGGGTTGGTTGAATCAATGCTGACTCCTAGCAACTGCCTGGAGAAGTCTCTGAGAAGCCACAGGCAGAGCTAGAAATCATAATCTTCCAGTTTCTAGCTGGGTACCTCAACCACTACATCACTCCTTGTTGACCACTAATTGGGAGCAAAGAGTTAGGGATTTTTCATCTCATGGTTGGCATCCAGTGGTTACCAGCATGCAGCCAGTAGATACATACTGCTTAGGAAAAAAGGGTTTAGTCATTGAGACTAGTGTGGCAACTATTAGTCTTAAAGCATAATGTGAGCAGAGGAATTTCAAAGGAATTCTTTGCCAAGCAGACTACAAAAGTATAAGAACTTATTCCTTTCAATTACATCCCAAATTATATACATTAAGGCAGGCATGGGATGGTTAGTTTCAAGGCTTTCTATTTTGCATGCTTCTTACTTTCTACCAGTTGGCCAATATATTTATATATAATGTATATATATATAACTATATAACTATATATATATATATGTATATATGTATATATGTATATGTATATGTATATGTATATGTATATGTATATGTATATGCTATATGTATGTAGGTCTTGGTGTATTTGGGTCTTATCCCGTGTAAGATTGAGATTATCTTGGCTACGTTTCGACGAGATCCCACTCGCCATCTTCAGGCTGGTGTCTTCAGCTTTGTGCTTGTGCCAGCAGTAGTATATGTATATGTATATGTATGTATATATATATATATATATATATATATATATATATATATATATATATATATAGGCCACAGAAGCTAATGTTCAATCTCCCTTGCTGCCAAGAGGACAGAAGGGTAGGTCAAGAGATCAGGGACCAGACTGAAGTGGGTAATCCCACAGGCAATCAGCAGATCAGTTGAAACCAGAAGATTGTCACATGGAGCACATCACTTGAGGCAGTTTCCCTAATGCCTATGTTTCTGTAATATATTGCCTGCACGAAGTATAGCATTTTAAGATGGGATATTAGGGAACACACCACCTTCAGAGCCTAGAACTTTCAGCTGTCCTCAGGTGTGGGATGACAGTGAGATGCAGTTGGAGGCAGGTGGATATGCACTCAGGAGATGATTCCTAGACTGTCCTTCCACCAGGACAAAAGGCTGAGTAGATTTCTCCAGATACCTCTTAGTTATATCAGCCTTTCCCCAACTTTGCATTCTTCAAAATGTGCTGGGACTTGCAACCAGAATGGAGATTTCTGAAGGCCAACCAACTAGGAATTCTGGAAATTGCAGAATGACCATTAATGACATGGAAGACAGTCTCATTGTTAATGGGTCCCCAAGCAATTCAAAACCATGGCAAGGCAATACTGGATTTTAAACATAAATAAATACTTCTGTGATGATAGAAATAGTTTTTTGAAGCTTTACCAAAAGCCCAATACAGCATATGCAGTGTGTGTGTGTGTGTGTGTGTGTGTGTGTCTGTCTGTCTGTCTGTCTGTCTGTCTATGAATACCAAAGAGATTAAATTCTTCCATCATGAGCCATGGTGGCACAGTGGTTAGATTGCAGTCTTGCAGGCTACTTCTGCTGATTGCCAGCTGCCAGCAGTTCTTCAGTTCAAGTCTCATAGGCTCAAATTTGACTCAGACTTCCATCTTTCCAAGATGGGTAGGGGCCCAGATTGTTGGGGTCAACATGCTGACTCTGTAAACTGCTTAGAGAGGGCTGTAAAGCACTGTGAAGTGGTATATAAAACTAGTGCTATTACTATTGCTTTTTTTTTACTTTTCTTGTCCTTGTGAAGCCATGCACCTAGATGGGCATGTCAGAATTGTCAAGAATCTAATTTAGCTCATAAGTGATAACACAGAAACCATAAACATTAGAATGATTTAAATATGTGTTGTTTGCTTGAGTTTTGTTTTGTTTTTGCTGTACTTAATTGTTGAGGTTGGGGGTGGGGAAGTTGAGGATATAAATTTGTGCCAGTCCTTAATAAATCAGCAGTATTATTAAGCTCAACATACAAAAGGCAGTCTTCCATTGTTCAGCAGGAATTGAAGTCACTGCCACATTTCATCTCTTTGGGAAATTTACTAATCGGTCAGTTAAGTATTAATCATTCCTAATGTGGCTTTTATGTAATCATTTTACCTTGGAGTTGTGACTTCCTGTGTATTTAATCCTCATGCTTCCATTCAACATAAGAATGCATTGTTCTATTTTATCTTATCTCGTGTGGCTGACTGTGTGGTTTGGGCAGAAGGCACAGCAGTAGGAGAAGCAGACTTCACAGAAGCAAAGTGAAAACAAATTATCTCCCTGCGGTACGCACACCACACTATCTGGCTCTTCAGAAGGAGCAGGCACCAAACACCACAGTTGTCCACTCCACTTTCCATTTTTCATTAGCAGGCTTGCTCTGGTTTGGCCTGAACCTCTTCTCGCATCAAGCTAGCCAACCCGGGTCTTGAAGGCAACCATGTGCATGATTTCAGGCCTGTTGGGCCCATCAGCATTGCCATGGTTACAAGGAAATAGCAAGATTGCGACAATACATCAGAATATCCAAATGAGGCTGATGCGGACTCAGAAAGCAAGAGCGGACATATCAGCCACATCATTTGTTTAGTCCATCAGCCACCTCCTGCATGTTTTTTCAACACCCTGTTTAGGGGAGAAAGGGAAATGAGGAGTCCTTGGTGCTCTCTGAGCTTGGTTGTTGTTTTGGTTTTTTTTTTTTTTTTTTGCAGATGTTTCATTTCCAAACTAAGTAATATTTTTAGTGCACTGACACTCCTCATTTCAACCCTGAACTACCAATATTCTCTTTTATTGGTAGTACAAAAAGAGAATGCCTCACATTTGATCATCCTTTCTAGACCTTAGTAAATTATTTGAGGGAGAAATGCTCAGTCTTATTTTGATTTGGAAAGGCTTCCCCCCCTTAAAAAAATTATGTTCCCCCTTTATACCAATAATGGTATGAGTGTGCTGTGTACAAGGTTACTTGGTACAGGTGGACAGACTCCAACACATTAATCCACATCATGAAGATGTGCTTAATTGAGAAGAATTTGCATACCACCCAGAGGCTCCAACTGGTGCAGATTGCGGCCGCACAGCTAGTGATGGGAGCCTCCCGGTACTCCCATATTACACCCCTCCTGCATGACCTGCATTGGTTACCGGTTGTCCTCCGGGTGAGATTCAAGGTTCTGGTGTTAACATTCAAAGTCCTACATGGCATGGGTCCAGGATATTTGTGAGAATGGCTCCTGCCAGCATCAAATACCAGCCGCCCTGTACGAGCGCACAGATGGGGGCTCCTCGGGGTGCCATCAGTGACACAATGTCATTTGGTGGCGACCCAGGGGAGGGCCTATTCTGTGGTGGCCCCCACTTTATGGAATCAGCTTCCGAAGGAGCTCCAGCTGGCCCCTGATCTCTGCATCTTCCGCCACGATTTAAAGACCTGGCTATTTGAGCAGTCCGGGCTGTGCTGACCTCCTGGGGGCGGGGCGGGTTTGATTGTGTTTTAACCTTGGGGTTTTAAAATTTTATTTGACTTGTACCTTGTTTAATTGGTTTTTTAGATAATTATTTATTGTTGTGTTTTTAGTTGTGAGCCGCCCTGAGTCCTTTTGGAGAGGGGGCGGCATACAAGTCAAATAAATAAATAAATAAATAAATAAATAAATAAATAAATAAATAAATAAGAATTTCAGGATGAACTGTGGCTTCCAATAAGAGGCTGCATGCAACCTTAGAAACCTCCATCAGACTTACTCCTCAATGTACTATGGCACCTCCACTCTGCAAATGGAGCTTATTTTCCTTAGCAAACTTGCAAGTGTACAAATATTTTTGTACCAATCTGAGATAATCCTTGAGCCTAGGCAAACAAACAAAAAACACACAAGTCCTCTATATATTACATGTTCTGTACATAATTATGCACCATAAGAAATGTGACGGATAAGACTTGGACTTCCTTTGTAACATATTTGTTATGTTACAAAGAAATCTTATTATGGTTATGAGAGTATCGCTACTATTACAGCTGGAAGGGTTAGCAGATCTTATTTTCTCAAAGAAAATTACATGTGCTTGAAGCAGAAGGCTCCTGCTTTCAAGGGCACTGTATGTGTGAAGGAAATGTATTTTTAAGATGAACAACATACATAACAGGCTTTCATTGTATACATTTCAAGGTCTTTTTGATATCTATAGCGCATTGGGCTCTGCTTAGCTTAGACAACACCAGATCAGCAGGCAATCTTTAGAGCAAAAACACACAAAAATCCAGTTTAAAGGAATGTGTTGTCCAGAAAGGCCTTATTTATTTACCTTCATTCTCTTTGTTCTTGCCCAAATTTCTTTGTGCTCCAAGGAAAAATGGCTTTGCTCATCCATTTTCAACCCATATGCTAAAGGTTCCCTTTTAGTGGCAGCAACAGAGCTGATTTTGGCTGATCTGGAAAAGCTTAGCACCATCTGATCTGATTTCTGCTTGGATGGAAGTTCACCAGGAAACTATCAGGGCCAGACTGAAAAGTCCAAACAAAAACAAAAATACAGAGGAAGGCACTGGCAAACATATCTGCAATGTTGCCAAGTAAACAACATGGATACATCTATGAAATTACGAGGAGTTAAGCTGACTCAAAGGAGACTTCATTCTAGAAGGTACTTTAGTCAGCCTTCTCCATTTCCTAAAGCTTTGACAAAATAAAAAGTGGTATTGGTTTTGTCCATTGAGTCAATTTTTCCTTCGCTGCATCCAGCCTTAATATTTTGGAATACATTTCTAAAAGAACCTGAAAACAACCAGCTTTTGCTAAAAAGGAGAATAAAATCCAAAATGAAAGCTACCTATTATAGAATTTCAGGAGGGAAATTATTTTGCTTGATAATTTATAGTTTTCTCAAATATTTATGGGGACTCCCTTAGTTATATTTAAAATGAATAGATGACTACCAGCTATTTACTGTACTAGATGAAATGTCAGTAATGATGGATCCATTGCAGCTTGCTCTTAATTGAGTAAATGGGCAGCTTCTTTTAATATGACTGAAACCAGAAAGACAGCAAAACTGCCTGGCATGTTTTTGGAAACCTGTTGCCTAGTAACACAATAAAAAAACCTTGTCCTTCTTAATGATATTTTATGCATAGGTACCACAATTGCTATTAATTAATATTAATTAATTAATAACAATAATCACTTGTTATTAATGCAACAGTTAACAGGACATAATCTGAAGATCCTCACTGAGAAATGACTGTGTAAATGTTCTTTAGTTTAATGAAGTCTTGTATGATTTTCTTATCATACAAGAATGGAGGTGGGGTGCTTGGATTCTGTTCCTGTAGAAGGACTGGCAGAGCCAGGGGGAAGGATGAAAAGAGGATCATCCCAGAATCACTACATAGTCACAAACAAACTAAGTGCGACCCAACCCCCTTGATTGCCAGTGACCCTTATCTAACTCAAACTAGATGCTGACCATTAATTGAAAAGATTCTTGTGCATGGTCTTTTAGCAATAAATTAGTTAAATTGAACCTTCATATGTGGACCTGACAGTTTCATTATCTCTTGTTCTCCTAATCAATTGGCACAGTGAAAATGAAGAATTTGAAGCTTTGTCAATGAAGATTCTCAGTCATTCAGCTACAGTTGTCTGGAAGTTATGGCAACTGGATTTCTTTTCATGTTGGTTCAAAACATTTTGCTGTTTATCCAAGTAGTTTCTACAGTCTGAGCAAGTTTGTTAGAGAGACCTCATCAGTGATGGGATTCAAAAAATTTTACTACTGGTTTTGTGGGTGTGGTAGGTGTGGGAAGGATATTTACAGAGATTGTATTTCCCAGTTCTCCAAACTACTCAAAATTTCTGCTACCAGTTCTCCAGAACTGGTCAGAACCCACTGAATACTACCTCTGGACTTCATATATATCAGGGAGGTTTCATTTGTCACTTAACCTGGATAGGCTCCTTACTAATGAGTAGGCAGAGGGTCATTGGAATGTCAATGTTCCATCTCCTAAATCCTTTAGGTCAGGTGTGTCAAACTCACATCATCATGGCAGTGTCGCGTGATGCACCGGGAATTTTTTTCCCCTTCACTAAACTGGGGTGGGTGTGACCAGTGTGTGACACATCCCTCCGTGGGCTGGGAGTTTGACAGCCCTGCCCTTGGTGTGTTGGAAGTAATGTCCTTCTGGGTTCAGTTCCAAGTGAGGGAAAAGACACTGGATTCATGGAAGTTGCTTGGAAGGAAGGTTTAATGGTGGACAGGATCACATGCCTTGGGTGAAGAAAGAAGGGGGGAAAAGGACTGAGATATGGAAAATCCCTTAGTTATATAACCTCTGTTGGGCCCTACCTTAGTGTTTCCTGTTCCTGTGCAAGAGATGTATCCCATTGGCTGTCAAACTCCCAGGGGTGGGGGTCTTAGCTAACTTTTTAGGCTTTGTCTGGACTACATGGCTTCACCTGAGTGCTGGCTGATGCAATCTTCCCAGGCCAGGTGGTGAGATGGGCAGAGGCCTTTATTATGTAGAATACTCTGGCCTAGGCCTTAATGGCCCACCCATTAACAAAGGTGGGGGTGAGCTTCTGCTTCTGAGGTGAGTTTCTGCTTCTGAGTTTCTACTCTTTTTAGGGGAAATATTCTGCCTTTTTAATATTTCCTAGGATGTTTCATTTTCCTAGGAGAGGGTTGGGTGCTAACTTCCTACAGGTGGACTGCTAAGTGTGGCCTTCCTGATGAATCTGTGAAATGGTCTTAATCTTCCTGGGGATTGATGAAACAGCAGCATAAAAAATGGAGGACAGGTTGTGTCTGAGGCCTTGACCTCTATTGAGAAAAGTATTTTCCACTTTGGCGTAAATGGATTCCTCTACTCCTCTCTCAAACCATCTATCTTCCCTATCCAACATGTGAATATTATTGTCTTCAAAAGAGTGTCCCTTTTCTTTTAAATGAGGGCTTACTATTGATTCTGGTCCTGTCATGTTGCTTCTCCTGTGCAGGGCCAACTTTTGTGTAAAGTCTGCCTAGTTTCTCCAATACAGAACTGTGAACACTCCTCGTTGCACACAACATTACTCTTCGTATGTTTTGGTGTCAGATCTTTAGGGTGGACAAGCCTCTGTCTCAGTGTGTTAGTGGGTTGAAAGAGTACAAGTACAGCAAACACAGCTGAGATTCAGAGTCAGGAACCTGGCCATTCCTTACATAGCCGGTGCATCGGAAAGGCTAAAACAGGTATTTGAAAAACACCACACACCTTGTGCAAAAGCCTCAATTTTTGTATTCTGAATTTATCATGTCTGTTTTAACTATACTTTTTAAAATTGCTTTGTTATTTTTGCTATGCTGAGTTATTTGCCTAAGATGGGTGGCCATATACATTTCTTAGGTAAATTGTTTGCACGTATAAGATTGATATCTTTCCTCACGGGTTTCCTTCAACCTGAAAGTGCTACTAGTTTCCAAGAATTGATACACACACACAATTATTGAAAAAATGCTGAGCTCGAGTTAATTTAATCACTCCACTATTATGCATGACCTCATGATCACTTTTTTAGAGGAGGAGCGACAGGGCAAGATAGCAAGTGTTTACACTCCATATTTCCAGAGTACCTGCAATTACACTAAAAGCTCAGTGGTCTCATAAATAAACACATTCATTCTTGCTTTTGGTGAATTTTTAAAACCATCTACTATATAGATAGATTTTTGCCTTTGCAATAATATAAACACTGTAGCATTTTTGGAAGGAGAAAGCTGCAGATTTGTGGATTGCACAAATCCACACGTACAATAAAAGGATTCTCCAATAAGGGTATGCACTTGTTTACCCACCCTTGTCTTTACATCCCACCAGGCTGCTTGGAGTGGCTGCAGATTTTCCAACCATATTACTAGGCTATTTGCATTTAAATCGTTTTCTCTGTCATTATGTAAATGATGCTTCCTACATTCAAACTGTCCATTTTTCACTGAGTTTCACTATGGGTTTACCTGGTCCATTCTGCCTCCTAGAACATGCAGACTATCTGGATTTTCTAGGGCCCAAGATTTGAGTTTGATTTCCTAAACCACATTGAAAACGCTGGTCTCTTTATCTGGTCTGCTTATCCATGTCTTAATTTCCATCTTGATGGAAATAGCAACTTAAAAATGTTGTCACTGTGCGTGCATTACCGGATAGATGAGTACAGAGATAGAGATTGATATTCGTAAAATTACGAACACCAGATTTCTTTGTGATTACCATTTAAAAAAAAACAGTCTAATCATTAGTTATATTGGCTGTCTGATCGCCATCTTTTTGGCCTTCTGAGTGAATAGTTATTAAAATGCCATTCAAATTACTTTCCTTTTTCATATCGTGAAAATATATGCAATAGGAAGTACCAAAATATCAAATGCATTCTGAATGTCTAAAATTCCATTTAAGCTTCCGTATCGTAAAATTCATTTTAGGATTTGGTTTCAAACTGATTGATTTTCAAGCGATCAGGATTTCCATTCTAGGCTCTAATATAAGGTACAAATGCCGTATGTTCTTTCTTTCATATGGGATTTCTTATTTCAGAGTCTCAGCTTTTTCCTTCTAGGTTATTTACAAACTAGTATGTGGTAAACATGGACTTCTAAAGAGAAATGTGATTTCATAGTCACATTATTGCCATAAAGCAGTCATAAAAAAGAACCCCATAATTTGCATGAGGCATACAGATAGCAAAAGATTTTACAGAAATATTAACATATATATGGTTTTAATCATTTAGAATTCCATCTTTTGATTGTACCCATTTGGACTGATACTGAAATGTTGTTAGACTCAGGCAAATGCTACATTATCATTCTTATTATTTTGGAGTAGTAATTGGGCTGTTTATTTTGTATACGATATTCCATTGTTTCTTGGTTTTAATCCTTTCTGTACTGCCCAGAATCACTGAGATAAAATAAAAATACATTGTGACATTACTATCTTGAAAGAACTACTTACCAGCATCTTTCATTCACTTCGGTGAGATCCAAATGCAATAATTTAATCATATGTCAATTTGTGTGTGTAAGAGCAATGGCAGAAAAAGACTTGGTTTAAGTCACCCATCACTCATTGCTGCCTATAGCCACTGAGACAAGACTGGCATTCTTAGATTTATTTTCTTATTTTGGATAAATAGGCATAGGCTATGAAATCTTGAATGTTTTTGCAATCTTTTATTTTTCGATCTAGTGGTACGTTTGGTATCACTGATGCATTATTCTCTCGTTTTCTCTTGTTCTACTCCTACTTTTACTCACAGGGTATTTATTTCTGGAAGAACTATGATTGCTATGTTTTATTCATCTTGCTGCAGCCGCCCGCTGAAAATGCACACAGTCCAATTATTTTAAAAATGTTTCCTATTTGTTGCCTGCCAGCTGAATATTGAAAAGTTATCAAATCTACCAAAACTACATGAAGAATTTTGCTTTGTGGTTTCAAAGGATCCAAGAATATTAAGCAGACATGCATGGGATATTGGGAGCAGAAGGGATGAAGCAACATTTGCAGTAGCTTTATGCTATGCTGCTTCTCAAACACAGACTAAGTGCCTCAAACTTGACCACACTGGTTCCTCAAACTTGACACTTGAGCCTACTATATTGATGCCTTATTTCTAAGGCTGAAAATACACGGAATATGTTTACAAGCACTCTCGTATCATCTTTGGCATCTGCAACAAGGCTAATGATGACTTTTCTGGCAACATAAAATTTAAACTAGGATCTTATAGGTTGAATGGTGCTGGACTATACCTTAAGGAAATAGCCACAAGTCTATCTATGGATACTCAAAGCCTCCTTAAACATAGAAAATTAGATGCAACATCTGTCCTAGCAATTGATTTCAACTTGCACAGTTCAGTTACCAGGTTAGGCAGCAGCCTTCATACAATGCACTCATGGGGTTAGTTTAGGGAGTTTTTTTTTGTGGGAAGGCATAAGCATAATTTATATGGCTATTTTATCATTCAAAACATTATGCATATTATGTGTCCCAGTAAGTTGCAACTTCAGCTGAAGGTCATGTTTGGAAAGATTTGGGCAAACTTCTTACTACTCCTTAAAGGAGATGAGGCAAATATTGAGGCATCCCAACCTTTACTGCATTGTGCTGGAGCTAATGCTGTGCTTGTAATCGTATCAGTCAGAAGTTGCATATTATCTCAAGGATGGGGAAGCTCTACCCAACCCATTTTGTCATGAATGGCAATGCCCTACATCCTGTACCACTAAGACTGGCTGAGGTCACTGGAAGAGGTAGTTCAAACATCTACAGAATAACAACAGAATAACAAAATAACAAAGTTGGAAAGGACCTTGGAGGTCTTCTAGTCCAACCCCCTGCTCAAGCAAGAAACCCTATACCAGTTCAGGCAGCTGGTGGTCCAGTATCTTCTTAAAACTTCCAGGGTTGGAGTGTCCATAACTTCTGGAGGCAATTCTTCCCACTGATTAATTATTCTAACGCTCAGGAAATTTCTCCTTTAGTTCTAGGTTGTTGCTCTCCTTGACTAACTTCCATCCACTGCTTCTTGTCCTGCCTTTAGGTGCTTTGGAGAATAGGTTGACCCTCTCTTCTTTGCAGGAACCCCTTAGATATTGGAACACTGCTATCATGCTACCCTTGTCCTTCCTTTCATTAAACTGGACATATCAAATTCCTGCAACTGTTCTTCGTATGTTTTAGCCAAAGAACAATTGCAGGAATTGGGTATGTCTAGTATACTGGGTATATCTAGATGGTTATGATTTCTTCCCTTTTGAACTAGGTCCCAGTTTTAATAACCATAAGCTACAAGCTGCTCTGTGAAGTTCCATGGCCTTACCTCCTTACCTAAAGGTTCCCCAAAGCTTCTCTGAAGGCCATGCTAGTGGAATCGCTCAAAATCAAGACCAGATCCTGCTAAGTCAAAGAAGATCCTAAGCATTTCCTATCTGTTCTTCTGCCAAAGAGTCCTGCAGCAACCCATCTCATGCTGTTTAGTTCACTCTGTTCTTTTAGTAAAGCTCATTGGGAGGTGCGCAAGGACAAGCTTTTCTTCCATGACCTTTCAGAATTCAGCCTATTTTAAGATCTAAGCCACAATCTTTTTTTCTGCAAAAGTAAAAAATAGCAAAAACAAACCTGTTCCTCAAATTCAACAAATGCAAGATTTGTGCAGCAATAGCAGCTGTATTGTGCTTGAAAAAGAAAACAACATCCCTGGGATTGAATCCTTAATGTTTTCTATTTGTTATCTTGTATGTATAATACAGTGAACAAATTGAATTCCTCGGTAAATAAGAGATCCACTGAAATAATTTCCCTTTGTCCAGCCAGAAATTAATAAAACCAACAGAAATACAAGGTCTATAATCTTTTCTTTTGCGAAGAGAAAAGGGAAGGGAAAAAACACAGTGGAAATCTGGCATGCAAGAGCAGTAGGCTACACGTATGCATGACTCACGGCAGCGTGTTGGAGAGCTTGATTTGGAGCAAGACTGCAGAATAGTAATATTCAACTATATCAAAGAGCTTTCTTGCCTAGCAGCATTTCCATGGACATCATAAGGATCAGAGAATGCTTGGACATGTATGGTTTCTCTTCTGAATGGGCTGGATCAAACAGGCAGGGCAGGATGTCCAGAAATTGCATATGTGATTGCACAGACAGCTGTTGACAGGGCCAGTGTTATGTCACATCCTTCTCCTCTCCTAAAGCAGGGGTCTGCATGTATCACACACACACACACACACCATGAGATTTGCCTGGTTTAGGCCTGTCAAGGGAGGATTCTTATTCAGGAGCAGTCTGGAGTGAAAATTCTGATGTTTCTTAACCAATTGTGCATCCCTTGAATAAGCAGTAAGTTTCAATTTTCCATTTGATACTGTTATGTATGTAGGTTTGAATGTCATTGGTTTAATTTGAATTGTTCTTGTAAAATGTCAAATATGATTGGTTTGAAAAGTGCGGGAAAACCCTGCACTCTGATTGGCTGGCAACTGCAGCTGCTGGCTATAAGTAGCAGCCGTAGCCCAGCCAAGATGGGTCCATTCGAGCTGTAGTCACTAATAAACTCTTCACTGAAGCTCTTCGCATCTGACTCTTCATGCAAACTTAACACTGGCAATGAAGGTGGGATTCCCCTTAAGAGAAAATGACGCGGAAGACAAGCAGAAGAGCAAGATGGCTGCGCTGAACACCCCCCCAGCCCCGTTCGATCCGGCGGCAGAAGACTGGGAATCGTATGCGGATCACTTCCAAATGTATTTGGAAGGAAACGACCTCGCCGACATCTCCAAGAAGCGGAAGAGGGCGGTCTTTCTTACGCACTGCGGTCCGGAGTCTTCAAGATGGCGAAGGCATTGGCGGGAGCTGCAGGTGTGAAGGTAATGGAATGGCCTGATTTAGAAAAGCTTTTAAGAGCCCATTACGCCCCGCAAGTATCGTGCCTCATTAAGAGACACGAGTTTTACCATTGGGATCAAGGGGAAAGCGAAAACGTAAATGACTTCGTGGCAAGTTTAAGAGACATTGGGGCTACATGTGAGTTTAACAACTTAGAGGAGGCCATGCGCGATCGATTTGTTCTAGGCCTCAAAGACAAGGTGCTTCAGAGCAAATTGTTATTAAAACCTAAGATCACGTTGAAGGAAGCCATAGAAGAGGCCTCCTCAGCAGAAGCCACTAAGTCCTCAGCAGCAGCCATGAAGAAAATTAACAAGGCCTCAAGCCATTCTGATGTGGAAAAGTCCACAACAACTCATTACGAGCAAATAGATTCTGAATCAGACTGCAGTGAGGTGGAGGAAGGAATTTATAGACTCAGAATGGAAAAAAAAAGAAAGACCTGGGAAGAAAAAGGCAAGACTTTTATTGCAGAGGTTGTGGGGGGGGCACCCCGCACTGAATGCAAGTTTCTTGATACCATCTGCCTTCGTTGTGAAAAAGAGTCACCTAGCAAGAGTCTGCAAATCATCCAGAACTCCACCACACAGAAGAAAGTTTCCTGACAAAGATTTCAAGCCCAACAACTTCAGTGAGAAAATGGGGCAACTCAGAAGCAAATGGGAAGAATGAAACTCATCAAACAGTCACCATTGGTCATTCTTCAACCTTAAAGCAGAAAAGTGAAGGTACTCATTGAAGGAAGGCCTTGCCAAATGGAAGTGGACTCAGGCTCCTATTTATCTATGGTGTCATGGGACACTATTCACAGGCTACTTCCCAACATTCAGAAGAAACATTTCCAGAAGCAAGCACTGACTCTTAAAGACTACCAAGGGAACAAGATTCCAGTAGTTGGAACAAGAGAATTCAACGTGAAGTTCAAAGGCCACACCAAACGTTTGCCCCTGACCATCGTGGACAAGGATCGCCAAGCTTGCTGGGACTTGAGTGGTTCAATCCACTAGGCATCGAGGTGACTGGCATCAATCACGTGAGCAACACTGAATGGGAGGAGGCCTTGAAGTCTGAGTTTCCAGAGGTCTTCAGTGAAGGATTGGGCAAGTATATGGGGACCCCTATCACTTTCAACCTAGATCCCAAGGTGCCCCCAATTCGTTTAAAGCCCAGAAGGGTCCCATTTGCCTTAAAGGAAAAATTGATGCACAATTAGATAAACTAATAGCTCAAGGAGTTTTAGAGCCCACTGACCACTCCAGATGGGAGACACCCATAGTCACAGTCAAGACTGATGGGTCAGTAAGAATCTGTGGGGACTATAAGGGGACACTGAACCATGCTGCAGCAGAGCGCATACCCAGTTCCAGTGGTGCATCATCTATTACATTCACTTGGCAGGGGTACAGTCTTTGCCAAATTGGATCTGGCCCAGGCATATCAACAACTAACAGTTGATGATGCCACTGCAGAGGCCCAAACCATTGTGACTCATAGAGGTGCCTTCAAATGTAAGGTTACAATTTGGAGTAAGCGTGGCACCAGGCATCTTTCAAAGCTTTATGGAAAGGATGCTCCAAGGACTGCCAGGTAGTGCCTTACTTTGATGATGTGTTAATCTCTGCTGAAAATGACACTCAGTTACAAGAAAGACTCAGAGAAGTCCTTACCAGATTCAGGAAAGCGGGGTTAAAAGTCAAGGAAGAAAAATGCACTCTTAAAACTGACAAGGTTGAGTTCCTGGGCTATATGATTGACAAGCATGGCATCCACCCTACCGATGCCAAGGTTCAAGCAATCAAAGAAGCCCCTAGACCTAAATGCAAAACAGATTTGCAAGCCTTCCTTGGACTCATTAACTTTTATCACATGTTCCTACCTCAGAAGGCAACCATTGCAGAACCATTGCACAGATTACTTGACAAAAGTCTGTTTGGGTCTGGGGAGGAAGGAACAATCAGCATTTAACAGTATTAAAGACTAATCATGTCTGATGCTGTACTGATACAGTTCTCTGAGAATTTGCCTGTTGTACTGACTTGTGATGCATCCCCTTTGGAGTGGGGGGGTTTGAGCCACAGGCTTCCCAGTGGGAGAGAAGCCCCTATTGCATTTTACTCTGACTTTGACCAAAGCAGAGAGGAATTACAGCCAATTGGACAAGGAAGCATTGGCAATTGTTGCAGCTGTCAAGAAATTTCATGAATATTTGTATGGGAGAACATTTACCATTGTTACAGATCACAAACCTTTGTTAGGCATTGTGGCAGGAGATAAACCTACACCTACTATCCTGTCACCAAGAATGCTGAGGTGGACTGAATTTCTTGCTGCTTATTCTTACAAACTTATCCACAAGCCTGGCAAGGACATTGGACATGCTGATGCACTGAGTCGTTGCCCACTTCCTTGCCACAAGGAGGACTTTGAACCTGAAACACACACCTTTTTCCTAGAAACTGTTGCCAAGCTTCCAGTGCATGCTGCTGAAATTGCCAGAGAGACTGCCAAAGACACTTTATTGGCTCCTGTTATAGGCTGGATTAAGAAAGGTTGGCCTCTTCAAGATCTACCTCACCTGGCCCAACCTTTTAAGTCCAGGCAAACTGAATTATCTGTATTAAGAGGATGTATTTTGTGGGGTAACAGGGTGGTTATTCCTGCAAAACTGCAAAGAGAGGTTTTGGAAATGTTACATGAGGGTCATCCTGGTATTGTAAGGATGAAGGGATTGGCCAGGAGTTATGTATGGTGGCCAGGTATTGACAAAATGGTTGAAAACTGGGTTGCATCTTGTCCCAACTGTCAGGTAGTCAGGCCTGCCCCACCTCTCCCCCAAACAGGAATGGGAATGTCCTAGGGGCCCATGGTCTAGGATTCACATTGATTTCGCAGGCCCTACCAGAGGGCACACCTTTCTTATTATAGTAGATGCATATTCCAAATGGCTAGAGGTAATCCCATGGCATCCACCACAACTGATGCTGTCATCAAGCAGCTCAAAACTTTTGTAACCCACAGGTTACCTGATGTTCTTGTCTCTGACAATGGCCCTCAATTTACATCCAACCTTTTTGAATCCTATTTAGCACAACAGGGTATCAGACATGCCCTCACTGCCCCTGGGCACCCTTCGGCTAACGGCCGGGCTGAACGCATGGTACGCTTTTACCAAGGAGAAACTTCAGCAACTGGGTCCTGGGGACATCACTGAGAAAGTTGAAAACTTCTTAGTGTTCAGCACATCACTCTAACCCATCTAATAACTTATCCCCAGCAGAGTTGTTGATGGGTAGGAAACTTAGGTCTTCCCTTGACCGCCTTCATCCCACTTACGCACCCAACACACCACTAGATTCCACTTCCAAAGTTCACACATTCAGTGTGGGTGATTCTGTTTATGCTAAGAACCTTATGGGTGAACCTTTGTGGATTCCTGCTGAGATAACTCAAATCACAGGCCCTCGTCTTACAGGGTGCAAACAGAGGATGGACTCCTCTGGAGCAGGCACATTGATCAACTTAGATCCAGGTTTTCTCAGGAACATCGCACTTGTTCCTCTCTAGTTCCCTCACCTGATGTCAATTCTAGGGGAAGGGGAGGACAGGAGGATAATCAGCAAGCAAGAATCCATCCCATGTGTAACGAGCCATTACGACAGGAACCATTCCAAAACCTGTCACAATGCCAAAATCCATCCTTAGAAGTGGAAGATTGCACATCACTACCTGACTTGGGTGCTGACATTGGGCTGGAGATGGGTTGGGAGGAGAGACCAGATTCTAACAATCAAACAGGGTCTTCTTTCACAGGAAGTCCCAGTGGGAAATGTCAGCAGACACATTTCCTCTCTCACTGGGTGAGAATGTTAAAACTTCTGAACCACGAAGGTCTCAAGCATACGAAGAGCCCCACCTATTTAAAAGAATACATTAGATAGGTTGGGGTTTGGTATGGACTGAACCTAGTGGGGAGGGGTGTTATGTATGTAGGTTTGAATGTCATTGGTTTAGTTTGAATTGTTCTTGTAAAATGTCAAATATGATTGGTTTGAAAAGTGCAGGAAAACCCTGCACTCTGATTGGCTGGCAACTGCGGCTGCTGGCTATAAGTAGCAGCCGTAGCCCAGCCAAGATGGGTCCATTCGAGCTGTAGTCACTAATAAACTCTTCACTGAAGCTCTTCGCGTCTGACTCTTCATGCAAACTTAACAGATACCATTCAGTTACCTGTAACCTTTTAAAAAGCACTTTACCTTAGAAACAAAGCAAAAAGGATTTGGGGCAAAGAAAGGTTTATTGGAATATCTGACATGGTTTAAAGATAGAAAGATAAAACAAAGCTTGTCTACAGGAAGGACTATAGGAAAGGATGATTAAAGACCAAACAGGCCCAGATCAAAATATTTTGTTTTTAGGATGTCAGTCCTTCAAGGAAATCTAAGGCAGAAACTGTCACCACAAGAACTATTGGAATACTACTTTAATGTTATGGGTATAGCAACAGAATCTTGAAAGCCTGAATACATTTTGCCTCCTCCTTCTTATAGCAAAGAGAGTTGAGGTGGGACAATTTAAAGTTTCTTTTCAATGTTTCTAGTTTTCCTGGGCTGAATTCATCTTTTACTAACAGTTTCCCCATACCTTCTCCAAGATGATATCTGGGCTCCCCTACAAAGATGGAGAACAAAATGTCTCCCTCCAGGGGTGAAATTCAATTTAGTTCCCTAGCGGCACTGTGGGCATGGCTTGGTATACTTGTTATCATAGTAATAGAAACCAGGGGTGATTTTTTTATCCATTCAAATTGTCCCTACCACCTCTCCCAAGGTGGGCTGAGGTGGCTGAATTTCACCCTTGTCTCCCTCCCACTTCCTTCCCCAGGTCACTTGCAGAAGCTTACCAGATTTCATTCCATTGAAATGAGTGATAAATCATCAGTAAAGGGAAGATAGGCATTTGAGAAAAGAAATGCTAGACTGGGCTGTAGGGTAGGGCCACTCGGTCCTCTGATATGTCATTGTGGCTTCCCAGGCAGAGCCTATCTTCTGCTGGAAGCGGTGGCTGCCTCAGTGCCTCACCCTGTCTAATACCAGGGAGGATATTTCTATGTTATGAGTCCTGCTTTATGAACCACCACTTCTGGGTGGATTCAGACCTTAGCTACATGGTAAAACAAGTAGAGGACACTTTCAGCACAGAATGAATTATTTACAACTAGCTACATGTAAGCCATTCCCAGTATACTGGGGTGGGGCATAAATCATTCCTTTGTTTGAAATTTCCAAGCTAGATATAAATGTTCATACCACTTCGCTCCCCCTTTATTTGGACCACAGAGTTAATTGTGGTTGCTGTTTTTCAAGGGTGAAGATAGTCTGAAAGAAGGATCACTATTTGTGGTGCAGTGCATACATTTTGCTTGTTCTCACCTTTCACTAACAATTGCAAGTTTCAGCACTGTTTAAAGCAAAACAAAAACCCTGCTTTCCTGAAGTACACTATGAAACAAAGACAACATCCATCTCAACATCAAATCTCTTTATCATCACCAATCAGAATGGCAAAGAAGGGAGTACAGACAATTACAGATGTTGTTTTTAGGTTTTGTTTTGCAGGAGCTCAAAGATGGAGGAGCTTCCCTCCATCTTACATCTCAGCTCTTGCAACTACCGGTAATTTACCTAGTCAGCCCTCATTGCCTTTGGCTTTAATATGCAAGAGACCTGGGAATGCACAAATGCATAAAGCAACAGAATGAGAGAAGAGAACAATAAGAACAGGGAGGAAAGTCTCATGGCCATAGCCTGCGATAAAGATTGTTAAAACCAACATCTGCTATTGTCGCATCTAAAGAAAAAGGTGGGGGGAGGAATCCATGGAGGAATCTGAAAAGGAAAGTCACAAGTAAAATGAAAGATTAATAAGTCTTCAGTTCGGAATTTTTTTAAACAAAGTTTTTTTCACAAAAATATATGTATTAATAAGCTTTGCATTTTGTTGGCAAGGGAACTCTGGTGAACAGATGGTTGATTATCAGGTGAGGTACTGCCTTGAATGATAATTCTCCATCTTCAGATTAGAACCACATTTTCAGAGCATTTGAAACACTGTCAGACTTTATTCAATGAACAATGAAAGGAAAGCCTACTTTTCTAGGACTGCCTAAGAAGCAAATGCCACCAAACTTGTTTGAAGAAATCTACAGACTGAATGAGGTGAGATGAAGAGTAGATAAAGGAAGAAGCACTTCAGCAACAGAGTTGTCAATGTCTGGAATGCACTACCTGACTTCCCCAAACCCCCAAAACTTTAACCTCAGACTGTCTTCTGTTGACCACACCACATTCCAAAGAGGTCTGTAAGCGCATAAACGCATAAGTGCATCGATGTGCCTACCATCCCTATTCTAATGTCCCCTTTTATTTGTACCCATTTCATCTAATCATAATCATGTTCTAATTATGTCTGTTATCTAATACATGCTTGACAAATTAAATAAATAAATAAATAAATAAATAAATAAATAAATAATATTCAAACTGTTTCCTTATCAGACAGTGTGGATTGATACCACTCTGGGGAAACAGGTTGAGGAGAATTTCCCATTCTTTGCTGGCAATGTAAATTCCAGAATCCAGTGCCAGTGCTGCAAATTGTTCTTGTTTTAATTCAGATTCTTCTTTTCCATCTAAAATTTGGAAGACTACAAAATTCCAAATATAAAGCATGTTCATATCATTGAATTACTAGCACTGGCAGAGAATAGCACAAGAAGAAGATAACAATATAGACCCAAGATGTAATCATAAGATAACCAATCTCCTAATGAAATGGATAAGCTTTACTAGCCTTCAAGAAGGAAAGGAAAAACTGATTCAGAGGTCTTTCAAAGCCTACCAAACAGATTTCTGTGCCAATATATGAAGAACCCTTTCCCTAAGACTTACCTGCCATCATTTGACAATAGAGAGCTGCAGAATAGAGACTCTGAGGCTGACTTTCACACCCAGGCAAGTTTGTGTCACACAAGTGGTCAACATAACACTCACAGGCAATAATGTGCCCAGAAATATCAAGTCAGTTTCGCCTATTTTTGTTCAGTGCTTACTAGGATAGGGGAAACCTGACTTGCAGTCCTGCCTTAGGCACAGAAACCAACTGAGTGACCTTGGGCCAGTAATTCACTCTCAGCTCTAGGAAAAAGGCAATGGCAAATTGTTCCAAAAATGTTGCCTAGAAAATTGCATGGAGTTTTCCACATTGCTGCCAAGAATCACATCATAGCTGAAGGCAAAACGAAAGTTTTAAAAAAAAAGTCCAGTCAAGATATAGCACATACAACATTCTAGTGCTGAAGAATTTGAGAGGAATTGTATGGGTTGTGTTATATATGCAGGTTTGAATGTCATTGGTTTAGTTTGAACTGTTCTTGTAAAATGTAAGAAATGATTGGTTTAAAAAGTGCGGGAAAACCCTGCACTCTGATTGGCTGGCAACTGCGGCTGCTGGCTATAAGTAGCAGCCGCAGCCCAGCCAAATTGGGTCCGTTCTGAGCTGTAGTCACTAATAAACTAAGAGCTTGAAGCACTCCGCGTCTGTCTCTTCATGCAAACTTAACAGGTTGTATTAGCTATTTTTGTTTATATAAGCTTATCATTACTTTGAGATTTTATTTCTCTGTACTATTGTAGCAAATGACTAAAGTCAATAAAAAAAGTGTGACTCATGCTATGTTTAGCACTGATTTTTTATTTTTTTACATATTCCTGGAGCTCTTATTAAACCAGTGCATCTTCTACTCTCAGACTAGCTGCCTTTGAGATTTTTTTTATGGCTGCATTCTTTCCTGAGAGTAAGTCCCTAAACCACATACTTGCATAATACCTTTGCCTCATATGTTTTCTTGCGGCCTTTAAAGTTTTATTATTTGCTTCGAAACAAAAGCAACTTTTTTTCAGGGGCAATAATGCAAAGGGATAATGATGTTTTAGGCAGGGGTGTCAAACTGGCAGCCCACGGGCCAGATGCATCACACACAGGCCACACCCACCCCAGATCAGGGGTGGTATTCAAAAATCCCAGCAGCCCATTTGCTGCCTGGTTGCTGGGTAGGTGTAGCCATGGTGGGCATGGCCTACTGGAACTTCCTGTTTCCAGCTTCTGGTGGGCCTGCAGAGCCTGGGGGAGGCCGTTTTCACCCTTCCAAGGGTCCAGAGGCCTCCCCTGGGCCTCTGGGAGGACAAAACAGGCTCCCCCAGGCTCTGGAGGCACTCCAGAAGCCATGACTTCTGGTTTTTCCGGGAGGGCCATTTTTGCCCTCCCAAGGATCCGGAAGCCTCCCCCTAGGCCTCTGGGAGGGCGAAAACTGCCTCCCCAGGCTCTGGAGGCCCTCAGAAGCCAGAAATGGGCCAGTTTCCAGACTTCCAGAAGGCCCGTTTTTCCCCCGCCCAGAGCCTCCATGCTGACCCTGTATTTACCTCCATTGAAAATGGGCCTCCTGGAAGGGGAGGAGCAGGGTGGACAGGGCCAACTGGTTAGTTGAAATACCGGTTCGGCAAACCAGATGCAACTTTATCAACCAGTAACTTTATTTTTCAACCAGTCCGAACTGGGAGAATCCCACCCCTGCCCCAGCTCCACGAAGGGGAAAAATGTCATGAAATGTCTTGATGGCAATGTAACATGGTGACTTTGACACCCGTGTTTTAGAGGATCAGGATGCTTCCAAATAATTGGCTCCTATTGTTCGTCTCCAAAAGTACATTCAACAAATTTCTTGTGATTAAAAAAATAAATAAAAAGACAGGTGAAGTGAAAATTGACAGCATGGTGAAAAAAATGTCTGCTGCAATTTAGCACTTCCAATCTGGATTACAACTTCCATCATCAACCTAGCTGGGGCAACCTTATGTCCACTAATGAAACCTAATCCAGAAGTACTATCTAAGTTGTCCAGAATAGATCAGAGAATGTTTGGTGTGACATCATCATAAAAGTCTTGATTAGGTGAAAGCCTCACCTTGTATTTCCTTAGAAACACCTGTCAAAATGGTTTAGACAGCTAATGTGATTAGTCATTAAAAGTTATGTTGAGGGAGAAATGAAGAGATGAATTTTTGCAGCCTCATGAAAGTGTTAATGGCTAAACTGTTATTACTTTGGTTCTATGTACTGGGGGAGGGGGAAATAAATGAAAAGGAAAATAATAATTTTGAATTATATACTTACTACAAAGAAACCAATTTATAATATTTATAATACATGAACAATTCAAAGGATTACTTTTCTCGGTGACTCTTAGTTTTTTTTTTTTCAATTCCATCAGAATATTCTACTGGTAAACAATTCGGTTGAGCTATTTAAGCATGCATGCTTTCCAAATAGTGTTAAAGGTTAAACAGGGCAAATGCTAGCAAAAGCCTGCGAGGCAAAATAGAGGAGAAATCTGAGAAAGGTAAATTCCCCTTTATTGATCTGTCTGGGTTCTCTTCCTTCTTCATTTTCTAAAGCCTGACATTTAGAAATACCCTGGAACGTCTCATTTTTGTGTAGACCAGACAAAAGTAGCCTTGTGCAGATGTTTTCATTTGACACACACACACACACACACACCACAGTACTCACAAAATACCAGAGGGTACTTTAGGGTAGAAATCAAATTATAAAAGGTAGATGCTTCCTGCTGGATTGCCATCTGTTTATTGGCAAGCTTCATTGACAGCATAGCTCTGGGTATCAGAACAAGTAATTTAAAGATGGACTGCAATTTGCAAAGGAAAGCTAGTCAAGCTTCTTGCTTCTAACATCTCAAGGACATTATCTTCACAATTTTTGAAAAGTCAAAAAACATGGATAGATTTAGGTTTCTGTGCCTGGCCTTCAATTCCCATTAAAGCTCCGTCAGGAAAACCAAGAAGCTTATGTTGCTTTCCTTCTCGTTGTATTCTTACATAGATACTTAAAAACAAAAGCATTAAGATGTTTCAGATCACCATGCTTGAAAATATCTTAACAGGTTTAGTTCTTTCTTTCTTTTTTTGGCATAGTGTAACTCAGCAGCTTACAAGCCTTGGGTTGGGGAGTAGGAAGCTATCTTCTCAAATATAGTTCATTTAACATCATGCCTCAAGCAGAAAGGCAGCACCAGAAAGCTCTAAAAAAACCCTCTGTATGTTTGTTTAATATCATCAATGAGACATCTAGAACAAAGACTGTTTAAGATCTAAGAGTCAGATTGTTTTGTAGAATATCACTGGGTCATATCCCAAGGTAGTTGCACCCTTCTTTTCATGTATTCACCACCATACATACAGTACACACACATACATGCGTATATAGTATTCATATAGCTGCTCCTCTGAGCACAGGCAAAGGGCCTGTGTCTTTCTTCATGCAAGAAAGAAAAACAGTGGCCAGCCATGGATGAATATAAACCCTCTCGTCCTCCATTGTTAGATATCTCTGTTGTTTCTCTGATGGAAAAAGAGCCAGCCCTCTTTTTCATGGTTTGTTTGCTTTTTTTTTTTTACTGGAGAGTCTTCTTTAGCTGAATAAGGATGGAAATTTACCCTCGTGTTTGAACAAGAGAGAGCCTCTTTTCAGGCCTTGATCTGCTAAATGGAAAGTTTTGCAAGATGAATCTAACCTACTCGATGATGATTCTTGTTCCCTTTTCTCATAAATATCAAAACTGAGGCGTTTAAATATGAAGTAGTGGAAGCCTTGTGAAGAAGTCTGGTTTAATGTATGTTGCGTGTATCTTCTGGGAGAGTTTTTAAAAGTAAGCAACCAAAATCACACTGATTCATGAAAGGGGAGAAATTCAACATTCAATAAAGGTAATGTTTTCATTAGGTCTAAAACCACCACAGGGAAGAGCACACAAATTTTCAGTTTCTCCAAAAGTCTGGTTATAGCCAGCATTGGGGGAGGGGCAATGGAGAGCCTGTCCCTAATGTCACCTAACACCAACTAGGCATTCAATCCACAGCTCCCATTTTGAAGCTGACTTGCATGAATGAAATACCTTCCCTAATTTGGGAACTTTGCTGCTTCTTTTCCCTTCTGTTTTTGCTTTGTTGAAATTAAAACAGATGCTCTAGGCAACAATAGTGGCCAATAACATCATTTTGGAAGCAGAAATATGGCCAATGTTATTAATTCCACAGTTTGGATTATAGATTCTGGCAATGCCTGATACCCGCCCCCTATCTTCTATTCCTGGAAATCAGTTTCAGGAAAAACATAATTTTCTGTTCATTCTTTTTTTTTTGGTTCATCCTATTTATTATTTATGTATTTATTTGATTAGTCAATTGCTTACAAGATAATAGGTATAAGTATAAACATAGTTATAAATACATGGATACATATAAGAAAATAAAAGAAACAATAGGACAGGGACGGTAAGCACTTTGGTGCACTTATGCATGCCCCCTACAGACCTCTTAGGAAAGGGGAGGTCAATAGTAGACAGTCTAAGGTTAAAGTTTTTGGGTTTGGGGAAGAAACCACAGAGTCAGGCAGAGTATTCCAGACATTGACCACTCTATTGCTGAAGTCCTATTTCCTGCAATCAAGTTTGGTGCAGTTAACCATGAGTTTGTATCTATTCTGTGCTCTTGTATTGTTATGGTTGAAGCTGAAGTATTAATTGACAGGTAGGACATTGCAATGTATGATTTTATATACTATACTTAGATCAGACCGAAGATGGCATAGTTCTAGTTTTTCTAGGTCTAGAACCTCAAGTCTGGTGGCATAAGGTATTCTGCAATGAGTAGAGGAGTGTAGAACTCTTCTTGTGAAATATTTCTGGACTTTCTCTACTGTGTTAATATCAGATACGTAATGTGGGTTCCAGACTGGTGAGCTGTATTCAAGTATTGGTCTAGCAAATGTTTTGTATGCTCTAGTTAGTAGTTAGTAGTTAGTATTACCAGAGAAAAAGATACATAGGATTAGGTTAACAACTCTTAATGCCTTTTTGGCTATGTAGTTACAGTGGGCTCTAGCACTTAGATCATTTGAGATGAGTACTCCAAGGTCCTTGACAGAGTTTGGATCATCAACAAGGTCTTGACTATTCATCTTGTATTTTATTTTCTGATTTTTTTTGCCAATATGTAAGACAGAGCATTTATTTGTTGAGATTTGAAGTTGCCATTTGTTTGACCATTCTGATATACAGTCAAGGTCTTTTTGAAGGGTAGCAGAATTATCTGTGGTGTTGAATAGCTTTACATCATCAGCGAAGAGAACGCAATTGCTCTTAATATGATCACAGAGGTCATTTATGTAGAGTATGAAGAGAGTTGGTCCTAGAACACTGCCTTGGGGGACACCACTTTTGACAGGTACAGAATTTGATAGGACGTTTCCAGTTTTGACCATTTGTTGTCTGTTTGATAGGAATGCTTCTATCCAGTTATGCAGGTGTCCAGAGATACCATAAGATGTTATTTTTAATAGTAGTTTGTCGTGTACCACTGAATTCTTCTGGCTAACATGCTTATTGTGCTGATTGCTTCAGAGGGAGGGAGTCCTCTCCTTTATCTAGCGTTCAGTCAATATGGCTATGTTAGCAAGCCAAAACACGAGGTCTTCTGGGAAATGTATTTTTCTGGGATAGGTTGGAGGATTATGGCAGAGTAGAAATCATTGCAATATGCTGAGCATTACAAGTCCCCATTTAGGAAGAAGTAACTTTTATTCGAAGTGAATAGGGGAGGGAAATGTTGCCATGAGGATGGAAACTTTAGTGAGTATGAAATAGACTATTGTAAGAACATAGACAAATATGGAAAATCCAAATTAATAATAAATGCCAATTTTAACCTGATTTGAAGTTCTGATCTTTGGATATGATTGGAAGAGACTCTACTTAATAAACTTGCCTATTAGGAAAAAGAGATTGAACCTCCAGAATCAGTAGGCTAACACCATATTTTATTTTATTTCTCCCCCCCCCCAATAAATATCAAAATCTATCACGGGATCTGAAGAGCTTATGAAGATATTCAAGGCAACAAATAGCATGCATTAAAAGCTTTGGTTACATTCTACTCCTCAGGGGTACAATGCACCATTGTAGAAATGACACAATGTCCTGTGGTTTTCTCACAATGGGAGCGTTGTACAATTGTCCGTGAATATTCAGAAGTGTGTGGCTGGTTATCACATAGACTTTACAAATATTCTTACATATTTATTTAAATTCAGAAGGCCTGGTTTCAATTCTGTTGTAAGTTAATACAAGGGAATATATGGTAAAAGGAGGGTGGGATTTTCAATGACTAAAGTCTGCCACATTCCTACAGTTTGGAAGTGTTCCTTGAACTGAAGATGGTAGAAAAAGACCAAAAATGGAACTTTTGGAAAATGAATAAGAATTAGTCCTGTGATCATCATTTCCAGTTAATATTGGAATAAACCACTCCTGTTCAAAACAAAACAACAAAAAGGCATCCTTTTGCTGAGCCCTAATCAGCAGCCCCACCAGAAATATGTTCAAAGAGCATCTTTATGAGAATAATAGAATGGACTCCCTTTACACTGTGTTTTTGGATATTTGTATCCTACTCTCGCCTGCTAAATCCCATCACTCTGAGCTCCCAGTGGATGGCAAGCAGCAATCTTCTGATAGCAATACTGCTGAGATGTGAAGTATTACATTTCTGATATGGTCAGGATGCTGGAGCAACCCTTGTTTCAAATAACTTGTCTCAGTCGATTGCTCAATTACTGGACAGTGATGTCTCCAGACAGGCAAATGTCTTCCAATGTCTTGATGGTCCTCAGATGGTCATATGCCATAAGAAATAGAAGCAGCCAGAATTCTAATAACTTTACCTTGGTTTGGGTAAAGAGGAGAGGGCAAAGTTCATGTTGCCAAAGTCACATTCATTTCATATTGCAAGTCAACTTTTTTTGGTTGACACAATGGTTTAGCAGCAAGGAGAATAACTGTTTGCTCAGTCCCAGGGAGATGATCTCATCTGAGATTGATTTTGCCATTATTCCACACAGGGACCAGCTTCTTTCCAGTAGGGAGCTTCAATGCAGCACACGCAGCAGAGATAGCCAGTACAGAGCAGGCCCATGGCAATTCAAATAGAGCAGAGAAGGCTCAAGGCTTTCAGGCACAAGGTTGCATGTTTAGCCCATAGCCGAAAGCATGGAGAGTTTGTATAATTGCTAGAGAGAAGACAGAAGGGAAGAGTAAAACCATGTGCCTTAAGAAGCATTCAGGGTTCAGTGTGATGATGTCTGTTATGTGGTAGAGAGTAAAGATGAATGGCTTCCCCCTCCCCCGGAGCAAACATGCCCTCTTCCCTGAGCACAAAGTTATACTATGGCCACATTCTGCAGGCCACTCAAGACCTCTAGTTCAATCAAAGAGGACACTAGAAACAGATCTCAACGCATCTCCAACAAACCACCCTAGGGTAGGACTAGAAGTAATGGATGGAAGATTATCAGAGATCCAACCTAGAATTAAGGAGAAACTTCCTATCAGGGAGAACAATTAATCAGTGGAATGGTTTTCCTCCAGAAGCTGTGAATGCTCCATCACTGGAGGATTTTAGGAAGAGATTGGATAGCCATTGGTCTGGAACGCTTGGATCAAGGGCTTTGTGCCATGGGTCATCCTTTCCTTCTCACCATCTTTCTGGGGTTGCTATAAACCATGCTTTATCCTCCTGGTCAAGAAACTCTGGTGGGTGGGACCTCTGAAAACTGAGGCACTTCTAAGCACAGAGACTGCTGATTCAAAAGAGCCAAGGCTTCAATATGTATTCCATAGTTATTTATTACAGCTTCCCTAAGTCACCATCAACTTAATTCATCTTTATTGTTGGTTTTTTTCCTCACTGAAAATGGCTTTCCTGCCTGGCCTCCTAAGTTGGGCTCCTCTCCACACCCTGCCTCTGCCAGCATGCTGGGAAACAAGATACATTTGACACAGTGAAAGCTTTCCTTCTCAAACCTCTGACACGCATACCCGTTACTGAGCAACAGCGGACGTGGCCCAGGGTGAGGTGAGAGAAAGAGTCAGTTATTCCATGTATTTAAAGGAGCCCTGTGCCAGAAGGTGGAGCAGGAAGGAGCAGTTGAGATCCTATCTGATGCCCAGTGTTTCTTCAAGCAGTCTTTGACAGTGCCAGCTCTGGAAAACACATAATAGGGTGCATTTTCTCTGTCTAAGAATGGATAGATACTTTGATGCATTGATTCCTGGCCCTTTTCAGACAGAAACCCTTCAGTTTAAAGTATTCAATGGAACTCTGTAAACGTCTCATCTGCCAAATTAGCACCAGCTATCATCCTAACTATCCTATCCTTGAAAGTGAAAATTAGGTCTTTAGGGTTGTGCTGAATTCCTATTATTAATATGGTTTGTTGCACAATCAGCCAGTTGCTTACATTGGATTTGGCATGTTTATCTACCTATCAAGTCCTTCCCAAAAACCTGGGCTAAAGATATTGTTGTAGATTGTAAGCTGTTCCAAATAAAACAGCCTTTAGCAATTCACTGGTGGTGATTTTCTCAATGCTGCTTGTGTTCGAGTGGTGTTCCAGTTGTTTAGGTATTACATTCAGGGCACATATTGCTACTGATACTATATTTGCTTTCTTTTGCCACAGTCATTCTATTTCTATTTGTAGGACTTTGTATACATTTATTCTTAAGGCTTGGTCTTGTGCTGCCAGAATTAGACCCTCTGTCTCTTTCTTCAACTTTCCTGTTCTTACTTATTATCAGGTCTTGTTATCTCCTTCACCTTTTTTTTAATATGCCAATACTTTGCCTTACCATATTGCTTTTCTCTTCTTCATTTGGCTTTTCTTGTAGGCCAACTTGGTTTCTCTGCTACTCGATAAACCTTCAGTGCATCTTCTTCACTGTCCTTCAGATATTCTTCCAAAGCTCCTTTCCCACCAATATTCCACACCCACCTATTTTCCTTGGTATGTACAGTCTGTAACATCACTGCGGGGATGAAGGGAATGATTCATTGCCATTATTTTTCTGATTTTCCTATCCAGGACTTTCAGTTCTGCTTGAATCAAGTCCACCATTCCAGCAACTTATCCAATGATTGAAATTGTTCCCGTGTTAATTGCCTTGATGGGACTTCATCAACTGAATTTGAGTTAATAATCTTCTTTATATTCTCATGATGTATAATCTATCCTCTAATCTTCTTCTTGACTTCAGTGTGCTTCTTTTTGTCAGCTGGAAGGATGGGCGGGTATTTGTAGTGATTGTCTTCATCCAACTCTTGATGTTATTTCCATAAAACATCTTGATTCCTTCGGTTTTCACAATTTTCCCCCTCTGTTGAGGGTAAGGGTAGCACATTTCTCCAGTCCAAATTCCATTGCAATTTTTTGGCCGCATATATGGACAGTGTTGAGCAGTGATTCTATTTCAGGTGGTATTTTTCTATATAACATCAGATCATCCATGTAAAGGAGGTGAGTTAGCCTGACAAATGCTTTTGATGTTTGAGAACCATGCTCTGTCAAATATTGCCAACAGAAAAATCAGTGCAATGAGAAACAATAGTGGGGATTGTGACTCTCCTTGAGAGATTCTGTTTTGATAATACATGATGGCTGTTATGTTTGCATGAAGAGTCAGACGCGAAGAGCTTCAGTGAAGAGTTTGTTAAGTGGACCCGACTTGGCTGGGCTACGGCTGCTTCTTATAGCCAGCAGCCGTAGTTGCCAACCAATCAAGTCGGGTTTTCCCGCACTATTTAAACCAATCCTATTTGACATTTTACAAGAACAATTCAAACTAAACCAATAACATTCAAACCTACATACATAACACCCCTCCCCACTAGGTTCAGTCCATACCAAACCCCAACCTATCTAATGTATTCTTTTAAATAGGTGGGGCTCTTGCGTGTATGTTGAGACCTTCGTGGTTCAGAAGTTTTAACATTCTCACCCAGTGAGAGAGGAAATGTGTCTGCTGACATTTCCCACTGGGACTTCCTGTGAAAGAAGACCCTGTTTGATTGTTAGAATCTGGTCTCTGCTCCCAACCCATCTCCAGCCCAATGTCAGCACCCAAGTCAGGTAGTGATGTACAATCTTCCACTTCTAAGGATGGATTTTGGCATTGTGACAGGTTTTGTAATGGTTCCTGTTGTAATGGCTCGTTACACATGGGGTTGATTCTTGCTTGCTGATTTTCCTCCTGTTCCTCCCTTCCCCTAGAAATGACATCAGGTGAGAGAACTAGAGAAGAACAAGTGCGTTGTTCCTGAGAGAACCTGGATCTAAGTTGATCAATGTGCCTGCTCCAGAGGAGTCCATCCTCTGTTTGCACCCGGTAAGAACGAGGGCCTGTGATCTGAGTTATCTCAGCAGGAATCCACAAAGGTTCACCTATAAGGTTCTTAGCATAAACAGAATCACCCACACTGAATGTGCAAACTTTGGAAGTGGAATCTAGTGGAGTGTTGGGTGTGTAAGTGGGATGAAGGCGGTCAAGGGAAGACCTAAGTTTCCTACCCATCAACAACTCTGCTGGGGATAAGTTATTAGATGGGTTATGAGTGATGTGCTGAACACTAAAAAGTTTTTCAACTTTCTCAGTGATGTCCCCAGGACCCAGTTGCTGAAGCTTCTCCTTGGTAAAACGTACCATGCGTTCAGCCCGGCTGTTAGCCGAAGGGTGCCCAGGGGCTGTCAGGGCATGTCTGATACCCTGTTGTGCTAAATAGGATTCAAAAAGGTTGGATGTAAATTGAGGGCCATTGTCAGAGACAAGAACATCAGGTAACCCGTGGGTTACAAAAAGTTTTTTGAGCTGTTTGATGACAGCATCAGTTGTGGTGGATGCCATGGGGATTACCTCTAGCCATTTGGAATATGCATCTACTATAATAAGAAAGGTGTGCCCTCTGGTAGGGCCAGCAAAATCAATGTGAATCCTGGACCATGGGCCCCTAGGACATTCCCATTCCTGTGGGGGGCGAGAGGTGGTGCAGGCCTGACTACCTGACAGTTGGGACAAGATGCAACCCAGTTTTCAACCATTTTGTCAATACCTGGCCACCATACATAACTCCTGGCCAATCCGTTCATCCTTACAATACCAGGATGACCCTCATGTAACATTTCCAAAACCTCTCTTTGCAGTTTTGCAGGAATAACCACCCTGTTACCCCTCAAAATACATCCTCTTAATACAGATAATTCAGTTTGCCTGGACTTAAAAGGTTGAGCAAGGTGAGGTAGATCTTGAAGAGGCCAACCTTTCTTAATCCAGCCTATGACAGTAGCCTAACAAAGGTTTGTGATCTGTAACAATGGTAAATGTTCTCCCGTACAGATATTCATGAAATTTCTTAACAGCTGCAACAATTGCCAATGCCTCCTTGTCCAATTGGCTGTAATTCCTCTCTGCCCTGGTCAAAGTGCGAGAGTAAAATGCAATAGGGGCTTCTCTCCCACTGGGAAGCCTGTGGCTCAAAACCCCCCCACTCCAAAAGGGGATGCATCACAAGTCAGTACAACAGGCAAATTCTCAGAGAACTGTATCAGTACAGCATCAGACATGATTAGTCTTTTAATACTGTTAAATGCTGATTGTTCCTTTCTGCCCCAGACCCAAACAGACTTTTTATCAAGTAATCTGTGCAATGGTTCAGCAATGGTTGCCTTCTGAGGTAGGAACACGTGATAAAAGTTAATGAGTCCAAGGAAAGCTTGCAAATCTGTTTTGCATTTAAGTCTAGGGGCTTCTTTGATTGCTTTAACCATCATCAAAATAAGGCACTACCCCTGGCAGTCCTTGCAGCATTCTTTTCCATAAGGATTTGAAAGATGCCTGGTGCCACACTTAGTCCAAATTGTAACCTTTTACATTTGAAAGCACCTCTGTGAGTCACAATGGTTTGGGCCTCTGCAGTGGCATCATCAACTGTTAGTTGTTGATATGCCTGGGCCAAATCCAATTTGGCAAAGACTGTACCCCTGCCAAGTGAATGTAACAGATGATGCACCACTGGAACTGGATATGATATGCGCTCTGCGCGCATGGTTCAGTGTCCCCTTATAGTCTCCACAGATTCTTACTGACCCATCAGTCTTGACTGGTATGACTATGGGTGTCTCCCATCTGGAGTGGTCAGTGGGCTCTAAAACCCCTTGAGCTATTAATTCGTCTAATTGTGCATCTATTTTTTCCTTTACAGCAAATGGGACCCTTCTGGGCTTTAAACGAATTGGGGGCACCTTGGGATCTAGGTTGAAAGTGATATATACTTGCCATATACTTGCCCAATCCTTCGCTGAAGACCTCTGGAAACTCAGACTTGAAGGCTCCTCCCATTCAGAGTTGCTCACGTGATTGATGCCAGTCACCTCGATGCCTAGTGGATTGAACCACTCAAGTCCCAGCAAGCTTGGGCGATCCTTGTCCACGATGGTCAGGGGCAAACGTTTGGTGTGGCCTTTAAACTTCATGTTGAATTCTCTTGTTCCAACTACTGGAATCTTGTTCCCTTGGTAGTCTTTAAGAGTCAGTGCTTGCTTCTGGAAATGTTTCTTCTGAATGTTGGGAAGTAGCCTGTGAATAGTGTCCCATGACACCATAGATAAATAGGAGCCTGAGTCCACTTCCATTTGGCAAGGCCTTCCTTCAATGAATACCTTCACATGTACTTTTCTGCTTCTCAAGGGTGAAGAATGACCAATGGTGACTGTTTGATGAGTTTCATTCTTCCCATTTGCTTTTGAGTTGCGTCCCATTATTTCACTGAAATTGTTGGGCTTGAATTCTTTCTCAGGAAATTTCTTCCTACTAGGTGGAATTCTGGATGATTTGCAGACTCTTGCTAGGTGACCTCTTTTCTCACAACGTAGGCAGATGGTGTCTAAAAACTTGCATTCAGTGTGGGGGTGCCCCCCGACAGCCTCTGCAATAAAATTCTTGCCTCTTTTTCCCAAGGTCTTTCCTTTTCTTCTCCATTCTGAGTCTATAAATTCCTTCCTCCACCTCACTACAGTCTGAATCAGAGTCTATTTGCTCGCAATGGGTTGTTGTGGACTTTTCCACATCAGAATGGCTTGAGGCCTTGTTAATTTTCTTCATGGCTGCTGCTGAGGACTTGGTTGTTTCCACTGAAACAGCTTCCTCTATGGCCTCCTTAAACGTGATCTTAGGTTTCATTAGTAATTTGCTCTGTAAGACCTTATCTTTACGCCTAGAACAAACCGGACACGCATGGCCTCTTCTAAGTTGGTAAACTCACAAGCACCCCCAATGTCCCTTAAACTTGCCACGAAGTCCTTAACATTTTTGCTTTCCCCTTGATCCCGACGGTAAAACTCGTGTCTCTTAATGAGGCACGATACTTGTGGGGCGTAATGGGCTCTTAAAAGCTTTTCTAAATCAGGCCATTCCATTACCTTCAAGTCTGCAGCTCCCGCCAATGCCTTCGCCATCTTGAAGACTGCTAGACCGCAGTGTGTGAGAAATACCACCCTCTTCCGCTTCTCGGGGATATCGGCGAGGTCGTTTCCTTCCAAATACATTTGGAAGCGATCCACATACGATTCCCAGTCTTCTGCCGCCGGATCGAACGGGGCTGGGGGGGTGTTCAGCACAGCCATCTCACTCTTCTGCTTGTCTTCCGTGTCGTCTCTTCTTCACAGGGATCCCATCCTCGTCGCCACTGTTATGTTTGCATGAAGAGTCAGATGCGAAGAGCTTCAGTGAAGAGTTTATTAAATGACTACAGCTCGAATGGACCCGACTTGGCTGGGCTACGGCTGCTTCTTATAGCCAGCAGCCGTAGTTGCCAGCCAATCAGAGTGCAGGGTTTTCCCGCACTATTTAAACCAATCCTATTTGACATTTTACAAGAGCAATTCAAACTAAACCAATGACATTCAAACCTACATACATAACAATGGCAATGAGTGACTTCAGATCAGTCAGGAGTTTCAACCAAAACCCATCTTCACTCAGGGTTGACAATTTCTTGATCTTCTGTTTTTTCTGATTCTGGATGTTGTTCTTTACAGAACTGGTGCATTCTTTTCATATATCCTGATGAACTTGATTTGTAATAACAGATCATTATTTCTTTGTTTTCATTCATTGTATATTTATGATGGGTAAACAACTTTTCTTCCAGTAGCACTGCAGCTGCAGGTCCCAATTGCTTACCCAACACTCCTGAATCCTATTGGTCACCAGATGTCCAGGAACTCCAACTCCAAGCACTGTTCTTGTTGACCCAGGAAACAAGTAATCTAATGTGGCTTTCTATAAATTACATCCCACAATGTTGTTTATGGAAGTGATTGTCTTCGTCTCTTCTTATGATACCTGTCCAGTACGACTGAAATTCTGATACAACTCTCATCTTCCTCAGAGCACACAAGCTCTACAACCCCCTCATATTATTATTGTTATTGTGGTGGTTGTTCAAAACAAAGACCATAAGAGTTTCCTGTTTACAGAAAGGTTAAAATATGTATTTCTACCTATATTTAAGAGGCCTGTTTCTTTCTAAAAATTTATTTCCTTTTTATTTCTTAAAAAATATAAATACAGATAACTAGGCCTACGATATTTGTGACATTTTAAGTGATCAAGAATTCTTAACATACGTTCCTGTTTTTACAATATATTTTCCAGACTGTGAATTTTCACAAGTATTCTTTTGCTTTAAAAAAAGTTGGGATCTTCTGTCCACTGGAGTACATCTGTTAATAATATAGTGTGTAAGCCACATGGATTAATTCTTCTTTTTTTTCAGCAAAGTTCACGTTTGTTTAGTTTTGCTAATTTAAATAGCTTGGTTCCTGCCATGAAGTTCTTCTCTGATTTTTTTTCTAGCTTTGTCAAACAGTGGCCTCAAGGGTGTTTATTCATCAAAATGTCCAAATGTACCAGACAAATTAGCTGAATGAAATGAACAGCCTGTGCCAAAGTACAAATTCTGATTTGATGGGTGAAATTTTGTAGCCAAGTCTTGTGATATCATGCCACAAATCACCATAGCACAAAGAAAGGCAAGATGCAAGACAGAAAAAACTCAAAAATTAGTCAGAATCTTTAAATATGAACATAATTTGCAGGTTACATTTGCCCTGGTTTTAGTGATAATAACTGGATAATCTACTGCTGAAAAAGGAGGATGATTTGCAGACACCAACACCTCACGGAATAGCTCAATCACCAGTGCTGCTCAGCTGGTCCTGTGAATTGCTTCCATCATGCAGAAGCTGAATAAAGGAGGCACAACATCATCACTTGTGACTTAAGATCCCTGATGACCATTTCACACATGACCTCTTCACCATTTGAGGTTGACTGTGTGAGATTGCTCTCACTAGGGTTAGAAGTTGCACTAAATGAACTCAGCCCAAAGAAAAATGCAAGAAAGAGAAGGGTGTCATCAAAATCAAGATTTAAAATAGACATCAGAGGCTTTGTTGTTTGTCAGCAATTGTTAAAAGAACATCTTTAACAGAGGCTTATAAATAATTACTGCATCTAAGTTTGCGTCTTGAAGATCTGTTTCTTCTTGCAAAGTACTTCCCTTCCTGAGTGTGATTCAGAGAACAGAATGTTGACTTTAAGCAGATGTAATAAAAGTTCTTAGCCTTATAAGGCTCATGTTCTTGATTTACAAGTGATAAACTGAATATTAAGCACAAATTTTATCTATTTATCTTTATAACACATTATATATTGTGTACTGCTGAGTAATGTAAGCAATCCCTAACTCCACCCCAATAGAGTCCTGTCCTAAGGAAGATAAAGAAAGATTTGTGGTTCAGGATGACAGGATCTGTTTTAAAGAATTGTCACAAGAACTTTGTAACTCCAGTTTTCTCATCATGACATTTTCCTGATGTATTTGGGCTGGGAATTGGCCAGGAATTCTGCGATTGAACATCTCAGCTAAATTGGATGCTGGAACAATTCATTATGTATAGAAATCATACCTATTAATAATCATATTACATTTATTTTTAAAGCCTTCACAATAATAATGGCTGCACTAGTGACCCACTCCTAATTTAAAAGCCTTCTATTAACTAGATGGAGGCAGGGTGTGATTAGGTTTTAAGGTTAGCTGTAGGCTTATAATATGGATGAATTTACCTACTCTTTTTTTAAAAAAATTATAGTCATCAGATGACAGGCAGTAACAGTTCACAGCTGGTAACCAGTTGAAATGACACTGCTGATTATTAATCACCCCAAGCAACTATACATACTCAAGTTATAACCATAATTATTAGAAGACGTGATTTTAGCTGTCCTTTGTTTGGGTTTCATTATTTCATCTCCTCAGTCAGAGACCAACAGAACATGAGATCTGGATTTATCATAATACCTTTTTCATAAAAGCCAAAGCTGCATGCAATATGCATTAGTTATTCCATTATACTTGAATTGTTCAATTCAGAATCAAATAGAAGTTACAATAAGGAAATAGAAGGGCAATTGGATTCCTTTTTTCTTTTCTTTTTCATTCTTGCAGTTCTCCAATACTTCTTGACTAGACCATGACATGAGATAAAACATGAAAGCCTCTACCTGCCCCAGCATGGAAAACCCAGGTGAGCTGCCCTTCACATTCTGTTGTTGTAAATAAGAGTTATATTGTACCATTAAATAGTCACTCTATTACCCAGTCTCCTTTGCACTAAACTAACACCAAAGCTTGAAACCTGCAAGCTGGACCCCATAGGAAACTAAATATGCCTCAGTATAATTAGCGATTACAGCTTTGTCACTCGATAATAGATGATGTGGCCATACATGATTTATGCAGCACGGAGACAGCTTTGCATGTGGCTGCAATGTGACGTCGGTGTCTCTTTATGTGTTTCTATTACAAGGGGCAGGAGCTTAACGAGGAGGTTTGTCATCTTAGATGTTGTTCTGCTGTTTTAGACATCTACTTGGCTACATGCTCATTAATATGCCTTTCAAACAGACCAGCGAGTCCTTCAAGCTAGAATGTCTCCTAGACAAGCAAGGCCAAATGCCTAATACTTCTAATTCAAACCAAGGTGGACTACTGAATGAAAAGCACAAAATGGGAAGGGAGATCGGCAGGCAGGCAGGCAGGCAGGCAGGCAGGCAGGCAGGAAGGAAGGAAGGAAGGAAGGAAGGAAGAAGTTGATGTGAACAAGGCAAAATATATATTCCTGGAGCACACCGAGATTCCCACTATTCAACAAATGGTCAGGGAAGGCACCATGACATAGAAATAATGTGCCAGCCTCTCTTTCTTTATTAATTCATTTTATCTGCAGCCCATCATGCATTTGCTACTATCCTGTCTGCTGTCTGCTGATCATGACCACTAGCTGATCACAGATAGAATGCTGGATAACAAACTGAGTCACTGGGAAAAGCTTACATTGTCCTTCCCTGTTGACTTTCTAAAAGGATAGAAAAGCTGACCAATAAAGGGTCTGCGAGAGGAGGGGTGGGCTTTAACTAGGCATAACAGGGGTTGTGGGCCTGCTTCTGCTAAGCCGAGAGTTTTCTAAGGAACCCTGGGGATAAAGGAGAGCAAGTCAGGGTTATCCAAACATGTATTCACCCTCCAAATCCCTCTTGAATGAATGCTGAGCTCTTTGGAGCAAGACTCAATAGAAGACATGTGCCTCTTCCTACGAGTATATATTAAGATGCTGGAGAAAGGAAGATAGTATAAGATACTGGTGCTAAGCAACCAGTAAGCCCCCTCAAAAGTAGGTGCCAATAATAATCTCTCACAGTACACTCTCAAGGGCATTTGTCACATTACAGTCAACAAGAAATGCTTAGAGCACTTCTGGAGGAAGACAAAGCGAAAGGCCAACGAAGCACAGGTGAGAACCTATATTAGGACATACCTTGTGGCAATAAGAGCCACGAAGTATACTTACATCTCCACCCTTATTGCAGCTGTAGATAACTTCCCAGAGGTTCCTCCTGGGTAAGGAGGAGCTGGGGGAGCCCTTGCAGGGTTGCTGTGAGGAATATTCTCAGCGCTGGTCAGATAAAGTTGCACAACTTTGCTCAGCGATGGACTCTGGTTGGAAAGAGATGCCTCAGAAGTGGCTGGGACACATTTCAATCCTGTTATCTGGGAGGAGTTTAAGACAATTAGTCCTGGCAAAGTGGACAGGCTGTATTTGTGTGCTGGATGAGTACCTTTCCAGAGGTGGTATTCAGCAGGTTCTGACCAGTTCTGGAGAACCGGTATCAGAATTTTTGAGTAGTTCGGAGAACCGGCAAATGCCACCTCTGACTGGCCCCACCCCCATCTATTCTCTGCCTCCCAAGTCCCAGCTGATTGGCTGGGTCTTCTTTTGTTGCCTTGCACAGGAGAATGGAGCTGGAAAGCAGGTTAGTGGGGTGGGGAGGGAATGGGATTTTGCAGTAACCTTCCCCTGCCACACCCACCAAGCCATGCCATGCCCACCAAGCCACGCCCACAGAACCGGTAGTAAAAAAAATTGAATCCCACCATTGCTGTTGCAATGCTGGATGAGTTTCTAGAGGCTGTTAAGAGTCTAGATGGGAGAAATCGGCTATCACTCAACTCTGGCAAGACAGAGTAGTTCTAGATTTGAGGCCCGGGTGATAGTCCCTCTATAAATCTGACAGAATGGCATTTCTCCAGATTGAGCTGGTGAGCAATTTGGGAGCCACCTTAGACTCACAGCTCAGGTTTGTTGCTAGCCGTAGTCAGGGAGGCCCTTATACAAAAGTATCTGGTGCACCAATTGGCTGTTTTCCTGGACCGGGAGGCTTGGCTCATAGTCATTCATGTCTTGAACATTTCCCATTTGGATTACTGCAACCCACTCTACATGGGGCTGCCTTTAAAAAACACCTGGAAGTTACAACTGGTCCAGAATGTGGCAATGATGGGTGCCCATAGTTTATGCACATTACTCTCCTGTTGTACAAGATGCACTAGTTGCCAATTGCTAATTATTATCTTTAAAGCCATATATGGCACAGGACCCTGTTATCTGTGGGACTGTGCCTTTCCCTAAGAAATCTTCTCATCCTATCAGGGTGACCATACTCTTAGCTCCCTCCTTTACATATTATATGTTACATGGGCATCTAAGAAACATGCCCTACGGAACATCCTTTCCCCTGAGGTTTGTCAGGCCCCCAACCCTTTTAACCTTCTGAAAGACAAGACCTGGCTTTTCACCCCCAAGCAGTGGGATAGGGTAAGATGGATGAGATAAAGCTGTTGTGGGCTGCATGTGAAGGTTTAGCTATGGTGCCAGGATTTTGGCTCAGTTTGAACACTTGTGGTTTTAATACAGGTAGTCTTTGACTTGCAAGTTCCCTTAGTGACCATTCGAAGTTACAACGGCATTGAAAAAAGTGCCTTATGACCATTTTTCACACTTATGACCGCATGGTCATTCGGATGCTTGACAACTGATTCACATTTATGAAGGTCACAGGGTCTTAGGGTCATGTGATCACCTTTTGAGACCTTCTGGCAAGCAAGGTCAATGGGGAAGCCAGATTCACTTAACAACCGGGTTACTAACTTAACAACTGCAGTGATTCACTTAACAACTGTGGCAAGAAAGGTTCTAAAATGGGACAAATTTACTTAACAAATGTTTCACTTAGCAACATAAATTTTGGGCTCTATTTGTGGTCATAACCTGAGGACTACTTGTACTTTCATTGAATCTAGATGTTGCTTTATCTTTTGGTTACGAGTCCTGCAGAGTTTGATGCAGTTATGTAAGTGTTTTAAATCAACAAATTCCCCCGCTGTGTGAAGAGCAACTGACTTCACTCCCAACTTCCACAGAGCAGAGAGAAAATAGGGCCATGTCCCTCTCTTCAACTACTTTCACCCGTGACCACATGTGGCCAGATATACGGAAACAAATGGTTCCTTTTGCAATTCTGGTGAGCAAAAACAGCTTGTGGGTCTGTCAGCCCTGAAGGGCTTTCTATAAATAACATTTTAACATAGCTGGAAATCTGAAGTGGTTCACAGCTTCTGCTATTGGTCTTTTTTGTCCTTGCATCTGGATTTTTTTTCCCTTCCATACTGCTGTCACAGCAGAAACTTACCATACCTGTTCAAACTGCAACACTTTCTAAATAGACAAACACCACACCCAGGACTGATTCATCTGACAGGATAGGTCATAATAATATTTTTTTAAAAAGTTGTCTGAATAGAAAAGAACCTAAGGATTCCCAAATGGAATGAAACTGTGGCCCACATAGAACAGGGGTCCCCAAACTTGGCAACTGGCAGCATTAGCTGGCTGGAGAATTCTAGGAGTTGAAGTCCACAAGTCTTAAAGTTGCCATGTTTGGAGACCTCTGACCTAGAATAATACCTCAAGCAGGTGCTTTGAATAGTTCAGAAGCAGAGAACGGTAGTGAAGGCTGCCACCTAAGACTTTCTCCCCAACACCTAGGATTAAAAATCTACTATCTTGTACATGAAAGGCTTCATTTACTACAATAGCAAATAGGAGAGACAATTTTTCTGATAATCATTGGCAAATGAAGCAGCTACCCAGGATGGTGAGCAAGGTTAATTTATATTAACAAATCATACAATTCAAGCTGTAGCCCAACTCTATGGACCCCAATTCGTTGCAACAGCAGAATGAAACACCTCAAGCGGTCCTCAAAGTTGCAGAAGAATCAATCCCAGAACTGATAGATGAAACTGGCACCAAAACAAAAAACAAAAAGAACAAAACCCTGAGTTATTCACAATGGATGATATGGACAATTTTTAACGTTACATATCTGGCCAGGATCCCTCCTCAGCTGTGAACTGGAGTAAATAAATTCTGAAAAGATTCTGCAAAGTGTGAGAAGGAGAGCATATAATTAGCAGGGCTAATCAGGCACTGACTGTAGCCCAGAAAATTGCCTAAGTAAAAGATGTTTCCTTGAAAGTGAGTTCTGCCGCCTTAGACGTGATGCTGTTCTGCAGGCTGAGCTGGTAAAGCAATCCTGGGAGTGACTCATCTGAGCAAGCCAGAAGCTTTAATTACAAATACCAAATGCTCAGCCTGCCCTTTGCATCCAGGGTGGTTTTTTTTTACTGTCAGCTGATTGCAGAGAGTGCCAGCTTGCCGGAGATGCCTTCCTCTTCCTCTCACGTGGTCATGCCCCCTCCAGTGGTTCCTTGGTGAAGTGCAGCCTTTGTTTGCAAAACTGCTTCCTTAGCCCGTGCCTTAGAAAGGAGCAGACAACAAGGGGAAAGGTGGGTGTTTTTCTGGTTTGAAAATAAATTTCAAAAGCTGGGCTGAATTTAAGGCTTTGAATATCTTAAACCTTAGGAGTGCCTGATGCTCTAATTCTTCTATCTTCCGTATCCGGCTAACTGCAAAACCAGATTATGGATCGCTAGGGATCGTCTGCCCATATGGTCCCTCGGCTCTCTTCATTAACAACACTGCAAAATATTCAGAGGAATTCATGCAGAACTGGGTTGGGCATTCTTAACACAGAATAATTTTGTGCAGAGTTATATACATATACTCCAGACTTGGGTGTAATTGTTTTAATTCTAGATTTCTAGATACCATCACAAATCCTTGGAGCACATTCCCCATTTATTTCCTTAGCTTTGGTCTCTAGCACTTCATCTGAGGCTTTTTTGGAGGGGTCTTATGTGCTTTAGTTAAAGCTTGTTTATAGGTCCTGCTTATTTCTATTTCAGTCAAGGAACAACAATGTCTTTTCAACAACTCCTTTTCATTATCTTCATGAGTAGCCTCTTTTATTCAAAGTAGAGGAACTTTAATTATTGAAATGAGAGAGAGGGAGGGAGGGAGAGAGAGCCAGAGCCATGAAACGTATATAGAGGCCACCTTCTATAAAAGAACCAAAACTCATATTAGAGCAATTAAGAGGTTATTCAGTACAAATTAACTTTTGATTAAGGGTCAAAAGAGGTTTTAGGGAAGGGCAATGCACTACATTAAATATATGTAGGATCCTTATTTAATATTTATTTCCTTTCTCATATACATACATACATATGCACACCCCAATCTCATCAATGCTGAGAGGCTCTGATGTCCAGATAGCTATGGAATCTACTGAGACACTCATGGTTTAAATAGATCTAATGGTCAAACAATATGGGAAGTGGTATGAGTTATTTTATGCAGCAAAAGGCACAGTAAAGTATTGAAATAATTGGACAGCCTTTTGATAACTACTTAAAATAGCCTCAGCTCAGCTCTTTTTTTAAAATTTCTCTTCTTCTTCCCTCCTTTTCTTGAAACAACTTCCCATTTTAAATAATGACACCATCTTCATATAAACAAAAACATTCCAATGTTCAAGAGGAAGTAGGAAAAAAGGATATTATTCTGTGTGATCCTGCCCTGAGAGAAAACAAGGAATAATTAATAGGACAAACAGGGAGGAGCCTTCCAGCACTTCATAACCACCAAAGGACCACCAAACTAATAGATATTAACAAAGTTCTAGCTGCTGCAATTATCCCTTTCCTGTGCATGCAACGTTGCTTAGGAAGAACCAGGAAGGTCCTAAGCATATCACAAAAGAAGTAATTTTAAAGAGTAAAATAACAGAATAACAGAGTTGGAAGGGACTTGGAGATCATGTAAACTTATCACTCAAAACTTGGTTAGACCTTCTTTCGTTGGTGTGACCTTAAGATAGATAAAAAGTTTTTACATGGAATACCTACTTTATCATATCCTATTTTGGAAGTATGTCAATCCTAACAATTCTTCCCCTCCCCAAATGGACAGTCAGTCTCAGCAATCATCAACCAATCACACTGCCTAGGCTTCAAAGCAATATTTACTGTTAAGAATCTGTCATCTGTTATAGGATTACAGAATGACAGTGCTGAATTTGAATTTGAACAAATATTGGATAGCCACTTTTGTCTAGTGATTAAGGTACCAGGCTAGAAAGCAGGAAACTGAGTTCTGGTCCTGCCTTAACTATGAGAGCTAGCTGGGTGGTCATGGGAGTCACTCTGTCTTAGCCCAACTCACTGCACAGGGTTCTTGTTGTGAGGAAAATAAGAAGAGGAAGGTGTGTTGGATATCTTTGCCATTTTCAGTTATTTATAAAAAAATAATAAAGGTTGGATACAAATAAGAAATGTTCAAGCAGAGTGAAACAACCATTTTAGGTAACCAATATGAGATGCCATGAATGGAGAAAAAATTAGTTACAAATTTTGTGGAAGTTATTTCTTCTGCCAACAGCAAAATAGTTGTGATTTTTTTGTCTTTAAATGCCAAAGTAACTCGGGCTGCACTGAATGCTATAAAAACCTGAAAGAGGGACATACTGCTTCATATCTTGAGTCATTCCAAAAGATGACTTCTTCACTGAAAAATGTAAAAGCAAATAATTTCTACCATCCAAAAAACCCAAAAAGCCTAGCAGATTCATCACCATTCTATCGGGTTATGTAAGCATACCATTAGCATCTTCATTTAATATTTATACTGCTTTTCCTTAGCATAAATTTGGAGTTAAACATATTCAAATCATGTAACAACAACATTATTAAGACATGGTTAACCAAGCAAGTTAAAGCCAGTTGGCAATTAACTGTGAGTTCTAGTCACACCTTAGGCATGAAAAACTGGATGGGGGACTTTGGACCAGTGACTCTCTCTCAGCCCAAATCATTTCACAGGGTTGCTGTTGTGCATAAAATAGGAGGAGGAAGTAGTATTGGTATGTTTGCCACCTTGCATTGTACATGAAAAAATGTGGGATAAAAATCTGAAGAAAGAAAGATCTGTTACCAAGGCAATGAACAGATAAATATGACATAAATCCATATCCAGATGTAGAAAAACACCTAAGGCAGCTCCCCCACCTCCAATTCACATGAAGATAAAAGAAGGATAAAGGGAAGCACATTCCAATTTTCTGTTACTAAAGATATCGCAATGTTAATTGGCACCAGCAATGCCACTTCTAGGTGACACAGTTGTAAAGCATGACATCACATGATCACACTGACTTACAATGGCAGTTGTGCAATCCCTGTTGCTGTCAGGTGAATCCTGGACAGTTACCAGTCCCATAGTCATGTGATCATCATTTGCAACTCCTGCTAGCTTGCCCACTGACTTTGTCAGAAACTGCCAGTGAAGATTGCAAATGGTAACCATGTGACCACGGGATGCTACAACTATTGTAACTCTGTGCCAGTTGCCATGCACCTGAATCACGACCATACAACTGTGGGGATTCTGTGACAGCCTCAACTTCAAAGACCAACCATAGACCAGCCAGTTTGGTCTGCTGATTAAGGCCCCAGGCTAGAAAGTATGAGACTGTGAGGTCAAGTCCCGTATTAGTCATGAAAGCCAATCTTGAGCCAGTCAGTCTCGGCCCAACCCACCTCACAGGTTGTTGATGTGGAGAAAATAGGAGGAGGAAGGTGTGTTGGATATGTTTGATCCAACCCTGGAGTTATCTGTAAAAATAATAAAGGCAGGATATTTATTTAATATAACAAGTCTCCTTGTTCAGTGCTGCTGTAACTTTGAATAGTCTCTGAATGAGTAGTTGCTGAATATGGACTATCTATATAGCCATTGTAATAAAAGCACTTTTAGGCCTACTCAGTTTCTTTTTCTCAAGCTGGTCTATCTTATAGTGTTGACACTATTCATTTCAATATCATGTTAGGATTAAGGCCACTGGTTTGGTAAAACTTACATTTAGAGAAAGCACAATATCTCCACAGAGTGAAAAGCTCACTGAGGGTAGGATTAGCATTAGGAATCTCCTATTATCTAGTAAAGTTCAGAATTCTCCATTAGATCAATTGTTCTAAAGTTCGCTAGAGAGAATTATGAACAGGCATATCATAGAGATATGACAACAACTTCATATACCAAATGCTCTTATTAGCCTTGCCCATGCAAGACCAAAAGGAAATGAAAGGGAATGTGTGTTATAATTTTACATGGGTTTTAACAGAAAACATACATAAGTTTCTGAATAGTAAAATAAAGACAATATTGGCTAGTCCTCATTGAGTTGTGCGCTAATGTTCTCCTAAGTGTTTCTCCATTGTTGAATCTTACAGTAGTTCTCGTTTTTTCTCCTAAATGCTCTTATCCCAGAATCACATGGTTTATATAAGAATCTTAACCAGGGCTGACTTTTAGCTTTCAAATAAAATATCCAAGGTACACCTGGTACTTCCCAGATGATGCCCAAATTAATTGTGTACAAATATTCACATGCCATGATGCTGTAACCCAGTGCGGTATCAGAATAATTTGTTTACAGCTTTATTAAACTTTCAAGTCACTATGCTTTACATTACAAAACGCAATGTCACATTCCTAACCCCTAGTGTCAATCTATTTATTTCAAAATAAGTCCTATTACTGCCTAGGAAGGATGCTGATGCAGTGACACAGAGTTGTAATCTTTCTTTTCCTGTTTCAAGATTATCACAAAGTTGCCAATATGTGGGGATTCAATAACCAGTCATTTCAGTGTCCAAAGATGTCTGACTGCCTGGGCAGTGTTTATTCTTTTTATACCATTTTTACAAGCAAGGAAGAGTAGCATAGATACAGCATTTGGATTGGAGAAAAGATCCCACATGGGTGAAACCCCTCAACCACATTGGTGCAACCTCCCAACCAATCCTTAAGACTAGTGGTGATGTTAGTAAAATGAGATCACCTATAAACCTGGAAAATCAGGGACTTTCCAACCCAATAGATAGAGGATGAGATCATGGGGTAGCAAAAGAGGCCCCCTCCACCAGGCTGCAGTGTGCTGCTAGCTTCTAGTGTCATCCAGGGAATCTCAGTGGCTGCCACACCAACATTCAGGAGGAGGAAGTATGCTTTCCAATTAACAAACATTAGGAAAATCATAAGCTTTCAGGAGCTACAGCTCACTTCATCAGATGCAATGGAGTGGACAGGCAAAGACAGATTTCAATTAGGATGAGGGAATGAGAGAAAAGGAGAAGGAGGAGATGGTTGACAAACAGCTTATCAATTAATTGTAAATAGGTTAAAATCCTTTGTGTTTGTTGAGTTGAAAATGGACTAGAAGCCTCCTTCTGTTTTTGAGCTACTCCAACCATCACAACTCTCCTCCTACCATGGTAAAATTGCCTATTTCAAGCAGGCAGATATCACTAAGTCCACATAGTCTCCTCCTTCTCCTACCGAATCACATCAGTATAATTGTGTTCCTAATCTCCACTCCCCCTCCTTCCACCACGTTACTTCCGGTGCTTATTTAGGGAAAAGATACATTATGCAAAAGCCTCTTTGTATCTGCATTTATTTCTGTTTAGGAATGTCCTTGCGGTGGCTGGAGATGCCCTTCGGCCATCTATACAACTGGAACAATTGCTCATATTTCCTCAAGGGTGGAATTAACACCAGAGCACCCTGTGTTTCTTTTGAGGTTCTCCAGGATCTCCTAACACCCATTCAGTAACTCCTACTCAAGAGAAGCATGTGAGGAGTCTGATGCAACATCCATGCAGCTTAAAATGCAAGCAAGTACTATTCTATTACAATGGTGAAGAAACTGGCAGAATTTGAAAGATTGTACATGCATTATCATATCATCTGTCTTTACAGTGATAAACCTCAGTTTAGTGCTGCAATTACAGGCACAGGAGGAGATTACAAAGCCATTTCAGACTGTTTCTTTAAAATCAATCAGGGCAAGCACATCTACAGAGCTGCACAAAGCTATAAGCTGTTGTCCTTATCTGCAGTTGAAATAAATGCATGCATTAAAAAATAGCCTCCAGAATGAACAATCAACCGTGAATTTTCTGCCTTTGGATCCTATTTCCGGGCACATCTGAGGCCAAACAAAAGTCAAGGAAAAAGTTACCAAATTTCAGGCTGTGCAATGAACTGGATTTGAAGGGTAACATGTCATTTGGTGTGTGCAGGGGTATTGCACCTGTTAATCCTTTAAAATGGCTGCATTTTTTCTAGGCTCATGCAGCTGCCACACAGTCCTAAGGAAAGTAGAGTTTGGTGTTACTACATTACTGCGTGTGTACCTGCACACATCTATATCTACCTGCTCATACACACTCCAGCTCACTTTTAATTCAAAATAGAGCAATGGCCTATGCAGTAGTTTTTACTGGAAAGAACAGACATTATTCAATAGCACATGAAGATCCTAGGCAGAGAAAACAAATTCATGGCAGGAATCAGAAGTATATTGAGTAGACAGGTAGAATCAGTGCCAAAGGAATAAGTGTGAGGTATATATCATATGCCATGTAAATGAATTCAAGACAACAGTATTAGGACAAACATTCACGTAACTTCCTCCTGGTTTTAGCTTAGGTTAATAATGCAGCATCAGTACAACAGGGAGACTGTGGCAACCTGATTTTAAACATGCTTCCAATTTCACTGCTTTCATTTTTTTTTCTTGCAAATAGCCTTTCTGCTACTATCTTCCCTTATCATAGTCTTGCAGAATCGCATCTTGGCTTGGGGTTTAATCTTGTGATGGAACACCGGGCAGCCTCCCTTTCAGTTTATATGTCGGCATAGCCCCTAAGTCGCTTTCTCCATTGTCTTTGCATTTTATGTCAGGACAGAACCAAATGTAGTTTTTTTAAAATTAGCAATTAAGAAAGGAAAACATTTGCCTACCAATAACATGAGGTTGGGAAGTATGCTGGCCTGTTCTGAAAAGAGAGTCTGATGAAGTTCTGAAGAAAGAGGACCTGATCTTGGTTGACAGAAGGGAAGGCAGATGCTTTGTCAGTGGATAGCCATGAGCGGAGAAAACCCGAAGCACCAAATTAGCACACTGGCTCATCAGGAAATGTTAATGTGCTTGAGATTTGGGGGTGGGGAGGAAAATGGCTTCAGATAGGCAAACAAGCTGTGCAAAATCCTGCACCTGGTTATTTGACCAACCCGGGCTGTGACCCTTCCTGGGGGATAGATTTTAACGTTAATTGTGTAATTGGTTTTTAGTATTTGGGCTTGTAAATTGTTTAATTGTTTTTTAAGTATTTATTGTCTTTGTTTTTAGCTGTGAGCCACCCCGAGTCTTCGGAGATGGGGCGGCATACAAGTTCAAATAATTAATAAATAAATAAATAAATAAATAAATAAATAAATAAATAAATAAATAAATAAAATGGATAAGCAGAAATGGAGTTTGGTTCAAAGACGGGGCAGTTTTTGACAATGATTTCACCTCCTCCCAGCTGCAGCCTGAGGGATAATACTGAAACAAGAACAAGAAATAACCCTGGTTTTAAAGCACAGGAAATAAAAACAGTCTCCCAAACTGAGCATCAGCTTCCTAAAGAATGGTATTAACATTCAAAGTCCTACAAGGCATGGATCCAGGGTATCTACGAGAACGTCTCCTGCCGGCATCGAATGCCAACCGCCCTGTACGAGCGCACAGACAGGGGCTCCTTGGGATGCCGTCTGCGACCCAGTGTCGTTGCCGGTGTCCCAGGGGAGGGCCTATTCTGTGGCAGCTCCCACTTTGTGGAATCGACTACCCTGGGACTCCGTTTGGCCCCTGACCTTCGCACCTTCCGCCATGACTTAAAGACCTGGTTATTTGGACAGTTCAGGCTGTGCTGACCTCTTGGGGGTGGGGTGATTTTGTTTTAAATTGTGGGGTTTTAGAATGAATTTGGCTTGTTTATTTAATATTGTTTTAGTTAATCAATTTATTGTATTGTTTTTAGTTGTGAGCCGCCCTGAGCCCTTTTTGGAGAGCGGGTGGCATACAAGTCAAACAAATAAATAAATAAATAAATAAATAAATAAATAAATAAATAAATAAAATAAAGGCAGTCTATAGTATACAGCCATTACTTACACAGTACAAAAGGCTACAAAGGTATCACACCGCATTGCAATGTTACTAAAATGAAACATAAAAGTGGACCTCCATCTTGAAACATCAACAGAGGAAAAATGATCAAGAGAATATTGATATAGTCATCTGTAGAGTAGGTTTGAACGTGCAAAGCCAGATTCATTTGGCAGCTGGGGTACACTTTTTTTAATACTCATTATGCTAAGTTTACTAGGCATTAAAGCCTAGTAAACATGATTTTAAAACATTTATCCAACCCCTTTAATACACCAAAATTATCCTGAATAATATATAAGGCAGTGTGTCCTTTCCTTGATTATTGATTCATCAGATTTCTCATTTTCACCTGCTTGTCATAAAACATGTTTTTTTTAAGGAAAGAAGCCTGAGATAACGTCTGGATTCTCTCTAACCCATCCCCACCACACACACTTCCTTATCTTCCATTGCAAAGGTCCCATGAGCAAGAATCTATTATAAATATACAAATAAGCAAATCTTGAATAACACTATTCTGTGAATAATCTCAAACTGACACAGCTATATAGTACTGTATGTAGCACAGAAGATATGAAAGGTATATATCACAGGTTTCAGAAGGACCCAAGCAAATGCACATTTCATCTAGAGGAGCTCTGGTATGCTAGCTCATTATTCAAGAGAGGACAGACAGAAATAAGTTTCATCAACAGTTTGAATTGGAGGCTTGCTGCTTTGTGAAACTGCAAAGTCTATCCACAGTTAAATCCTTGTGATGTACTGTAAACTCATGTCTCAGTGAATGGGTTTTAAGTTGTTCAACTTTGAATTTTACCCATTGGCTGCATTCCAATATAAATCTAGGCTACATATTTTTAAAAACCCTGTTTTGTTAAGTCATATATTGATCCAGTTTGGATAGCACATTAAGCCAGAAAACAAACCACATTAGTTTATGAGTTATGCACAACTAGGCCACTGTTGTGTTTGTTTCCCAATCTGGAGATTCAACTCAAACTTCTAGATCTTTTTTTTTTTAGGAGGGGGGGTGTTGTGTAAAACATGAGCATATTCTTTTTTTTTCTTTCAAAATTGCCACGTAGGTAATCATTTTAGAGCAGACAAAAAGGTACGGTAGTGGTCCAATAATTCTGCCTTTAGACTTAGGTTTTTATTTTTTCAGTTCCAAACTCAGATGTGCATGCTTCTTAATCCAAAAATATCTTCATCCCAGGCGACCATCTCCAAATGTTAATCCTTGAATAAATAAATAAACACTCATTATCCAAAACCAAATCACTTTATAGTAGCTTCTTTGAACCTACATGTAACCTTCTAATGAACTAATTTCCACTACAAACACAGGATTCCCTTTTATCTCTTAGGTTCCCCAGAACCTTACCCACATATTCTCCCAGGATATTTGCCCATTTCTTTGGGGTGGGACTCCTAATTCTCTGCCCTTTTTAACAAATTACTTGAAGTCTGGTTGACAAGCAGAGCAAAAAAAAAACCCTTTACATGCAGGGCATGCAGGGCATGTAAAGAAGCCTCACAACTTAGCAGCTTTTAACTCTTTTGGTGCTATATTTTTTTTCAAGGATGTTCAGAAAGCCAGTTTTGTTACATAATTCCATTTTCATTGCAGGATTTGGGATATTTTATGAAAATAAAGCAGAAATTTACCTTAACTAATCCAGTGGTTATCCAACATTTCCTCATTTTCCCCCCTCTGCATTCCTACACAATTGAATCCCTGGGAAGTTAACCAGGGAACCCCATCACTGAATTAGAACAGAATGACTAGAGCCTTATTTTGTTATGCCAAAAGAACTGTGACCCAGTAAGTTTCTTTTGGAACTGTTCAAGCATTTGAAGGATGTGCTTTGCAGGACTGGTTAATGTAACTGATGCAAACTTCTCAAACTGTTAAAACAGCTGTATCCTTTTGGAAGGCTCACACAGCAGCTTTGAAAGTCATGTGTGAGTACATGTGTATGTACACACAGCTGCTTGGCTGAAAGTCTCAGCAAACATATTCTGTTTCAAGTGCAAATCATTTCACCCTTGTCTCTTTGCCTTTTTTGCTCCATGTATACAATAGGGAACCCTCCTTCATTGTCAAGCATTTTAGTTCATGAAGGAGGCTAGGAAAGGTTTTTCTTACACCCGGTAAATAGCCATTTTGACACAGCCATTCTGAAATGTGTGGTGTAGTGGTTAAGGTGCTGGACCAGAAACCGGGAGAAGTAAATTGTAGTCCTCCCTTAAACAAGGAAGTTGACAGGGACCAGTTACTCTTAGTCCAACCAAAGTCAAACTATTTTTTTCTTGTGGGGAAAATAGGAGATAGAAGCAGGGTGTATGTTGCCTTGAGTTGTACACACTAAAGGTGCAATGTAAGAGTTGGGAAAACTGATGGAATGAGCAGAGATGGCTAAATTAACTCCTTTATCAAAGAAAAGAACACATCCAGCTTTGTTTCTATATGGAAACTACTTCTGGATTTTGTGCTTGAGATGTAAAAAAAATAAAACTTTGGGTTTTTCTGATTAGATAAATTTGTTGTTATAGAAATGGTTAGTACATGTGTAAGGGTAAAAAGTTCAAGCTGTAATATTATGCTAAAAATTCAGAAGTCAATGCTTCCCCCCCTTTTTTTCTCCTTTAACGCCCCCCCCCCAAATTTTCTCATTTTATTTGTATTTTATACTTCGATAAGTTTAGTAAAAAAATAAACTAAGAATAAAAGTGCAATATAAATGCAACAAACAAACAAGGAAGGCACTTGGCAATTTGGTATTTGATATGAAAAATACTGAAACCTGCTCTTCTGTATCCAATTCCTGATACGTGCTAATGTGATTGTGAGAGCACACATGGAAACCCAGCTCCAAGATATGATTTAGAACAGGGACAGAAGCATCTGTTGTGAAGAGATCTCTCTTTTTCCTGTTTTGTGTCAGCTTAGGATAAAGGAACATCAGGAAGTAAGAAAATGGACACGGATTTCTTTGATGGACTGTTTCACATCAGGATTTTCACTTTTGCTGTTGTGTTGCTAAAAAAAAAAGCCCACACTGAATTCATATCCTGCCTGCTGCCTAAATTGGCACTCAAAGCAGCATCTTTGCAAACCCGTTTGCATTGCAAATGCAAAGCTAAAGGTTGCAAATCAGCTGCCTGAAGCTGTGTCCTGATGTACTCCTCAGAGTGAACCTCAGTAATCAAAGTGAGCTTTTCGCAGAATTAAACAGAGTTTATTCTTATGTAACCTTGCACTGGATTCAAGGCAAACTGAGCGTAAGATATGGCGTATGGCATCTGCAAAGTCCTGCACATCAGATTTTACCAATACGCCACTCTTTTAACGAAACACCAAAGTAGGAAATAAAGAGGCTGGAAAAATCAGCTGCAAGGAACCACTTTGCTGGGTTGCCATAGCAATCCACTGGCCAGACTCCAGGAACAGAGCAGCTACTGAGGGTGGAATAATAGTTGTGGGTTATTACAATCCTGATGGGCATGTGCAAGTTTCCAATATTATGGGAATCTTATGCTATAGTCAGTATACTGATCAATTAATATGCATTTATTGAGTTAGTTTGTATGGCTCCCTATTTTATTTGAAATTTGGCCTCTTTTGGGCAAAGATCACACTGAGAGTTTAACCCCCTGGATAATGAGCAAGCCTTTTCTATTATTCAGTTTTATATTCTCTGTTATTGTTTTCTCTTTATTCATTTTTTTTCCCTGCATGTTTCCATAAAACATTCCCAAAGTGGCTAACAGTAGCCCCCACTTTGTATTCACATTTATATTGGCATATTTTACTTACATTCACCAATCCTTCGGTATCTTTACCTTATAAAAATGCAACTTGAATAATAGCAAAATTTATGAAAAGCAGTTAAAATTTAAAATAGATTAAAAACAAAAGAAGCAAAACACATTTGGGGGAAAACACCCCCCAGATGAAATAGCAATAGCTAGAAATATGCTGAATGAAAATAAAAGTGTTTTTAGTCAATCATTGCTCCAGAATTGCTGGCTGTAATGAATTAGGGTGCTGTGGGAAAAGGGGACACTTTTTCTAACAGAAGCTTCTATAGATGCTAATCTATCAAGAGCAGCATAGTTACTGCTGGGGAAAACCCCAGGAGGTGGCATTTTAGTCTTAAGGAAGAGAAGCCTGTGGAAACAGTTCACTCGTGTCATTGAACTAGAGGTCCCTTCCAGCCCTGTTATTCTATGTTCTGTTCTAGCATCAGGCTAATATTACCATCCTCTCCTGATGTAACTTACATAAAGAAATAACTGGGAAGACAGACCAGGGTTTGGAATTATGTGCTATGCAATTCTCCTCCATTGAACTCTCACACGCTTCAGACCAGCAGAGCAAGAATTAAAAGCATAAATATGAATTGTTCCTCCATATTTTTGTCACAGTCTTAAGTTTAGGAATAGGAATATTACAAATTGAGTTGTCTTCAGTTTCCCAGGTTGAATGGTCATTGGCTTGGCTATTAAAAATAGAGGGAATGAGTGTTTGTGAGTTGCAGCTTACCACGGTGCTCTTACTAAGTATTGAAGGCGCACTTAGTAAGATTCTCCACAAATACAAAGCTGTTAACTATATACTCTCTTACCTTCCTTTGTTTACTTTCCTACTTACCTCTCCATGTAAAGCTGATGTTGGGTGTTTGGCAATTATTGTGAAAGGCCCATATTGACTGTGGATGAAAATGATGCCTCCAACATGTACAATATACTGATAGTGACTGCAACTAAGGAGCACATTAGCAACACAGATGAAAGTCCTAGCAATTAAATGTGGTCACTACCATAGAGAAGTTATTCAGTTAAGTGTGAACTGATAGTCTTTTGCCTTCCTCAGGGTTGCAATGAGTATAAATTGCCTGGGACCATAGGGAATGACAGCTCTTGATTGCACCATATGGTCTCTTACTGGCCCCTACAATATTCCGATTCTTTGTTCATCTGTAAGATATTAACATAATATTCCTTCGATACACCATTAAATGGAGTCACATGTGTGGCAGAACGTAATTTTATGACCCGATCCTGCTCTTAGAAGCAATGACGATCAAATGAGCTAATCAAATCAGTACAAATTTGCAAATACCATCCCAGCAGCTGTGATTGTAAATATCCACAGCAGAATGTGAACAATCCTGTCCGCAGGATGACTTGAGTAATGGGTTCCCAGTGGTGTTTCAGCCATCAGTTTGCTGCCTGGCAACCCAAGGGGGCCTCTGATTATGATGAGCTTGAAAACAGCAGATGCTGTTATCATGATAGAGCAGCTATAGCAGGCTTCCCAGGAAAATAAACTTCTGCAGACAAATAGGAAAGGTGGAATGCACTGTGTTCATGTCCTTTCAATGTTTCTTCAGTAGGTCAGCCTGAATGTGAAGTGTTTGTGGCTTAATAAATATTACTTTCAACATTTACAGAAGAGATATAGCAGATTATAATAAGGTTATCTTTAATGGACCATCTAAAATTTCTGGAAAAAAGAACTTGTTTGTTTATACAGTATATGTTCCAGTGTTTTGAGTTATGTGTTACACTGGTTTCTCCAAGTGAAAAAGGATCCTATTATAATGTAGTATCTTCCAGTGGTATTTGGGTATTAATCTACAATACCCAGAGAATGTATCGCATAGCCAAACAATTTTGCTAGTGGTAGACAATATTCTGATGGACTCTTCATAGATTCTTTAGAAATATTTGTGTTCTCCAGAGGTAAAAATATTTAACAAGCAAATATAAATAAACTTCTAACTGCCCTTCTTTCTACAAAAAGCCATGGGAAGATATGATGTCATCATAGAAAGCTTTGGTTAACTTCCTACAATGGTGTATGAGAAGTTGACAAATACTAATGAATTACCACCATAAATATGTTTCTCTTTTTCCCTAGAAAATCAAGTTAATATAGTGGAGAAATGTTCAAGTTCCCAGCCACTGCGACTAAAGGGAAGAAAGGAGACTCATCAATTTCCATCAATAGCTTGGACATTGAACATTTTTATTTCTTGAACAAGACAATGATATTAGATGTTTAATATGTAAAATTGAGGACCAACTGATGGTGAAATGATATTACATAGGATTAACATTCATTTGAAGACTGATAAGCTATGTTAGAATCTTCCACAGTCTGAGAACTAGTGAGTTGTCAGAATTGAGGCTCAAGTTGAACTTCAGAACTGAAACTGAAATCTGGATGCAAAAATCTAGAAATACTAATGTAAATGAAAATTTGAGGTCAGATGTTGGAGGAACCATAAGCTTCAGAAGGAGAAGGAGAGGTATCAGGAATCAGATCAAAATTCACCCTGATACTTTTATTGCCAGCGGTAATCAAGGGATCACTAGATAAAAAATTCATTCAAAATTAGCTGTATAGGAACTGCTTGTCTTATATCTTTGAAATGATCAGTGTAGATAGCGGCTTCTATAGAACAAGGCAGAACATCATCAGATGATTACTACTTCTGCTATGATGATTGTCAAGTCAAAGGCAGACTTCAGCTTTGACCTTCACTCTCTGGCTCTCAAACTACTAAAACTTTGCTATAATATTTTGCTAAAATGCATAATCATTTTTTCAAGAAAAACAAATGAATCCCAAAGATTTAAACCTACATGAAGAGCAACCAAAATGATTAGGGAGACTGAGGCTAAAACATGAAGAACGGTTGCAGGAACTGGGCATGGCTAGTACCAGGGGAGACATGATAGCAGTGCTCCAATATTTGAGGGGCTGCCACAGAGAGGAAGGGATCAAGCTATTTTCCAAGGCACCTGAAGGCCAGATGGAATGGATGGAAACTGGATGGAAACTGAACAAGGAAAGATTTAACCTGGAAATAAGGAGAACTTTTCTGACAGTGAGAACAATCAACCAATGGAACAGAAGTTCCCTTCAGAAGTTGTGGGAGCTTTCAAGAAGAGACTGGACTGCCATCTGTCAGAAATGGTGTAGGGTCTTCTGCTTGGGCAGGGGGTTGGACTAGATGACTTACAAGGTCCCTTCCAACTCTGTTAATAGGTAGTTCCAAATTGCTGTAATACTAATTTTGCACATACACACAAATGTTCTACTTCTTCAGGCATTGTTGAGGCCAAGCCAGGAAACTACTATTTATTTATTAATCCATAAATGGAAAAGCCTGTTGACCAGGAAGGGAGCACCTCTGAGGCTAAAGTATGTAACCTCTATGCCATCAGCAGATTAATCTATGGACTGTGAAAATACTTTATGAAACAGTCCTCAGAATCAGATTAAAAAGTAACGTTATCGATACAGCTGAACTTTCCTTTCCCAGAGAATGGGTATTGGAGGGGGCGGCTAAGTAGGAACAGAAGAAATACAACATTGCAGCCAAGATTTCACATAATGGTGCTCAGTTCAGTGTAATTCATCTTCTAGGCACTAGAAGATGAATTCCAATGCCAGATTGCACTGCATATAATAAAAGTAATATTATTTCAAACGATGACATTTCAAGTGACTCTGTGCATCAGCGCTTCAGATGTAGTGGTCAAAACATATAAGCAGTAAACATTTCAAGAAAACATTTCATTTGGACGAAGGAAACTAAAAGCCCTGAAGCCCATTGCAAGGCAGAGAGGCAGAGAGTGTTATGTATGCAGGTTTAAAGTCATTGGTTTAGTTTGAACTGTTCTTGTAAAATGTAAGAAATGACTGGTTTTAAAAGTGCGGGAAAACCCTGCACTCTGATTGGCTGTCAACTGCGGCTGCTGGCTATAAGTAGCAGCTGCAGCCCAGCCAAAGTGGGTTCGTTCTGAGCTGTAGTCACTAATAAACAAAGAGCTTGAAGCACTCCACGTCTGTCTCTTCATGCAAACTTAACAGAGAGGTTCTGACAGCCACTTCTGTTGTGTTTCTAGCACATTCCATCCCAATGTGGCAATTCAACCAGAAGAGAAGTGCCTGATGTGTTTGGGGATCACCAATGAAAACATTCAGACCAAACCATTATTTTTTAATTGAATTTGGTTATTTCCCCAGAATCTAGAGAACATGTTGAGATCACCACCAACCATTCGTGCACCCTCCAGTTAATTATAGAAATGTCTGTCTGTCTGTCTGTCATTTCTGTCTGTCTGTCTGTTTCTCTCTCTGTGTTATCTATCTATCTATCTATCTGTCTATCTATCTATCATCTATCTATGGTATCTATCTATCAGTATCCTTACTGAAGAGTGCTGTTGGAATGTGGTTTATGCCATTTTTTCTGGATTGCTAAGTAATTAGTAATTTTCAAATATATTTGCTTTAAGATGTACTGTACTCTACTACTTTTAAAAAAAATTCATAGGAAAAACTTATTTTTAGAGGTATTTTGGCTGCAACTCAAATCATTCCCCCTCATCTGGAAACAATAGGAATTGCAATCCAATTCATCAGAAAACACAGAGAAGGCTCTTCTCATGTTCTCCACCTTCTCCCATTGATTATGACCTCAGTTTATGATGCAATGTGTACACATGTTTGCATGTCAGCACATTTTCTCCTATATCATGCTGGTGCAGGCTTACCGTCTCTTCAGAATAATTGTTGAACAGATGGGTATGCCTGCACTGCATGCATGTAGGAGAACACCTGCTGGTATTTCAATGTGTACACATGAACACTGCATCATAAAACCAGGTCATACCGAAGGGTGGATGGTTTATTCTTGAATAATTATTCCAAAATTACTCAGTAATGGACCCCTGAAAGTTGGAGAAACTTGATCCAAACAGCAGAATAGTGATTTTACAACTGCCTGTGAATCTGCACACATAATGTTTGTCACTGTTCACAACAAAATATACTCCTTTATTACCATCTCCTGCTCTGCACACAAAAGATCCCTGTTCATTGTTAAAACATGCAGCTTACTATCTGGCACAATCATATACAGAGCCAGTATTCAACTACTTCTTTAATGGAAGAGTACTTTCTACAAACTTATAAAAAGAGGACAAATTCTGTAGTCTGCAATAAATGTTAAATGATGATGTTGCTAATGATGTTATCCATTCGGTCATGTCTAACCTCTTGGTAATTCTGGGCCAGGTGTCTCCACATCTTCCACTCTTGCACTGCTTCTTTGAGTTTTTCTATGCTCTGGCTGGTGTCAGCTTTGATGGTTCTAGCCATCATGCTCTTTGGCAGCCTGGTTTTCTTTTACCGCTAACTCTTTCAAAAATAATTGTTGTCTCCAGTGCGAAATACTAAATGACTTGACTTTGTGCTCAAAGACCAGTTGTTCTTTACACATGGCTATAATGCGAATATGTCTAAGGATATTTACCCATGTAGTAAGGCTTAATTACTATTATCCTTATCTTTCCTATTGCCTTCTATTATTGGTATCTTATGATTATATTACTTTGTTGTTTGTATGTACACTGAGAGCTTATGCACCAAAGACAAATTCCTTGTGTGTCCAATCACACTTTACCAATAAAGAATAGCAGTAGCACTTAGATTTCTGTATTGCTTCATAGTACTTTCTAAGAAACCCCTTTCTAAGCAGTTTACAGAGTCAGCCTATGGCCCCCAACAATCTGGGTCCTCATTTTATCAGCCTCGGAAGGATGGAAGGCTGAGTCGACCCTGAGCCTGGTGAAACTCAAACTGCCAAACTGCTGGCAGCTAGGAGTCAGCAGAAGTAGCCTGCAGTATTGCATTCTAATCACTGCACCACATGTATGTATACAATATATATGTACATATAATGGATGCGCATAGAGAACATACTAAAACAATGAGCAATGTACTGCATCAATACAGTTCCATAAGATGTGTAATTATTGTATATATAAATGTTCAGATTGGCCAACTATATCAAACTGTATTTCAAACATCAATGGAATTAGTGTGGAATTTAGCCATTTTTTGAGATTTCTGGAGCTGAATCTTTTAGTAGGAGAAATACATTCTCCTCATCTGACCTCTTAGGAGGATTAGATAGCAAAGGTATCATTAAATCAATGTGCCTCCCTCTCAGGTATCATAGACAACTGGATAAAATGTACATGACTAGCAGATGCTCCCCAGATAGGCAAAAATCAAGATGATCTTAATTGGGAAATTACTATATCCTTTTCAAGACAAAATTACAATTCTGAGTTTTACTAGTAGCAGAGGTAGCAACTATATACCTATTGCCATTGCGTAAGGTATTCAGTCCTTTGCTTTATGGATCACAGATTTGTGTTTAGAAATGTACAAGTTGGACTCTTGCTTGTGCCTCTAGAGAAACAACTTCTAGAAGCAGTGTGATCAAATTTTAAGAGCTTAGCTCAGAGGTGGTATTCAGCAGGTTCTGACCAGTTCTGGAGAACCAGTAGTGGAAATTTTGAGTATCACCTCTGACTGGAGATTTTACAGTATCCTTCCTCTGCCATGCCATGCCCACAAAACCGGTAGGAAAAAATATTGAATCCCACCACTGGCTTAGCTTCACGTCTCTCTGCACTTGGAATATGGACTAGTCTGTCTAGAAGCAGACACAAGACTCTTAACATCTAAGTTATTGATAAAATGAGCTTTTAACAAAGAATCTCTAGTGTAATGGATGCTTGTAGATAATTTTTGCAGCATGTCTGTTAGCGTGGCCTCTCCTTAATCATTAATCTGACCTGGGATCAAAACAGCCAATACAGAGCTGAAGCAAAATCTTCAGAAAGATCAGATTACAATCTTCCATTACCATAATGGTGACCTTTGTCAGGAAGTTTGTTTTTGTTTTTTAAAAAAGGTGAAGCTACTATTGTTATGGGGAGTTATCTCTTGTAGTCTGTTCCTTTTTTATTCCAGGGCAGATGAGTCCATGCTGTTCTTAATAAATACAGTCAGTTCCCGTCTTGCACCATTGCCTCCTTATCCATAAGTAATGCAAAATGCCAGAAGTGAAACTGAATTTTTTGTGCAATAGTGATGGGGTATTAGAGCCCCAGGTTTGGCCACTACCACATCAACTTTTCTAATGCATTAAAATGGGAAAATATGATTACTATTCAGACAAATCACTAAGAGTCAGCAAAGGCTACAAAGCCTTATGAAACAGCCATTAGTGTTCTTGGGTGCTTCTTCGATACTAGCTTAATAACACCACCATAAAAAATAATCTAAAAAGGATGCCCTCAGAATAGAAACATACAACATGTAAAGCCAGTGCAACACTTTTGACATGGGAGCAACAGACTATCTTCTCCACACACATACACACACACACCCAAAATGCTTTTTCTTATGAGGCCTGAAGTATGTAACCTTGAGATATGTATAACAATTTATATTTGTGAATGAAAAAAAGTCACTTTAAAGCTTTGTGACAGAAATCTGAGGCCTGTTGTGATCTGCAGAAAAAATATAACAAACATTTATCTTCCTCCCTATAAAAAGAGACTAAGGCAATTGAAGAATTTGTAATAGATAACTTTAAACTTTAACTTTAAACTTCATGTGTTGACTGCATTTATGATTAAAAACAGATTCAGAGCAGTCTAAAGCAGGGGTCCCCAAACTTGGCAACTTTAAGATTTGTGGACTTCATAGCTAGCTGGAGAATTCTGGGAGTTGAAGTCCATAAGTCTTAAAGTTGCCAAGCTTGGAGACCTCTGGTCTAAAGCATTACTAATAAAATGCTTAGATTATTACAATTGAGAACAACTACAAAGGAGATATAGACAAGGAGTGAATGTATTAATCCAGAAGCAAAACAGATTAAAAGTGTTGAAAGGTCTCTGACTAAGTTATTGAGAAAGAAGAGGAATGTGCAGAAATGTGTTTTTATCAAAAGTTGAAACTACCCATGTGATTGAGAATAGTATGTTCTTTGCAATATGTTAAAATCCTTCATTTTAAGGTCAAAGTTAAGTTCAAGTTGATCTTAATAAACATGATGTCAGGCTCCAAAACCCAAGAAAGGCACTTCAAAGCAGTTTCCTTTATATTGTTCCTCACCTACAAACTGAAGCAAACTATTTGCATCATTAAAGATATACTCTGAAAACTCCTGAGGAGCTGCCTTGATCTTCTTTCTCACAATCTAACCTTTGTTGTCTCTTGCTCTTCTGGAATGCAGCCCCTCCCTCCTGAGAAACTGGACTGCATTCTACTATACATGACCAATTATACCTTATATTGTTGTCTCTCCATAAATAAACAGCACAGCTTTTATCCCAACTATTTTAGTAGTATTCTGTACATGCCACATCAGAGAATTTGCAAGTACAGCTAAAGAAAGGGGAAACCAAGCAGTTTCACCACTGCTCTTTTGATCGATGCTATTCTTGAGCCAAAAAGCTCTTCAATTTACATTTCCCTTCCAGAAGAACTCAAGTTCATAGAAAAGAAGGAAGAGGCCAGGATTCTCTCTAATGGGCAACTGGAGCCAAGGAGTTTCTTTCTCTCTCTTAACTGTCTTGAAGCTTTTCTTTCTAAGACTGCTTACATCATAGGAAGTTAGGGGCCTAAAGCTTAAAGTGGCACAGGCGCCATTGTTTAGGTGTGCCCTGGTTCCCAACTTGGGCACCAGGGATGTCACTATGACCTCACCCCAAAAGAGATTAGTCAAGTGTCAGGAAAATGCTAAAGATGGGGAACATGCTGAACAGTCACTTTGCTCAGAATGTGAGGCATGATGCCACACCAATGACTAAGCATTTTTGCTTAGGGATTCAATCAGTCTGTGTCAGCTCATTTAAGTGGAAGAATCCTCTTGACTTGAGGACAAGGCCAAGAAGAAAACATAAAGATATAAAAGACAATAAAGATGATTAGAGGATTGCCACCCAAGAACTATAAAGAGAAATTGAAGGAGCTGTAATTGTTTAACCTTGAGAAAAATGACTTGAGGGGAGGTAGGATAATAGTATTCAAATATCTGAAAGAATGTCACTTAGAAATGTGAAAGAATTTAAGCCATTTAAATTTTAATAAATGTTTTAGAATATGACAGCAAATATTTAGTGAGCATTAGAAGCAAGTAGGTATATAAGAATAGTTTCTGTAGAATAGAATAGAATAGAATAGAATAGAATAGAATAGAATAGAATAGAATAGAATAGAAGCTGGAAGGGACCTTGGAGGTTTTCTAGTCCAGCCTCCTGCTCAAGCAGGAGATAATATTATTTCAGATAAGTGATTGTCCAGTCTCCTCTTAAAAACTTAAGTGAAAGAGCACCCATAATTTCTGAAGGCCAGCTGTTCCACTGCTTAATTGTCTCACTGTTAGGAAGTTTCTCCTTAATTCCACGTTGATTCTCTCTTTGGTTCATTTCTAACCATTTCCAACCATTGTCCTGCCCTCTGGTGCTTTGGAGAATAATTTGACAACCTCTTCATTGTGGCAGCCCCTCAAATAATGGAACACTTCTATCATGACACCCCTAATTCTTTTTCTTAGATTAGCCAAACCCAAATCCTGCAGCCATTCTTCGTATATTTTAGTCTTCAGATCTTTGATCATCTTAGTTGCTCTTCTCTGAACTTTTTCCAAAGTCTCACCATCTTTTTTGTATAGTGACCAAAATTGGTTGCAGTATTCCAGGTGTGGTCTTACTACGGTTTTATAAAGTGGTGCTAGTACTTCACATGATCTTAATTATATGCCTCTGTTTATACAACCCAGGATTGTATGTTTTTTTTTGGCTGCTGCTTGCTCATAGTCAAGTGATCATCCACCAGGACTCCAAAATCCCTCTCACAGTTACTGTTTTTAAGCCAGGCTATATTTTGGTTAGCATCCTAGGGGAAAAGTTGGTAAGAATAGGCAGAGCTAGTGGAAGCTGCAGTTTAACATTTAGCTGGTGTGTTTAGTGGGGCCAGATTAGCAACCGATGTGATTGGTTACAAATTAATTACACATAGACCTATTTTGAAACTGTCTTTTTATAATTAATGTGTAACCAATCACATTTATAATCTTGTACTTCCTTGTTGCTTGATTATAAATACCTACTATTTCTTTTGTTTTGGATACATGCCTGTGGAATGTCACTCAGCATGTTTAGATGTGCTGGACCATGTTCTCTAGTGTCCTCCTTGAGACAAAATGAACCTCAGGTTGAAAAGGAAAAGGAAACTTGTAAGTTAAAAAATTGATGGAAATTCACAATTTTCTCGTACAGATTTTTTTTTCCAACAGAAGAAAGTCAAAATCTGTTCTCTCTTGTTCCAAAATGCAGGACATAAAATAATGTATTTAAGATATAGGGAGACAGATTCTTATTGTAATAGTAAGTGCATTTCAGAGAGGAACAAATTATCTGGAGACATGGTAACTTCTCCTTCATTTGCTATGTTCAAGCAGAGACTAGACAGTAATGTGGGATGCATTAATTTGGATTTATCCAGCTCTGTGATTCTTACAATCTTTGCCTAGATCCCAAAAACTGAAGAGAAAGCCATCACATTAATGCTTTGTCTAATGAAACAGGTAACACACATAATATTTTTTTTGCCAGACACCCAGGAAAGATACCTAGTAAATAACGTATTTATATTTTAAACCCTAGAAAAGCAAAAACAGGATAGAAAGAGTTAGTTCCCATAGTTGGGGACAATCCGCCTGAGAACTACATGAAGCATATGACTGCCTACCTCTGATAGGGCAATTCTGCTGGAGACTAGGTATTGTCCGGTCTTTTGTGAGTGTGTTGGGGCAGAAGGGGGAAATAATTTAAATTGCTGCTTTCTGGAAGCAGCTGCTTGACTTTGACCCTTGAGCATGGTAGCATATAAAAATATTTTTGTTTCCATACCAGCTGGCCTGCCTGTTGCTTGGAATCTGGGTTAGATTGGTTGTAACCGGAGAGTCTTCTGGGTGACCCCTCATTTCTGGATTCCTTTTTGTGTGTAAAATCTACCTGGGACCAAGATGGTTATCTCTTCAGTTTGAGGCAGAAATATTAATTCCCAAGGTTTCTTTTTCTTTTCTAAAATTATAGTTGTGTTTTTAGAACCTGCTATTATTTATCATAATATAGTTTATGTTTTATCTTATCTTTGAAATCCACTCCAGGGGAAATTTGGCTCAGTCAATAGAGAGATAGAAACACCATAGATGCTTTAGGGAAGGGCTATCAGCCAGTCTAACAGCACCTGGACAATCAGAATTCCTGGTCTGCCTTTGCATAACTGCAAGGCATCTACTAACCATATCTGTACATTCATGCAAAGCTAATTATTGTTAAAAGGAGAGTAGCAAGAGTTTCCCGATTCATGCTTACAAACAAGAGTCAAACACTGATGAAAATGTCTTTATCAACTTTTGGAATTATATGACAGGCAGAAGAATGCTCACTTTTATATAAAAGAGAATTTTGAATCATAACAGAACCTAGCAAATGGAAAGTTTAAAAAATAACATCTTCTTGGGTTGATTTCAAGAAAATATTGATATTACAAGCCCAATCCATTTGCATTTAATTTCTGATGCAATCAACTTGTTGTACTCAGGACAACTTACAGAAGATTAAAGCATTTCAAACAATAAAAGTAAAGACAGGTACATAGAATAAAAAAACTTTTAAAAGGGCAAAGAAGAAATTCAACAGTTTTAATTCCACCAATCATGCTTGGAGTCCATGGGCCACCCACCACCCTTGCCCAAAGCCCTACATAAAAGCCAATAGGACTGAGGCCCATATGAGCTGGCAGGGGAGAAGGACACTGTGCTATGGCTTTTCCTAAATCCTGTCTAGGGGTGTGGTGAGAAGCTTCAGTTAGTAACCCTGACCATCAGGACATGTCCAGGGTAAAATTAAAAAAAGAAAACTATGGTAATAAAATACATATGTGGTAAATACAGTGAATTCAGATAAATATATTGCCTTTACAAGATACTCCAATCTGTTCAATATAGCAGATTCTTAGATCAACAGCCTTAACTAACAATTTAGCAGTTATGCTCATGGTGTATAGATTAGAATCTATGAGGAAATAGGACAATACACAATTCAGATCCCAGTGGGCTGTTCTTTCAAGTAGGAATGTTAAGTATGTAAGCCAAAGAAGGGCATATAGTTGGCAATTCAAACAAAACATGGGCAATATCTTTAATGGCTTGGCCATGGCCAATACACATCCTCTCATGATATGACAGGTGGTGGATGCATCCATATTTGGCCACAGAATCAACAGGTCACAGAATTCCTTGTGACTGGGGGCCAATGTTATCCTTTGTTATTAGGTCTGGTTTAAATCCTTTTCCAGACCAAGATCACAGAAAAAAAGGTCCCTGCCCCTCCCCAGAATAATACATAAAATCTCAGTGGGCTGGCAACTGAGTTTTATCTGCAGCTTATCTTGTGCCAGACAAGACAACACCAGCCAGACTAGATGGTGCAGAAGGAGCCTGAGTTACATGTAGCTTGGTTCTTCTGCAGCTTCTGAGCATTTGTCAGGTGCCTCACTCTGCCTAACCATATAACCAGCCCTGCAGTTTATCTGTAGGGAAGACCATTAGCAGTATTGCATGGATTTAATTCTTTTAATATTTTGCATAATTTAAACAGTTATTTTAATTACAAGCTGCCCAGAATCATGAATGTGAGATGGGTGACTGTTTAAATTGAATAAATAAATAGCTCATTTCCAAATTTTTGTTCATAAGTGTTGCTCTAAAGGGTGATATAATGGAGTGCCATTGAAACAATACAGATACAGTGAATAATACAGCTTCAATCCAAATATAACATCGGTCACCTTCCCTGTATTAATTTTCCTAGCAACTCATCTGATCTTTTCCATTTGTTTTTCGTCACCAATCAGCCACCCCTTAACAAATGATTTGGGTGATCCCAGATTTAAATCAGCCTCTGCAATTGCATGGAATTTGAGCTATAGCAACTGTGCTAGAAAAGAGCCTGCCAGATTGTTTTCATTTTGTCCGCCCCTATTCCTGCCCAAGAATATGCAGCTGAACCATTAAGCTGCATGATTTGCATCTTCAAACCAAAGCAGAAAGAAAAAACAATGTTAACCTGAGCAAACCAATACTGTTTTCTATAGATGGGAGCTCATTTCCACCACCATCTGCATTCAGTTGTGAAATCGATAAGCTTATTGATGCTGTATTCATAATCATGGAAAATTCAGTGCCAATGGGAGGGGGATATGTGTGTGAGAGAGAGAGGGGCAAGGGGGAGTGAATAATTAAAGTGATAGCAGCCAGTATTTCTGAATGTGAGTATATGTGCCTAATTTGAAAACCAGTACCTAATTCTGAAAACAACAACAACCAAGATGACTTTCCCAATACTTCCATTGACAGTTGCAAATAAGATGGTAGGCGATGGTGGCGGCCCCCTGCATGGATTGTGCCTCAGGTAGAGGATATTGTATATACAGTATTGCTATACAGTACAGGCAAAACAAACCTTTCCATTGAGAGAAAGTCCAATTTTCATTTGTCAATACAATAGAACAATATTTTTTATAAAATAAAATAACAATTTCATGCTGTTCCATTTTTATTTTTTTAAATACACGGAAGCATAAATAGAAGCATAGCAGATAAGATCAGATGACATGTAAACTTGAGGGGAAATTATGCTAGCTTTTCTATCTAGCTTCTCCAGGTTATGTTGTTATCTTTCTAAAGTGCAAGAGTAAACAATGAAATGGAGGGAGAAAGCAGGGCACTCATAGCTGATGCTTTGGTGTTGGTGAAGGGTGTACACACTCCACCTTTTACAAAAACATTTGCTACGATCTAAAGCAGGAGTGTCCAACCTTGACCATTTTAAGACTTGTGGACTTCAACTCCCAGAATTCCCCAGCCAACACAGCATAGAGTTAAAGACCACAGGTCTTAAAGTAACCAAGGTTGGACACCCTCCGATGTAAAGTGTTTCCTTGAAACTGCTGTGGGAAGAAATATCCATCTGATTCAGTTCCAAGCCGAGCCGGGAGAAAGACACTGGAAACATGGAGGCTAATTGGAAAGATGGTTGAACAGAACCACCAATCACATGCAGCTGACCACATGGAGTTGAGAGTGGGGAGGGTTATACCTTCTCTGAGCTTTGCACTTGAGCTTCCCATTCCTGATGCAAGAACATGTATTCTATTGGCTGTTGTAGGGGTTACGTAGGAGTCATAGCTGGCTCTATAGGTTGTCTGAGTCTCAGGTTTTATTGAAGTTTGAACTGCTGAGATGATGCAGTGAAGAGGCTTGTGTTCTGAAAGGGTGTTGGGCAATTCCTATTATGGCTTAATGGCTTTGTCCTGATTTGGATCTTGAGTTGAGGGCTAATCCTACCACACTGCCTTTGTTCAGACTTTGCTGCCAGGAATTTCAAAATATCCTGTCTTGAATGGATTTCTGCCTGCAGTATTTGCTTTGCCTATGAATAGAGCTATCTATCTCTTTATCTCTTAAGTGCTAACATCTGCTGAGGGCTATTAAGAAAGATGGGAGCTGCTTTCTCCCTCTAAAAAACATGTTTCTCCATTTCTCATCCAGGGAAATATAATATTCTGCCTTTTTAATATTTCTCAAAATATTTCATTCTCCTAGGAGAGGAGTGGGTGCTAACTTTCTTCACTGCTATTTGTTATTCCAGAAAAACTTTGAAGATAACTTTGAGCCAACGAGGTAAGGTGTATTCAAAAGCTGATCCAGGCTCCCATTAGCCAAGGTACAACTCTTTTTAGTTTTGTTTTTAATGAAAGCAAAAGGAAGACTAAAAAAAAGTTAATGAAGCCAGAGAGAGGAAGTGGTGGTGAGAGTTGTCCAAAACTGCTGGGTCCAACAATGATCTCTTCAGGAGGACACACATACATGTTCCTTAAAGCCAGGCAGAATCACTCCCTCCCTCAGAAAAATCAGCACCTCAACCCAGGCCACCATCAGAAATACCTTCACCAGCCAAGAGGGAGCTGAGTCAACAACAATGGCTGAATTAACGGTCCCAAGAGATATGCCCATTTCTTCAAGAAGTACTTTTCCCAGGTGATCAAACAAGTCTGTGACTTCCCCAGAGCCTTACTCTGAGCAGATCCCAGCAATTTTATATGTCAGATACCTAGAATATTCTTCACAGTGGTCCTTATGGCCATCTCACCCTAGCTACTTAAAAAGAGCTACTTGTCAGCTATGTGCCAGGAACAGTAAGAACGGAAAACTATATATGATTTGCTATTGGTTTTGCCATGATGTCATCCTTAATGTAAACTCAGGGGTGGGATACTACCAGTTCTGCCCGTCTTTATAGAACCGGTAGCTCTGAAGAGCAGCAGATACCGAACCGGTTCTGTGTTTGCTGCTGTTTGGCCCGCCCGCCTGCCCGCCCACCCGGGCTGTTACCTGACCTTTATTTCCTGCTTTTTCAGCCTCAGCTGCTTTGCGCGGCACAGCTGAGGTTGAAAAACCAGGAAAAAAGAGGCTTTTCAAATGCTGTGCACCTGCACGCAGCGCTTTTCAGCTCTCCGGGCAGCACAGCTTAAGGGTTTTTTACACGCCCGCACATGCATGCGTAAAACGTAGTCACCGAACCAGTAGTAACACCGGTTGAATCCCACCCCTGTGTAAACTCTTAAACATGCTCAGTTGGATTTATTTGATCTATCTCCATCAGCATTCTAGGCATCTCTTCTTTTATTTCAATTCCTGGAGTCCTTGAAAAATCAGATAAGCCCCCAAGATTGATGAACAAAGATTGCCTGAACCAGCTGCTGGCACAGTTCCATTTCTGCCTCCTGATTCCCAAAGCACAATCCTCAGATTCCAAAATACTACTTCAGCTCCACTCAATTAGTCCTGGTTCCCATACTGGACCATCTCCAGCTAAACCTCCTCAGCAGTGGTGAGATTCAGAATCTTTTACTACTGGTTCTGTGGGCATGGCTTGGTGGGTGTGGCATGACTTGGTGGGCGTGGCATGGCTTGGAGGGCGTGGCATGGCTTGGTGGGCGTGGCAGGGGAAGGTTACTGCAAAATCCCCATTCCCTCCCCACCCCACTAACCTGCTTTCCAGCTCTGTTCTCCTGTGCAGGGCAATAAAAGAAGATCCAGACAATCAGCTGGGACTTGGAAGGCAGAGAATAGATGGGAGCAGGGCCAGTCAGAGGTGGTATTTGCCGGTTCTCCAAACTACTCAAAATGTCTGCTACCAGTTCTCCAGAACTGGTCAGAACCTGCTGAATACCACCTCTGCTCCTCAGCTCTGACACTGGTAAGTGTATACAAGTCCTGGGCTTGAAGCCCCATTCTAAGTCCATCCAAATGGCCACTTCAGTGCAGTTGGCAGGCTGATATCTCCCTTTCAGCACTTCCACCCAGCAGGACCCTCTGTTCAAACCTCTACTCTGGCTCTGCAGCAACCCAGCACTTTATCAGACTTTGCTCCCATATGAACCCTACTGTGTCCATTTCAACCCCTGACTCCCACTGTTTTCTATCTGTCAACCCCCAAAACAAAACCAAGAATTTCTATGGAGCCACTTACCTTCACTTTGACAAATTAAGCCTTCCAAATAATGTACTTGCTGCTCAGAATAATGCGGAAATTGTTCCTGGAAAAGAGAATGGTTATCCCCTTTTAATATGATTGAACTTCTAAGGAGCAGCATACAGATTGTTTTTCAGGAACTCGACTGGGTCCTGTTCATTAATTCACACCTTTCGTTCTGAACAATCTCCCTGGAAGCCTGCATCAGATACTGTATTGGTTCTACCATTCCTATCTTTCCATTATGGCTCTGCTGCAGCCTTGAATGCTCCTAATCAGGGGATACATTTGTTTCAATGCAATTTTCCTGCTTTTTCTTGCTTGCTTCAGCAGTTTCTTTCCAAGGATTGAGGCATGCACTGGGCTCTGAAATATAATTATCTGATGACCACAATGACTCCAGCTTTTGGAAGGCAGGGAGAGAAGAAATATCAGTGGATGCTGAGACACTTGATAAATGCATTAGGCTTGTTTTTAAAGAAGAAAAAGAAGAAAATGGTCTATTTTTAGTATTTAAACAAGAACTGAAAGAAGAAAAGAGAAACAATGGAGCTTAAATAACATCAAAATACACACATCATACATTGAGAGACATAAAGCCAGTTGAAAGCATCACCAAAACATTGGCTGCTCCTGAATTCTATAAATACTTGAGATTTATCTGCTGACAGCCATACACGTTCTACTCTGTATTTGGAATTTGTGTTAGGAGCAAGTCTGCTAAAATCAAGGAATATGCACCAGAACTCCAGGCAAACTGATTATGCACTGCAGTTCTTCCAAAGCAAATGCATCAGATGAAGCAAATAGAGATCTCACTTTATGATTGGCCTGTCAAAAATGCCTGTTTCTCAGATTGCTTCTGTGCTCAAATTTGCCAGCTATAATAACCCAATTTCCTAGAAAAATCAAACTGTACTCTGCTTTCTGCTTTGTGTATATTATGGCTGTCAGCAGCAGCTACTGTGGATAGAGAAGAAACACAGCCCTCCTAACTCCAGAGGGGATTTCTGTCTCTAGTTTTAGGAGGCAACACAATGTCTGGGAGGAAAGACTGATTGAATAGTCATATGATCTGTTTAGTTCCACCCTATAGTCATCTCAGTTGTTTAGTTGTACTCTATGGAACACTCAGAATATTAACTACTCATTTAAGAAAATTATAGCAACATTTTATGGAAGAAATTGGTGTAATGTTTTGGGCAATTTGCTTGAATTTTATATGCTTTTAGATACCGTGACTTGCTTCAAGGGCAGAAAAACACAGCCACCTTTCTTCAAGTAATTAGGACAGGGAAGAGAGACTTGACAAATAACAGCCTGCACTGTGTGCTAATTTCTCCATTGACTGAAACGTATTTTGCAATATGGTAGGGTATTTAGAGATGCCATTTCTGACAGCTTTATCCATAATGTTACAGAAAGAAAACCAAATACTTACAAACGCTGCTGCTTACTGTCTTGTTCTTCTGCTGCATCTCCAAGATATTCTTTAGCTATAAAGCTTACATGTAAGGCAACAAAAAGTCAAGATTTTTCTACCTGTTTCTGTTATATTTTCAGGGGAAGTGAAGATGGTGGTTGCAATGACTGACTGAAAGAGCAGCTCTGAAGACGGCCATTTGGACAATAGCATTAATTGCCAATATGCTTCAAAGTACTTTGATCTTTATGGACTCTCAATATGCCTAAAAGGTTTAGCTTAATCAAAAAGAGAGAAAGCCCATGTCAAGTAAAATAGGCCTTTTTAATTCTGGTTTGCTATCAGCCGAGGTTTAGCTGCTGATCTAACAAAAAAGATAAATAAAAAGACATTTTCAGTTTATGACTCTTAATGATGGATTTGTTGACCTGTTCCTTAAATGTCCCTCATTTTAAGAATATCCCTGAGTTTTGCTTTGGGAATTTAGAAGCATCCACCAAACTGGAATGAAACAGCTGTGCTTCCTATGTTCATGTGATGCAATGGCAACCCTGGCAGCTACATATGTTTCCTTTCTGTTTATTTATACAGATGTCCTAGGAATAAAAGCTTAATCTTTGGTTTAATGTGGTCAGCAGGCCTCTCAACAGAACAGACTCACATAAATCAACCAGAGGTGAGGCTGCCTTATAACTCAAGGTCCAGCTCAACATACTCTAGAGAAGATTAATTGGAAACATTCACAATATCATGTTTGGTTAGTTTGGTTAAACAAACTTTTTTAAATACACTTTTAAACGCATGACAGAAAACCAATCAATTAATCTGATCATGCCTCTCCCTCCTAAATTCTTGTCAGTCTCCTGAATTTGGAGTAGCTATATCACTTAGAATTTTATTGGGGGGGGTGGTCTCCAAAAGCCTGAAAACCACTCTAATACCAGGTCAACTTAAACTAACATTTCATTTAAATTATGAACCATAGCACCCTAAGACCATTTATAATGTACGACTTTGATGAATAGAGATAGAGCTAAGGCTCACTGAAGTTTAATCTACAGGAAAAATAGGAGAAACTCACTGACAATCAATGTAGTGTTATTTCCAATTCTATTTTTGTTCTGACCTGTCACAGTAGGCTCCAAATCTAAACAGAAAAAAGAGGAAAAAAACATTCAACTACATTTGCCAGTTTTACTTCCCTGTTCTAATCTTCATTCCACCTGTTCCTACCCCAGTAGTAGAAGGGAAGGGGGAGAGAGATCAGGCACTAGAAACCAGAATCCATCTGTATCCATGCTTAGAATTTTTCATCCTCCTGATATTAAGATGGCTCAAGGATTCAGTTCTTTTCTTTCATATTCTCTTTTCAAATTGCATCCCAAAATATAGCACAAATCTTAACGCTACCTTGCTTCTTCCACAACTTTAACACTCCTGGAAAACTTGTAAAGCTTCTTGTGTCATTTGATTGGCTCTCACACCCTTGCTGGCCATGATGGATTTTGAATTGTTTTTCTCCCTGGAGCTAAACCAGGGTTTTTTTGTACCAAAGATGACATATATCCTTTTTTTTCTTCCTTTTCTTTTTTTCGGTTGTAGAGGGAAGACAAAATTGTATGCCTGAACAAACTTCCACTAGCATGTCTCAAGTTTCAGAAATATGTATTTACAGAATAAGTCATTTCCAGTAAGAGTGAGCCATAAGATGGGTGTCCTATTTCAAAATTGGTATGATATATATAATGCACAGTACTTGTCATTCCCATTGTAATATACTGGATCTTTCTGTGCAGGATAGACAACTATCCTGTGTAGGACAGTTCTGTGTAAAGCCAAGTGTGTGGCAGCAGCCAAAAAAACCCAATACAATCCTAGGTTGCATTAACAGAGGAATAGACTCAAGATCATATGAAGTATTAGTACCACTTTATAAAGCCTTAGTAAGACCACACTTAGAATTCTGCATCCAGGTTTGATCACCATATTATAAAAAAGATGTAGAGACTCTAGAAAGAGTGCAGAAAAGAGCAACAAAGATGATTAGGGGGCTGGAGGCAAAAACATATGAACAGTTGCAGGAATTGAGATTCTCAAGTCTAGTGAAAAGACAGACTAGGAATGACATGATAGCAGTGTTCCAATATTTGAAGGGCTGCCACAAGGAAAAGGGGTAAACCTGTTTTCCAAAGCACCAGAAGGCAAGACGAGATGCAACCTAGAACTAAGGACAAATTTCCTAACTGTGAGAATAATCAATCAATGGAAGAGCTCGCCTCCAGAAGTTGTGGGCACTCCATCACTGGAGGGTTTTAAGAAGAGGCTGGACAGCCACTTGTCTGGAATGGTATAGGGTCTCCTGCTTGACTGGAAGACCTCCAATATTAGGCAGTTATATTGTGGCCCAGTCTGTCCTTTAGCCCTGTTCATTTTATGCCATCAATTCTGCGAACGTCAAAAATGTCTTCAAGTTCTTAAATTAAAGTCAGCAGCTCTCTGAAGGTTTCAGTACTAGATCCACCTGGGAGTCTATTTCACTGAACTGAATGAGGCTTAGTTCTAGGCTATGCTATTAGGGCCACAGGGAAAAGTAGGAAACGTATGATAAACAAATGAAAGATTAATCTAGAAACCAATAAGGACAATGTGGAAGAAGGAAGGGAGAAGAATGACGAAGCAGAGAGATGCAAGCCAAAATTCTTCATAAAATGCATTACACTTCCAAAAGGTGTAGAACAGGAGGAGGTCAATCAAGGACACTGCAGCAGAACATCCAAACATTGGGTAGCTGCAGAGAATTTTATCTTCCTAGCAGCATGTGCTGGATAAGGCTTTGTGGGAGGAAAGATGACTTTGTCTACCATAATTCTTGCCTTCGATTCAGGAATATTTATGTACCGTAGCTCACATGATTTAGTGTCAGCTTCCATGGGATTTATAGGATTCATGCTAATGGCATCTCTTGCTATCTTTTTAACCCATTGGGCTTCCTGAAAAGGGGTTCCTATTTGCTACCTCACCAGAAATAAAAGTTGCATTTTTTTTCATTGCCAAAGTTCTAGTCAAAAGCATGAAAGGTCACCAGTTCGCTAGGTCCCATCTATTTATGCAATTAGACCCTGACAACTTTAATATGCCTTCTCTGAATGATGCCGTAGGAATCTTGAGGATGTGTCATTAAGGAATTCTTTGATTTTGATGCAAGTGAATCCCCTCCCAGACAACAAATCACATCCAGGTGCTTCCTGTGATTACGGCAATACTAGGATGGTATTGCATTCAAAAATCCAGCAAGACCCAGATTGGCATCACATGCAAATATCCTGTGAAAGGCAAATTTCTAAATAGGTTTAAGAAAGCCAATTTTCAGTATTGTACCCTGCAGGTGTAGAAGATTACTTAAGAGGTTTGACAAAGAATATACATGGACTGGATACTGAGACACACAAACTGCTTTAGTCTGATAATTGAGACATCTATCCAGCACAAGGTATTCTGAGCAGGCCTTGAAACAGGTTAGCTTTTGGGCCAATTTTACACAGCATAGATTAACCCCAAGTTTACCATCAGACCAACAATCAAGTAAGCAATACTCCAGTCAAGAAACTGCCAAAGAACCAACAGTAAACAACTCAACCAAAGTATCTAAGACCAACAACAACAACAATACTGACAGGGCAAGCCTCTAAAACAGGGGTGTCAAACTGGTGATGGGCTGATGTGTCACATGCAGGCCACACCCACCCCACCTCCACAAAGGGGAAAAACATTGTGAAATGTCATGACAGCAATGTGATGCCGCAAGTTTGACACCCGTGCTCTAAAATATAAAGCTTGACAGCAAACTTCACTTCTCACTAGCACTGATGACGTTACCTAGTTTGGGTGATGAAATGTCTGCAAGAAAACAAGCAAGCTCAGAGACCCCTCATCTCAATATTGAGCTACCAATATTTTCCTTTACTGGTTGCACAGCCCTCTATGTGCAGATTCCTAAGCTATCTTAGTTAACAGCTTGCTAAAAAATAATCTGCCACGTCTGATAGGCCAAAGCCAAATTCATCGGATGAGAGCTCCAAGGGAAGTTGACAAACATGATCTACGATGATTGTATCCAGCATCTGGTAATCAGAGTTGGTAAGTTTAACACTGTTCTTTTATGAGCCACTGAACAGAATTATCTTCCTGAAATTTACATCATTTAAAAAAGTCTTCCATGCCAATTGCCTTCCTAACATTTCAAGACTTAATACATTATGAATTGTTTTGTGCATCCTGAACTGCATGCTATTTATGAATATGAAAATTTTGATTCTTTTTCCCTGCTATTTATCATAATTGTATAAATCTGTTTGGTACTGCATATTGTTAAGAAAAAAGGACTAAGTTGTGTAAGCTTCCTTCACAGCTTGTTTGCTGTGTTATTGCAATGTCTTTTTCATTATCTTCTGTAAGACAGGCACAAGAGAATTCTACCAGAACCTGTTTAATTGTCAGAGTAAATGTACTTTTAATGATTGCGTAACTCTGTACCTTGTACTCTACACAGTGAGAAAGCAACATACAGACATTTAGAAGATGCAGCTTTTCAGGTAAGCAGTGATGGAAAGACTTTTAGTTGTTAATTACTGTATATTGGACTATAATAGAGCCGAGCTACATAAACTCCAACCCTTTGCTGACAGCTTAGTGTTCATCTGGATTTCTGCAGCCCTGTTCTGGTTGCCCTAAGCTACAGATATTTAAAAAGGCAATCCTACTATAGTCAGAGCAGAGTGTGCACTCATAGCTCTGAACTGGGGATAAATTCTACTGAACAGAATAGAATGTATTTCTGAGAAGAAAACACATAAAATGACAGGCATGTCTTGGATGCATTCCGTCTACAAACTATAACATAAAAATGGCATAATTAAGGCCAACACCTTGGGGATTTTGAAACCATCAAAGATTGGTGATAATATTTATGTAACTCATTGACTCAGCTCCTGATTTTATTGTCTCTACACCTTTGTATGTTTTTTTTAATGAGTTACATATGTCAGTGGGTTATTTCTTTCCTTCTGAAATAATACTGACAATTCTACCAATTTGTATTCAATACAAATGCTTTTATGTCACTTCAATCAAGAGACCAATACTAGGATATTATCCCCTAATAATTATCCTATTTGTTGTCCAGTATGTTTACCAGAGGTGGTATTCAGCAGGTTCTGATCAGTTCTGGAGAAGGGGTAGCGGAAATTTTGAGTAGTTTGGAGAACCAGCAAATACCACCTCTGACTGGAGATTTTAGAATATCCTTCCCCTGCCACTCCCACCAAGCCATGTCCACAGAACTGGTAGAAAAAAAAATGGAACCTCACCACTGATATTTACATGACCAAAGGAAATGAATTGTAAGATGATTCCCCCATCCCAAAGGCCAGAATTAGACAGAAAAAAAACATTGCCTTTATTACTATTTTTTATAGCTACATTATAGGTGGGATAGATTATATTTCCTTTCGGATAAATATAAGTTTATAGTAAAATAGATCTACCTCCTTTTTAATATGCCTACCATATTGTTCGCATTGAAAGATGTTGCCTCTTCTTTTTGTTTTGTTTAATGTGTACAAAGTGCACAATGTAGCTTCATCATTTATGCAGTGAATTTTTCCTAGTATGATCAGTTTCCTTGGCCAGATAAGCTTGCAATGATATCAAGTGTATTGGGAAACGTTAATGGGGACAAAGGTGAGGACAACGCGGGCTGCTACTCCAGGTAGTATAGTTCTGAGCTTAAAAAAACAAGCTTGATATCATCCTATTCTGTAGGAATACAGACAAGTCTCTTTTCAGTTCCTAATGCAATAGACAGACAGGAACACTAACTATCATACTCACAAATGGACACCTAACTATGTTACACAAAACTGGCTTAGTGTCATTAGTATGTATGCTCTGAAAATTATTCCAAGGTAAGATGTTCTGCTCTTTCAGGAGCCAGTCAAAATGTGACATGACTGATCTATTAAAAGAATCTCATTGGAGAGATGGAGAAAACAGCTAGCCACAAAAATAAGGACATTTGGATTAGGATCAATTTTTTTTTAATCCTGTTTATCTTATTTATATTTTGCATCTCTTGAGCTGCTATTTTCTTACCAAGGGTGCATTTTTTCTATCATAGCAAACAAGAGCTTATAGCAGGTTTTTTTCCCCAATCTTGGCAAGTGTGGACTTCAACACCCATAATTCCCCAGCCAGCAAGATTGAAAAAAAACTTAGAGGATGTTGAATAATGTGCCAGTCTACTACAATAGGATCAAAGAAGTCATGTCAAGGAATGAAGAAGAAGCCATTAGGGATAGTCTTTCTCTCTCTGATCATCAATTAATGAGATTTTCCGTTCTTGCTTGCATTTCTTCACATGTATCGGCTTCCCAGATCTGATATCGCTGGCATCCAATGAATTAAAAACCAAGCAGGGTTGAGTTACTTGCATGGGATAAAGAACCTACTTCCCTAGCAACCATTGTTGACTGAAAGCTAAAGGGCCAGGAGAATTCGGGGTGGGGGGGGGACGTTACTGGATCTGCTAAAATTTAACACAGGTACTGTAATGACAAGAAACATTTGTACGATTTTACAATACAGCAAAATCCTCTCCCACTCACTGAAAGGAAGGAAAGTTTACAACTGACTTAAATCATTAGTAAGCGATGACAAAAAAAGGGAAATGTAAAAAAAAGATGGAATATTTCACCAATGCTCTTTGATTGGTAGCTCAAGCAAGCTTTCTGGAAGCATTCAAGGAGGGACTTACATAGGAACCCTTTTAGATGAGAGGCCCAGCACTGGAGATGTTTCTTTGAAATGCAACTACTGTTCAGAAGACTAAATGAAATATCTGTTGTTATCTAAAACATGCATATGGGAATACCTAACACTGTGTGTGCAGGGAAAAAAGCAGGCAATGTTAGAAAGGTCACTTTTAAAATGTAATGTTGTGACTGCAGTTATTTGCAGAAGCAAAGCTCAAACATTTAAAAATTAACTAATTAACTGGTTTGGGTCTTTAACGAGCATAAATAATAAAATAGACAATACAGAATCATTCATTACCACAAAATCAGGTGATTGTTAAAGCGGACTTATAATAAATTTTAATGAAATTGTAAAATGCTTAAATCTGTAAAACTATAAAGTAGGTCACTCTATGAATCAGGGATACAATAAAGGTATAATGTAAAATAAGAACACTAGAGAACATATGAAGCTAGAAAACAGAAATAAGTAGAACTAGAAATCTAAAATTTATAAGGTAATTTTTTAAATGAACTAAAATACCCTAAAATAATACTTAGTCAAATTAAAATAATACACATTTTTAAAATTACAGTTCTAAATGGCAAAGAAACTGAGATCAAAATAGGATTTCTAGCCCAATTGGTCAGTAGCTTTGGTTTGGCCATTCTCACAGGAATACAAGCACCCTATAAAGGAGATCTTCATGTATGAATGTTCTCTCTTGCATTCCTGTCAAAATGGCAGCCCACGGGCCAGATGCATCACGCACAGGCCACGCCCACCCCAGCTCCACAAAGGAGAAAAAAGTGTCACAATAGGTCACATGACGACAACATGACATGGTGACTTTGACACCCATGCTCTAGCACAACGAAGTGGATGGTACTGAAATAAACAAAATGAAGGGCCTTCTGTGTGTTAGAGGCCTGTAACATATTTAGCAGATATTATTGTGTATTTTCAGTTTCACTACTAGAAGGATTTGGGACTCCAACCAGTCAGACTGATGCTCCTTATCCATTATAGATTGAATTAGGAGAGTTCTTACCTGGTCCTATCCCGTGGATCATAGGCAGTAGATAATCCAAGTAAAAATAACTTTTTCAATAACTGCATTTTTTTCTCATAAAGTTTGGCATCCATCTACAAACATTACTAGAGATAATCTTAACCAGATTAACCCTAACCCTTGCCTCAGCTTTTATCACACCAGCCTACAAACATTATTTAGTACTTGAGACCAAACAAGTGACTGAAAGACAGACCTTTAAAAAATGTATAATCTCCAGAGAAGGCAAGTCAGAAAAAGAGCTTCACCACATTCCAAATAAAAGTTATACCAAAGATCCGGCTTCAAAGTTTGAGAGTCATGGGGACATAATAGCTTCCTCTATCCCTAAAGATGTTTAAATGGCAGCAGAAGTACTCCTCTGATCGTTCTGGGCTACAAATGTTCTATAAGCCTCCCATGACCAGAAGGAAAGAAAATCATCCCCAGATATTTGAAGTGTGGCACTTGTTCAATTAAGTTTCCATTGATCTGCCACCAGTAGATCTTTAGTCTCTTGGCAGTTACAACAGTTTTAGTCTTTTTATTATTTATCTCCAGCTGATTCTCTTTGCTATACTGAATGAGGGCCCCCCAAGGCTCTTCTGGATCCTATGGGGATACTAGAAATAATTACCAGATTGCCTGTGTAAACTAAACTGGGAACATTTTCCTACTAATTTAGAGTTGTGGAAATTCAAATTATTCAGATTGTTCATTTCATTGTTTAAATAAAAATTAAATCAAAGTAAATCAAAGATACAACCTTCTCCAACAACTTTCTGGGCTACAGTAAATGTTTAATAAGTGCCCTTGAAGACTGCGTATGATTTTCCGGGAAGAACCACAATGCAAGTTGTACTTAATACTACACGCCCCCCCCCCCATAAATATTGTTCAGGAAATAAAATCAAATGCTGCTTTCATATCTGTAAAAGCTGCATATAAAGAAACTCATATTCTAAGATAAAATCTCAAATACAATAATGGCTAATAAAGGGAGTGACCCTCCCTAAAATCAGTCTGTCTCCCTGCAACAATATGTACTTGTTCAAGTCAGTCCCTCTATTTCCAGCATAAATGCCTAGCACAGAATATACTCAGTGGTGGGATTCAAAAAATTTTACTACCAGTTCTGTGGGTGTGGTGTGGCTTGGTGGGTTTGGCAGGGGAAAGATACTGCAAAATCTCCATTCCCTCCCTGTTATGTATGCAGGTTTGAAATGATTGGTTTAGTTTGAATTGTTCTTGCAAAGTGTTGGAAATGATTGGTTTAGAAAGTGCGGGAAAACCCTGCACTCTGATTGGCTGTCAGCTGCGGCTGCCGGCTATAAGTAGCAGCCGCAGCAAAGCCAGTTGGGTCCGTTCTGAGCTGTAGTCACTAATAAACAAAAGAGCTTGAAGCACTCCGCGTCTGTCTCTTCATGCAAACTTAACACTCCCCACCCCACTAACTTGCTTTCCAGCTCCATTCTCCTGTGCAGGGCAACCAAAGAAGACCCATTCGATCAGCTGGGACTTGGGAGACAGAGAATAGATGAGGCGGGGCCAGTCAGAGGTGGTATTTGCCAGTTCTCCAAACTACTCAAACTTTCCGCTACTGGTTCTCCAGAACTGGTCAGAACCTGCTGAATACCACCTCTAAATTTACAGTATCTTCACATACTGGTAAATTAAGGGTCAAGGATTGTTAATCTCCAAACTTTGAGGATTTGGTTGTATCAATATATATTAATAAGTATAATATTATAGCATTATGTTTACCAACTTTGGCGGTATTGTTTCCAGGCACATTCCAAGGCCTCAAATAGATAATCAAATCAAACCTCAACTGCTTTCACTGCCAGCCAATTAAATTGAATAAATCTGAATCCAGTTCAAGATTTCCATAGGCTATCATTCTTACAAAATTTACAAAAGGATCTGTCTTAAGCCTCTGGCAAAACACAACTATCCAACTGCTTTTAGCTATAGTTCAGGAGTTCTGAAACCATGTTATTCTCATTGCCTGAATGAAGTATGACATTCATACCTCCTGTCTTACATAGAAATAATTGCTTATATGTTGTCTACTTTTGCTTAAGGATGTTCCATGTAATCATTATTCATACGTTCAGTTTATATGCATTCTAACTGATAAGTTTGGGGGGGGGGATACATTTGGAATCAAACCATGATTTGAAATGACACCAATGCCAATATGAGTTAAAAATACCTGTACCAGTTAATAGCATGGCCCACATCTTTAAAAGATACCAAGGAGGTTATTGATTTCCTGTGGAGTGTCTTCCCCAATCCTTGCCTTAAGAACACAGAGGAGAGTAACTGTTCTCTCAGAAATGAATCTGTGTCATTCCTGATTGAGCTGGTTGAAGGAATTTCTTATTTTGTTGTTTTGCTGACTCAGGAGCAATAAACTCAACAGAGGCCCACTAGCTCTCATAGTTAAGTTCAGCTTCATTCTGAAACACTCCATATCCAAAAAAGCAATAACAAAATAGTGAAGCATAGTGTGGTCAGTGTTAGATTTGCATGAAGAGTCAGACGCGGAGTGTTTCAGTGAAGAGTTTGTTAGTGACTACAGCTCTTAACAGGCTCAATTTGGCTGGACTGCGCTGCTACTTATAGCCAGCAGCCGCAGTTGCCAGCCAATCAGAGTGCAGGGTTTTCCCGCACTATTTAAACCAATCATTTCTGACATTTTACAAGAACAGTTCAAACTTAACCAATGACATTCAAACCTGCATACATAACAGTCAGTAACATATGGAACACACTAACATCATTTTAAATGTAACGTGGAGCCTCGAAACGTCCATACTGACACCTTAACCTGTGCTCCTTAAGGATTTGACAACCAGTGCAGACCTTTCAGTATAAATATACTCCAGCTGCCATGTTTTTTTCACCGGGTCTGCAATTTCCAAAGACTTTTCAGAACTAAAAAAAAGGGGAAAAAAGCACATTGTAGGAGTTAAGATGCATTGTAAACTATGCCTGGAAATGTGATTCAGAAAGTGTTGTAGTTAATACACAAGCTGCAGTTGTGCAAATGTTTCCCTCACCATAGCTACCCTCTATACAGCGATTGACAGCTGGGGTCAAAAAGCACACGCACACACGCTGCAGACCAGCTGTTTCTAGGGGAGTGCAGACACTTCCAAAACTGGCTTCGTGTCAGTCCCTAAGTCCCACTTCTCCAATATACTTATACATATTTCATCTTGTTCTCTCTCATCCAGCTTATTACTGAGATTAATCAACACTCACGGGAACTGATGGTTTTCTTGGGATTAGATGGTAGGGGGCAATAAAGCTTAGTCTCATCAGCATACTGATAGCGGCCTACTCCAAAGAACCTCCCTCAGCACTTTCATGTAGATGTTAAAACAGGACAAGAGAATATAAAACCTTGTGGGATATTGTGTACCATCAATGATTTAGCTTTCAAGCAATAATCCCAGCACCATTTTTCCTTCTCTTTGTTGTTCTTTAAAAAAAAAACTTGTTTTAAGAAGTTAAACAAAATTCAAAATGCAAATTTAAACGAACCCTGAAGCAAATTCTTAGCCTCCAAATTAAAAAAATAAAATCAAACAGGGAATATAACACAACAAAATCCCCAGCATCATCTCACAATCCATCTTCTGCCTACAGAGTTAGGTGTATAAATAATTTATACTCCTAAAAGGTTAAGAATTGCAAGCCTGAAGAAACAGACAAAAACAGGGAGCTACAAAATAAACAAGAAGAGACCGACAGATAGTTTTGCAGTCTGCTGGCAAACTTTACAGCGACTAGATCAGGGCAAGGAAGACCTGGTTCTGGGCACCACCCACCCTTATAGGTGTGCATTCCACCATTTTTTTAAAAAACATGCTCCAATGCAAGCATGCAAGGTCAACACCACAAACATAGGTTTTCACCCCATAGGATAGGACTGTAATGTGGGGGGGAGGGAACCAACTTATTCTCCAAAGCACCTGAAAGCAGGACAAGAAACAATGGATGGAAACTAATCAAGAAGAGAAGCAACCTGGAATTAAGGAGAAACTTCCTAACAATTAACCAGTGGGACAGCTTGCCTTCAGAAGTTGTGGGTGCTTCATCACTGGAGGTTTTTAAGAAGAGTCTAGACAGTCGCTTGTCTGAAATGGTGTAGGACACGGGTGTCAAACTTGCTGCGTCTTGTTGCCATCATGTGACGTTTCATGATATTTTTCCCATTCACGGAGCTGGGATGGGCAAGGCCTGCACATGATGCATCCGGCCTGCGGGCTGCCAGTTTGACACCCCTGGTGTAAGGTCTTCTGCTTGAGTAGGGGGTTGGACTAGAAGATCTACAAGGTCCCTTCCAGCTCTATTCTGTACAATTAGCACAGCCCACCCCCCCAAGGCTGTGTGCTTTCTCCACTTCTCCCTGTATACCAATGACTGCATCTCAAACGATCCAGGAGGTTGTACAACTTGCCTGGTCATGTAACCAGAACAATCTGGAACTGAACACACTCAAAACCATAGAAATAGTGGTAGACCATAGGAGAAACCCTCCCATACTACACTTCTTAAAATACTAGACAACAAAGTATCAACAGTAGAGACCTTCAAATTTCTAGGTTCTATCATATCACAAGACTTAAAATGGACACCTAACATCAAAAACGTCATCAAAAAAGCACATCAAAGAATGTTCTTTCTGCGCCAACTCAGAAAGCTCAAACTGCCCAAGGAGCTGCTGATACAGTTCTACAGAGGAATTATTGAGTCTGTCATCTGCACCTCTATAACTGTCTAGTTTGGTTCTGCAACCCAACAGGACAGACACAGATTTCACAGGATAATTAGGACTGTAGAAAAAACAATTACTACCAACCAGCCTTCCATCGAGGACCTGTATACTGCACGAGTCAAAAAGAGGGTTGTGAAAATATTTACAGACCCCTCACATCCCAGACATAAACTGCTTCAACTCCTTCCGTCAAAATGACGCTATAGAGCACTGCAGACCAGAACAACTAGACACAAGGACAGTTTTTTCCCAAAAGCCATCACTCTGCTCAACAAATAATTCCCTCAACACTGTTCAACTATTACAAAATCTGCACTACTATTACTGTCAATCTTCTCATCACTCCTTATCACCCATCCCCTCCCACTTGTGATTGTAGGACTGTAACTTTGTCGCTTGTATTCTTACATCTATATTGACTGTTTCCTAGAATGATTGGATTGCTTATTGTACCCTATGACTATTAAGTGTTGTACCTTATGATCCTTGACTCTTGATGAATGTATTTTTCTTTTATGTATACTGAGAACATTTGCACCAAGACAAATTCCTTGTGTGTCCAATCACATTGGGCCAATAAAGAATTCCATTCTATTCTATTCTATCTATTCTATTCTGATTGACTGATTGATTGCTGGAATTTCCCCTTATATGTCAAAATATACTTTTCCCCATTACTTGCAAAAATTATCTGGGTTTTAAGCTAATTTCCCCCTTCCTGATTCCTAGATGATCTGACAGTTTTATCTTCCTTCAGGTCAGCTTCATCTTCCAGTAACGTTAGCAGTTAAGGGAAGCTTTCTTGTTGAGGAACAAATATTCAGCAAATGTTCACATCAGATTAACAGTACCCTTTAAGAAGCTAAGTTGCCAGCCAAAATACTACAGGTACCAGCTTCTTTGCTAGCTCTCGCTTTTAACTATGACTCAAGAATAAGATCTGTTGGGAAAAAAAATGCAAAAATGCTACTGCCATCTTTTTAAAGCAGATATTGCCATTTTGCCTTCGAGAAAAGCTTCAGAGTTTTGAATCTCTATACGTAATTCACCTATCTGGGACATCAATCCATTATTGAAATCAGCTTTTTAGTGAATAGAAATTTATTACTGGAAGCTGCTTTGGGGAGAATATTGTTAACCTAAAAGGTATCTGTATAAATTATACTGCTGCCATTTCTGAGCAAATGTACTAAAATATTCTCTTAAAGGAATGGGGACACTCTAGCCTTCAGCAGAAGAAATGTCCAGTACAAAGAGATGGGGTAAAAGAGTAAAGATGCAGGCCAGGATGATGTGATCAAACTTCCACCTGTTGTGTATTTGTTTCCCACAAACAATACATATGAAAGCTGACTAGATGACTTTGGGCCAGTCACTCTCTCTCAATCCAAACCAACTCAGAAGGTTTTTATGGGGAAAAAGGGGGAAGGAAGGTTTAGATTGTACCAAATCCTAGATCCAAGCTTAGAAAAGACAAGATGGACCAAGAGAAAAGGATGAGGAAGGAACACGCAAATAAGCAGAGGACATCATCTATCTCCAGTCTTCAACACAGTCCTTTCAACAGTTCCAAGAAGGCTCCACACTCATTTGCACTACTCAGGTGATCCTGACTACAGATAAACATCCAGGTGGCTTCAACGTCTCTCTAAAACATGGGTATCAAACTCACCATGTCACATTGCCATCATGTGATGTATCACAATGTTTTTCCCTTCACTGAGCTGGGGTGGGCATGGTCTGTGCATGATGCATCCAGCCCAGGGGGCACCAGTTTGACACCCCTGTTCTAAAAAGAATGCAAATGACCAGTTGTCTGCAAGGTGTATACATCCTTCCATTCCCCACCATCCAGTCAGAGATGAAGAAGTTTTTTTGGATGAGAAGCTTCAAAAGAAAACACAAGAAAGTCCAGTTGCCTCTTGAAAAAGCACCTTTGGGACAACCATGACCTGGATGACTGAGAATCTCTATAGACAAGCAGAGAACCAGGACTGTTGGCTTCCATTCCATTACTAATGACCTCAGAAGCAAGCCTCTTGTTTATTTTATTGCAGCAAAATTTTACTCCAGTATTGTAGCTGCCAATCTGCTCACTCTCCATTCTGCAATCTGAGCAGGCCTTTATTGTAGTATTAACATTTTTCGTACATCATATTCTTCTAAAGGGGGAAATAATTAGGATTTTTATTATTCAATTTCTATAGCCATCCATCTCAACCAATAATTCTGGTTTTACATCAATAACAGAGCAGGCTTTAGCTCAGAGTTAGCTGAAGCACATATACATTTAAGTTTTCAGTTCCTGCAAGAAAGTTTAATATACCACATGGAACCACTTTGTCTACGCTTTCAAGGAGAATTTGAAATGCTATGGAAGCTTCCCATATTGAAGATAGACTATATACAATGCGCAGAGACTGTGTTCCATGAAATGAGCAACGTACCAAAGAGCTTAACTTGGTTTGACTCCATCAGTTTTGGTCTTTTACAAAGGCTGCCAAGGTCAACAGAAACTCTGCATTTGAGGGAAAAGAATTATGAGCTAAGTAAACATTCCCTCAGTTTCTCAGCAGATGCAGTAATTTGCCACTTACAAAGCCAGGCTTTTTACTCTGTAAATCTCCAAATTCTTCTTTTAAAGAAACCATAAACCACTTGATTTTCTTGTCTGCCAAAGAAAAACTGAGCAGGTCTTTGGACCTTAACCTTTCAGAACATGAAGCACATGTTACTTCAACCAGAGAGAGATGTACAGTTTGAAGATTAAATAGTGTTCATAAAGCATGAAGGATGTTCAAAATGTAAGGGCAAAATGCTTGTTTGTCTGCTGTAGTAGCCCCTAAACTCCACTTCTGACACTTGCCTATTTTTGTCACTCTCCCTCTATTAGTTGATGCTAATGAGTGACATACTTCTCTTCCACCTTTGAAAAGTGTCACCTGCTAATTTCTGTAAGTCAAGCATAGAGGCTACACAGAGCTGAGTTTTTCAGGTAAGCTAAAAGCCTTACAAAATAGATAGGCAATGCATGGTTCCTCAGATGTTGCTGATCTCCTGTTTTCATGAGCCAATACCAGCAGAGCTAGAGTTGCAGCCTAACAATATTTGATGACCCAGTGTTGCCAATTCTTGCTTTAAAGGAACAATACACAAAGGTGAATGGTTCCTGCTGCTAAAGCAGTCATTCACTTGACTTCTTTTTCTGATTGAGAAAAATAACCCTTGTGGGAGTTTAGATTTCTCCAAAGAAGGAGAGAAAAGGAAGCCTTGTGCAATTATATCCTTAGGACTTTCTTACAACTGGGTAGCAGAGATAGTCCTGGTTTAATATGGGTTTATTCAGTGACTGTTCAAAATTATGATGGTGCTGAATGCATTACAGAGTCTTTGTACTTGTAGCTATTTGCCACACAGTCATATGATCTCACGATTGGTTGTTTGGCAACCAGCTCCCAATGTTTCAGTGGCCCCATATCATGTAATCACCATTTGCCACATTCATTACCAGCTTCTGACAAGCAAAGTCAATGAGGAAGCTGGCCATAAATTGCAAATGGTGATCACATGACCACAGGGTGCTGCAACCATGCAAGATTCACTTAACAATGGCAGTTGGGACTGCTGGAACTGCTCTCATAAGTTGACACGATCTCATGAAATTGCACTTTATGACTGTGTCTCTTAGCGATGGAGTTCCTGGTCACAATCACTGTCAGTAAGTGAGGACTACCTGTAGTGAAACCTGATGAATTCCAAAGCTAGACGAAACAACAGTAGATTATCACGAAGAGATCACCTTTTCCCATGTTAATGAATGTAAAAGCTCTCAAAAGAGCCAAAGAGAAGGGATTCCAATCCTAATGTAAAGTAAAGGCAGATTGATATTGGGGTGAAGAGTTCTTCAAGGAACTTGGTCTCAAGCTTAAATTGCCTTAAAATACTGGCCAGGATTTTGGCTTGGACTTGGAAATGCCCTGATAACCAAGGCAGTCTAGAGATCACATATTCCAATTGCCTCTCCTCTATCAAAGTTCAGCCAGCAGCATGTTGAAGCAGCAGGAGCTAAAATGTAACCTGGAAACATAGGTGTCCTTGCATGGGATGGGGTTAACAAGATGATGACAGTGCATTGTGTTGCAAGTTTTCCCCCTTTTGTTTGTCATAATAGACATGTTCAAAAGGAGTCCTCCATTCTGAAGCATCATCCACCATGTTACTGATTTTAACTCCTCTCTGATCATGCATGTGCCTAGACACAAGCTACAGATAACTATAGATTATATATAAGATCCATCCCCTTATTAATGGTGCCGATGAAGAGTGTGCTCCAAAAATAGATGCAAGTGCAAGCTTTGCACCAACAACAGAAAATGCAGAGATGTTAAAACAAAATCTCTTTCAAAGATATATTGCCTCTAAATAGGATGACTGGTTTTGTTATACCAAAGGACGGGGTCCCCAGCTATGCTGGCTGGAGATTTCTGGGAGTTGAAGTCCACAAATCTTAAAGTTGCCAAGTTTGGAGACATCTGCCAAAGGAGGTCACCCAAATATGCTGCACTTGATCTTTCATGTTGGGGTTGTCTTAAGATAACTATTGCACCCTGCAGGTGGCAGACAGATGTCATGTGACAATAGAATGATTCATTACAAGGCTTGGTCTCATCCACACTGTGATTCAGTTCTTCTTTTATTAGGAGTCAGCTTTTCAGAAAACTACCTTTTCAGGTACTCATGGAGCAGTGCAAGGCAATGCTTGGTTTACACACCCCATTTTCTGTCAACAACAGAGAGTTCTCTACAGTGACCCCATTTTACAACTCACTTTCCTTCACCCCTGTGAAACTCTCTGCAGGGATATATTGCAACTAAATACCCCATCCAAGGTTTTTCCTGCCTCCTTTTCCTAACATAGCAGTTATCTTGCTGTCCTTCTCTTCAGGGCAGCTAAAGACTCACAAAGTTGTTAAGCCTTCCCCAAACTGGACCCTTCCACTTGCCCTAGACTCCAATCCGCATAGTCTCATCCCTTTGTGTGATGACCCGGAGTGTGGCATAAAGGCAACACAGTCAAATAATAAGAGTCCCTTTATTATCTCCAACTTTGCCCCCAATGTCTAGGTTACCTTCTGGCTGGAGAAAAACTCTCCCAGGAACAGCCTTTGACTGCAGAAAATTAAGTCCAAAACATGATCATCAACACAAACTGTAATTTTCAGTCCAAACAAGCCAAACTGAAGTAATTAGTTTGGCAGGGCAGGAGCAAGAATTTCAGACTTGAAGGCACAGCAAAACTCACACAGTTGGGAAGATGCCAGGAACCCAGATAAGCCATGACAGCACAAGATAAAGTCACATTTGCTTCCAGTAGCCTGTCACACACAGCCTGCCTTTTTTATAAACTATCTTCCCAGCTGTGGCTAATGAAGGGAATCAGGGCCCTTTCCTCCCCTGTAAGCCACGCAACCCATGTTGCTCTCTTCTCTGTTCTTCCCTGCATACCCTGGGATGAAGAGGGGATGGGCCTGAGTCTTCCTCTGAACTGTCTTTCCCTTGTTCTGCCTCTTCCCTGCTCTGCCCAGCCGGACTTTGCCCTTCCCTAGTTTCCTCCACAGCCAACAGAGCCACATTCCCACTCCCTGTCAGCTGTTTGGCTTCCTCCTTGGATTCAGACTTTGATAGGGGCATGACACTTTGGGATAGCACCAAGTTGGGAAAGAACACATGTCTTTCATCTATCCATACATTTTATGTAGACAGCAAAAGTTGTCTGCTCTAAAGAAATTCAGGAAGCTTGATTTTTGGGGGTCGTAATGCTAGGAGAAGCCACGTCAGTAGAGTTACTCATCACAGTGTACAATCCAAACAGTTCTGTGCCAGTCTTATCTGTCTTCTCCTATTTCCTGTCTTCTGTCCTCCCTTCAAGTTAGACAATTAGTGACTCAGCAGAATCAAAACTTTATTGGCCGTTAATAGGGAGATTTTTTTTTTAGGCCTCTGTATCTACATAGTGTCCCCTATTGTTCTTTCTTGACTTTTTGGAATATATTCCTATTGGATGAAACTGATTTTCATATTTTCAATTGACTTCCTAATTTTTTATTAAGAACTGCCCATAGAAGCTGCAAGCTCAGACCTATCAAACTGGCAGCCCACGGGCCAGATGCATCATGTGCAGGCCACGCCCACCCCAATTCCACAAAGGCAAAAAACATCATGATTCATCATATGTCACGTGACAAAATCAAGTTTGACACCCATGTTCTAGCTGATAGATTGAGGCACAGTATCATTCTTCCTTCATGAGTCATACTCACACCACATATATAAGGGCCTTGGTGGCTCAGGCTGTTAATTGCCAGCACTTCGAATCCCACCAGGCTCAAGGTTGACTCAGCCTTCCATCCTCTCGGGGTAGGTAAATTGAGGACCCAAGATTGTTGGGGCAATTAGCTGACCTTGTAAAAATGCCGCTTAGTAATAAGCAGGCATATACAATGGAATGAAGGCTATTGCTGAGTACACTGGGTTGTATCCCAAAAATTGTAAGCCACCCTGAGTCTCCGGAGAAGGGCGGCATATAAATGTAATTAAAAATAAAAATTAAAAAAAATTAAAAAATTAAAAAATAAAATAAATATAATATTGAACATATTGATTAAGGTGGTCTAAAATCTAAAGAAGAACATCATTACTAAAGTGTAGCCATTAATCTTATAAATACCACCCAAAGCTTTATCTCTACTTAGCTCCAAAATAGCTGCTTGCATTTTGTTTTGAGTAGTAGAATCTTTTGATTTGTTTTTGAAAGACTTTCAGATGCTTTTGAGTGTGATATGATTTTCCTGTCATAATTAGCACTCACAAATGCTCCTGCAGAATCAGAACTAACCATCTTTAGATTATTGGCCTAGACAGCTTCTTGATCTTATAAAACCCAAATCAGTGGGCAGGTTTTAAAGAACTGTTTATATTAATTAGATATGACTCCTTTAAAAGTGTTCCCATTGGTGAAACCTAAGTACCAAAACAGGAAAAACAGGGTGGATAACTTAATCCTTCCTGAAGTTCCTATTTTATTCAGTGATTAGACTTTCTAGCTCGATAGATGAGTCATAATCTAGCAATGGGGGACACCAGTTTGCCTAAGTCAAAGAACATTATATAATGCTGATAACAATAGCCATGGGGATGAATCCAGGCATTTCCTATTTAAGAGCTGACCATATACACCATAAAGGTATGTCTCGCCTTTTAGCAGCTGTAAAGAATCTCTGGGAGGAAATCCTGCAGAGATCAGCATGCTAGCAAAGCATTATTTCTGTCTAACTGTCCCCTCCTCCCATAATCCCTTGAATATTGTGCCAAATGGAAACATAAAGTGATGTCCCAGTAACCATGCTTAGCAGACAGAGAATTGCAACCAAATGGGAGGACTAAGGAACCAGAGGACGGGGCTGAATCGAGTACTTTGAAATTTTAAAAAATCTTGGATGATTTTTTCAAATGGAATAACTAACAGTGTATTATTCACCTTCAAATACTAAGTAAACATAGGTAATGACTACTTAATGTCCATGAAGATTTTTTAAAAAAATAAACCACCTTCATCTAACAAAAAGAGCATATTATGATGCATGCTCAGTGGAATCTCAAGCTTTGCAAAAAATAGATCAAATGTTGATAGAAAACTATATTAAGGAGGCAAAAATCAGCTATAAGTCCAAAGAGAACTGGATGTGCTTAAAGCTCAAAAAATGCTGTCTCTGAATGGGGGAAAACAGGAGTTCAACAAAATGATTTGGAGTTTCCCAGGTTATCAAGGATGGTTCCAGGCTGCAATAATTTCTTGCAGACCTTTCCAGCAAAAGAATATTAACCTTTTATGTAAGCGCGTTGTTACTTCTCTAAAGGCAAAGCTTATCTTTACTGGGTATGTGGTCAGCTCTTAAATAGAAAAATCGGACATTAACAACATCTATAGACTATGCAAAATAGACAATCAACCAGCCCAAAAGAGAAAAAGACTTCAATGCCTCTCCACCAGAAACCTCTCCACCAGATCAGCATAGATTAACTCCAAGATCAAATTCAGACCAACAACCAAGCAAGCAATATCCCAATCAAGAAACAACCAAAGAGCCATTAGTAAACAGCCCAACCAAAGAATCTCTAAGACTCCCACCACTCACACAGACAGGCAAGACATCAGAATATAAACTGACAGCAAACAGCACTCCTTACTAGCACTGATGAGGTTATCTAGTTAGGGTAATGAAACGTCTGGAAGAAAACAAGTTCAGAGAGCACCAAGGACCTCTCAGAATAGGAAATGCCTGAATTCATCCCATGGCTAATGCAGATAAAACCCAATTCTCACATGTTCTATACTACCTGACAGTCAACTTCAGTCTTAATGGATCTCATTCTCAGGAGGTTTCAGTATTGATTGTAATTATTGTATGTCGTTTCTCCCAACTTCCTACTTTTTGCTAAATGGCTCTTCTCACTTCTGTATAAAACTGTCATCCAAGTATGATTATTTTCAAGATCCTTCTATTCCCAGTGCTGTTGCCCAATAATACAATTGATGATAGATTTTCCACAGTAGCCCAAGACAAAACTCATGACCACATTCTGAATAACCATTTATACACTGCATAAAAGATGGTGTCCCCTGCATTATGGTAGCATTTTAATAATACAAGATGTTTGTATTCAGGTTTAATTCACTTGGAGTGTTGTTACTATCACAATATGGATTAAAATTGCTACTCTACATCAGGAGCAATGAAAAATACCCAGCTATTCAATCCTCATAGTCATTCAACTACTTAACAGCAATGATTGTATAAACAGAAGTGCAATTATGATTAATTTAAAAAGCCTATCCGAATGAAGCATTATTTGAGAATCGTCCATTTTCACTGATAAACCTTTGCCACCTACAGGACCAACCTTACCATTAGACAGAGGAAACGAGGTAAACAGTTAAGCTAGCTTCTCACCATGCAGTGAAATATTTCTGAATGAATGAGGTAGTTTATTGAAAGAACAAACAAAGCCCAGGGTTGGTGTCAGAAACTCTTAACAGAAGGGAAGTCATTGGCAAAGAAAATTGCTTTATTCTGAATCAAACCATTCTCCCCTATAATTTAATATTGTCTGCTAGCAGTGACTCCTCAGATGGCAATCTTTCTAGCCCAACTGGAGATGTGAGTGATCAGACTTGCCACCAGTTCACATGGAAAGGATATGATCTAACATAAAATGACAACCTACCCAGTGCAGTCATTGAGCATGGAAGCTGGGCACACCAAGGTAGAAAACTACGAGTGAATTTGCTGGATCACAAGGGTTTCTAGCCTCGTTGCCACTGAAAAGCTGCTGAAAGAACAGCAGGCATCACACTGTCTCTGGTGTACTAAACTGTGTGCAATGCATGCCCAAGATAGCTTTTCCATGACCTGCCAGAGCAATAGCGACTACAGTCCTGAGGCTAGCAGGAAATGGCTGTTGGCAAGCACCTTTACTTTTTCCTCCATTCCTTTTTCTTTGTGAGGGCATTCAGTCATAATTTCAGATTTGATTTAAACAATTATAGAGTGGGAGGACGTACATTACCAATCCAGATTAAGATGAACAGTTTCCTCCCCTGCAACCACACATATGCTTTCCATAACACATTTCCCCTACCCACTCACCCACATTCTCTGCCTTTTTGTTCTTCTGCTTTTATGTCAGCATGTCCCTTTCATTCATGTTGGGGATCCACACAATAAAAGGTAAGTGCCATATAGGTAACCATCAAGAAGTCTTCTTGCCTTTAAAGCTTTGTATTATGGACACAACAGCTTTCTTCTGTGATTTCCTAATGAATTTCAGCTAGTTTTATAGCAGATACAAGTAGCAAGTAAAGTCACCTATTCCAGATTGCTACACCTAATCATTGGCAAGGACAAAGCCCTTTGAAAATCAGTCACTGGCTTTTCCATTTCATGACCAGAGGTTGTCAAGACACTTTAGAAAAACCTGCCAATTACATCTCCAAGACAAGCAATTTTGTCACTGATGTACAGTAAGAAGCAACAGTTCAAAAAGGTCTCCTCTGCCTGTGGTTTTAAACAAAAACACATACCAATTCACATTCTTAATAAGAAAGTTTCTTACAGGTACTTTCAATGAACAAACACTTTTATTTCAAAAAAAATTATTGGTTTAAAAAAAGAGTAAAACCAAGATCGTGAGATGGAATAATATAGGTAAGCTTTCTATATCAGGGGTTGCCAACCTTTTAGACCTCAGGGTCCACTAAACTCATAATTTTGAATCCCGCAGACCACTAATATGAATTTTGACTGATGTTGGCTTGCTGATGTTTTCCCAGGGTCTCTGCAGAAAGTAGCAGAGACCCTGAGAAAATCCCAAAAAAAGTTTGCAGGAAAATTCCCCACCTCATTTTCCTACTGATTGGTCATTCTTTATTTGGGATTGCAAGATACCATCTCTCCAGCTCCGTTCTCAGGGAGGGAGAGAGGCAGACAGACAGATAGACAGACTCTTTTTGTTTCATGCAAAGAAAGCAGCAGAAGCAGCAAAAGACTTTCTTTCCCTGCCCCAAACTCCACCAGAAATGAGTCTTTGTGAGACTTGTCGCATCGGCACAGCCTCTTGGAGCAGGATGCCTTGCAGGGTCCCAAAGACTCATTTCTGGCGGAGTTTGCGTGCAGCCAAAAGCAGAAGAAGAAAGAAGCAGAAAGCAGCAGCCTGTTGGCAAGGCCAGGTGCATCGGGTGAGTGGGGCAAACTCCCCCACTCCTCCCTTTCCCCCCTCCCCTCACTACCTCATGTTGTTCGCAATACAAGCAATGCAAGCCTTGTGTTCCCGTGGGCCATGTGGGTGGTGCAGCCTTGTGTTCCTGCGCAGCCTGGATTAATTGCTTTGGGGGGTGCTTTGGAGGTGACATTTCTCAGCAGAGCACCAAAATTTTCTTGTGGTCCACCAGTGGTCCCTGGCCCACTGGTTGGCGACCACTGTTCTATATCACATGTATGTATTATGTGAATATTGTGCCCTTCAAGTCAATGTTGTCTCCTGGTTACTACGTAGACTAGTCCCTGCAGTTTTCTCAGCAATTTATTTTTTGGAAAGTGGCTTGCCTTTGCATGCTTCCTAGGTGTCATGCACACACGACACACGTGCCAGCCAGCACAGCTCCAGACCACGGAAGAGGCGGACACACCGGTTTGGGGATTCTGCAAATCAGAGGCGCGTCGTTGCTGCTGCCCATGCCAGATGACAACATGGGTGGTGACCAAGTGACAGCAACGATCTTGATAGATACACGGGGGGGGTGTTTTGTGTAGAATGGGATATTGCAGAGAAGCTGTTGGTGTTAGGATGGGGTTTTTTGAAGTAACGGGGGTGGTTTAAATAACGAGATAATGAAGCATAGTACTTACTTATAATGAGGGAATAAGTAAGGAGCTCCAGATATTAACTCCGTTGACGTAATTGGATAATAAGTGGTTGTAAGGGGAAGTATGCATAAATACAGGACCATATTTAACCTAAGTTAGAGCTGACTTTATTTATTTTGCTTCACTGTTTGCTGGTGTCCTTGCAAGAAAATGATTAAACCAACTTACAAAACTTTGAAAGACTCGGTTTTCTCTTATCGACGCAGCAGACCCAGAGGGCGGTTGAGACTAGGGCTGAGAGACAGCTTGCTTTATGCCTAAGGCAGACTAGAAATCATGATCTCTGAGATTCAAGCCTGGTGCTTTAACCACTACACCAATCTGACTCCCTTTCTATACCATGATGTCATTTAAAGTAGAGTTAGAGTAAAATTTCAATCTTCCCAGACAGAATAACCAAGAGTGGATAATCAAATACATCTAGACCACTTTCAGGTTAGTTTAGATTCTAATCTTGCCTACTAAGAAAATACTATAGGAGGAACTTCCCAAAACATGTTATTTTTTTCCTCAGTCACACGTTTACAAAAACAGCAATATTTTCTAATTGGAGTCCCAAGCAATTTCCAAAAATAATCTCTTCATTTGAAGGTGTCCACTATGGTTTGAGCAAAATGGCTATTCCTCATCTCTCAGAGTTCTAAATCCACCAGAGACTGCTGTCTTGCAGTCTCTGCATGAGGAGCAACTGTCTGGAGCAGTTGTGAGTGATCTCAAGTCCTTTCCTAGTTTGGAGAGAAGTTATGAAGAGGCAGTCTTTTCATCCTATATATTAGCTGCCTGGCAGTATGGGGAGGTACTAGCTTTTAGTGATGTTTACCACCTTATGCTGCGATTAGGTGATGATCTCCTGCCACTGGTGACATCGAGAAAAGGGACAGTGGCAAACTCAAAGGCCTTATTTATTTCTGTCTACCCGAAATCTGATCATCACAATCCTATGGCAAGACAGAATAGAGGTGATAGAAGAAAAGAATCAAATGCTATAGTAGTATAGTTTTCTACTTTCGTTTTATCTAATTTTACCTGTTTTGAGTAATTATTGTAATTAATTAAGAACTAGACATTGTTAGCAGTCTTCTGCAAATTTTCTCCCAGAAATATATCAGTAAGTCCTAATTTACTTTCCGGCCATCTCTATTATTTCAATCTGCCTTCCCTTGGGGGGGGCATTGGGTTTGGCCCAGGAATTCATGGACTCCATGGGGACCATGGGCCTGACCCAGTTAATTCAAGGCCTGACTCACGAGGGGGGAAACACTCTCGACCGGTTTTGTCTCGGAACAGTGGCGTAGTGATATAGGGCAGGCGAGTTGTACAACACTGCCCGTCCCATGGTCTGATCACTATCTCCTGCGGCTGGTCTTCCAACAGGCTGCCCCCCACTGCTGGGATGAGGAGCCACTTAGATGGTTCTGCCCCAGACGCCTAATGGACCCTGAAAGGTTCCAGGCGGAACTGGGGTTTTTCCCCATTTCCCTTGCCCACAACTCTGCCGAGGACCTGGCGGCTGCTTGGCAGCAGGCTGCTGAGGCTGCCCTCGACAGGGTTGTCCCCATGCGTCCCCTCACACGCCATGGATCCCGGGTAGCTCCTTGGTATACTGAGGAGCTCCGGGAGATGAAGCACCGTCGGAGGGGTTTAGAAAGCAGATGGAGGGCCACCCGCTCCCAAGCCAATCGAGCCCAGTTAAGAGCCCATATAAGGACTTACCTGGTAGCTATGGGGGTGGCGAGAAGGTCTTATCTCTCCACCCTCATAGCGTCCACAGATAACTGCCCAGCCACCCTGTTTAGGGCCACCCGCTCCCTCTTACATCTGGGGGAGGTGGTGGACCCTCCCCGGGGAAGGGCTGAGGAATTTGGTCAATATCTGTCGGATAAGATCGTGTGGATTCGGGGGGTTGTGCTCCACCTTGCAGTGGTCTGAGGATCGTGGTGCAAGTAGTCTGGCTGATGTGATCTGGGCTGAGTTCGACCCTGTTTCCGAGGATGAAGTGGACAGGATTATGCAGCATCTGAGTTCCACCACATGTTTGTTGGACCCGTGCCCTTCCTGGCTGGCTTATGCCACCAGGGAGGTCACCTGCGGTTGGCTCGGGCAGTGGTCAATGCTTCGTTAAAGGAAGGTGTCTTTCCCTCCACCTTGAAAGAGGCGGTGGTGAGGCCCCTCCTGAAGAAGCCTGCCCTGGACCCGACCGTGTTAGACAACTTCCGTCCAGTCTCCAACCTTCGTTTTTGAAGGTTGTTGAGATGTGGTGGCTCAGCAGTTTCCACTTTTCCTGGATGAAGCAGACTACCTAGATCCATACCAATCGGGCTTCCGGCCTGGTTTCAGCAGGCGGCATTGGTCGCACTGATGGATGATCTCTGGAGGACCGGGACAGGGGTTTTCCTCTGTCCTGGTCCTATTAGACCTCTCAGCGGCTTTTGATACCATCGACCATGGTATCCTTTTACGACGCCTCGAGGGGCTGGGAGTGGGGGGCACTGTTCTTGGTGGCTCTCCTCCTACCTCTCTGGGCGGTGCATCGGTGTTGTCAGGGGACAGAGGTCAGCCCCAAGGGTGCTCACTTGTGGGGTCCCTCAGGGGTTGGTCCTCTCCCCCCTTTTATTTAATATCTACATGAAACCGCGATCATTCGTGGTTTTGGGGTGAGGTATCACCAGTATGCTGATGATACCCAGTTATACATCTCCACCCCAAACCAAATCAGTGATGCCCTCTCCATGATGACTCGCTGTCTGGATGCGGTACGGATCTGGATGGACGGAAACATGCTTCGGCTCAACCCGGCCAAGACTGAGTGGCTGTACATACCGGCATCTCGGTCCAGTCAAGAGTGTCCATCGTTGACCATAGGGAGTGGTGTTGCCCCTGTGGATAGGGCATGGAACCTGGGGTCCTCCTGGCGCGCGGCTCCAGTTGGAGGAGCAGGTGGGGCCGTCGCCAGGGGGCCTTTGCCCAGGTCGGCTGGTTCGCCAGCTTCACCCATTTCTGGACCGAGATGCCCCTGCATACAGTCACTCATGCCCTTGTTACCTCGACTTGACTACTGCAATGCTCTCTATTTAGGACTGCCCTTGCACACCATCCGGAGGTTGCAGCTGGTGCAGAATGCTGCCGCGGGTTGTGATGGGAGTTACCCGATTCTCCCATATTACCCCCTCCTGCGCGGCTTGCATTGGTTGCGATTGCGCTCGGGTGAGGTTCAAGGTTTTGGCTTTAACATTCAAAGTCCTACACGACATGGGTCCACAATATTTAAGGGGCCTCCTACCAATATCGGGACCAACCACCCTGCGGGCACACAGGCAGGGGCTCCTCGGGGTCCGTCGGCAAGCCAATGTCGCTGGCGGTCCCCGACAGCGAGCCTACTCTGTGGCGGCCCCGACTTATGGAATCAACTGCCTCTGGACCTCCGCCTGGCCCCTGACCTCCGCACCTTCTGCCACGATTTGAAGACCTGGCTATTTGACCAAGTCGGGCTGTGATTACCTTACCGGGGGCATGGGACAGTTTTAATTTTTAATTCGGTTTTATTGGACCTTATAGTGATTTAATTTCTTTTTAATTATTTATTGTATTTGTATGTTTTAACTGTGAGCGAGTCTTCGGAGATGGGGCGGTGTATTAGTCCAATAAAATAAATAAATAAATAAATATTGTAAAGGGTCAGCACAGATGATCAGCTGCTAGGGAACATTAACTGTTCAAAGTAAGTGTGCAGGAAAACCTACTCCCCCACATAAATCTGTATAGAAATATCATGCAAGACCTTTGGTAGTGTTAAATTCCCTGGTCCAGATAAATAATGATTCACTGTTCACATACACTGCTTTTCTGATCAAATCTTGCATTTAGATCAAAAGGGTTTGGGGTTTTTGTGTGTGTATATAACTGTATGCCTTTTTATATGGCTATATTATTTCCCCTCTCATTACTACCAGATGGTATGGGGTAGCTTGCAGTACTGCTCAGGGCCACTGAATTTTAATCAGGCACTGAGGATGGTGTTCACATGTAGAATTTTGCCCCTTGCCACCTGCTTTAATCCTCAGAGGAGATGTTACTCTGATACTTAAAGGTGTACATTCAGACTGGTGTTCTATCCACTACAAGCTGCATGCACAAAGATATGATTATTTGTACAGTATAAAAAGGCCTGAAAGAAGAAATTGCTGTCAAGAAACTGCCACATCCGGGGATAGCCAGTGCTGTGTTGTGCACATGAGTGAGCCCAGCTTGAGCACATCACTGTTACAAAGAGGGTCTGTTTATTTTATTAAACAGAACAAAAAAAGGAAAATCATAAAAAATGAAAATAGTAAGAGAAAGAAAAAATACAGTATAGTACTTCCCGTACATGTACAATATATAAATTTTACAAAACAGTTTCAGTAAAGTTCATTACCATATATTATTATTCTTATCCATACAGAATTTGCATCTGTAAGCAACTCATTCATAAGTCATGAGTAACATCAGGTCTTTGATTCATTGAATAATTTGGGCTATAAATTTATCTTTTAATGCTGAGAGACAAGTGTCTTAGCAATAAGAGGGATGAGAAGAATCCATTTCCATTGTTCAACCATCAATTTCCACATAATTGGTATGTAGTTCCAAATAATACTGTCATACAAAAGTATCAGACCTGTCTAAAATCCAAAGTAATATGTGCAATGACTCCTTCCCAGTTTTTAATAATATTAGGTCATTGCAAAAACATGTTTTAATGAAGCATTATTCTTATTCTATCTTCAGCAACATGAAGATTTACTCGTCTCATTTCCATACAAATAGAATGGAGTCAAATCTTGAATAAGCTATACTCTAAGATCTACTGAATTTTTTTATTTAGATGTTTTTTATTTTAGATGTTGAGATTGTTTTTCACTGTTTGGATAAAATGGAGCTCTCCAGTTCCTTGTGTCATTCATTCTTTAACATTTGTATCATATTGGTTTATCAGTAACAAATGCTTATAAGGAATAGTTGATGTTTTTTATCTTATAAGATTTGGGAATCGCTTCTAATAATGTCGGTATTCTTACGTTCAGAATGCTACTGGATGAAATTGAGATAGATATTTGAGTTGCAGGCATTAATAGATGCATAATATTTAACTTTCCACATAGAAAATGATAAAAACTCATCGTCATCATCCAATTATTGATCCAAACTGTCCTGCTCTTGTTCATATAATAGACATTTTAAAAACAATTTTAAGGTATGGTCCTAACCTAGGGAGTCAATTCAATTTTTTTTAAAAAAAAGATTCAAATGCTGTTTTTCAAAAAATTCACAATTTTTGAATCAATGTAATAATGACAGGAAATACATTTTTATAATTCCTCCAGTGCTATTGTTTAAATTGATTTACAAGATTTATTCATTTTCCAAAGTAAAGACTTCATTAATTCTCTCTTTCACACACACACAGAACTAATAACCAACCAACTCAAAGTCTAGCTGGTTGGGGTAGTTTTGAGTTCCAAAAGAATCAAGGGTGGAAGGAAACCACCCATGCAGAATAAGTTTTTTTTAATATGGTGCTGAAATAATACCACTGCCGTCCAGTTTCACTGTTTCCAGCAAGGCTTTATCCAATCCTATCTTGGTGCTCTTCGCAAATGTCTTGGTAATCTTCTGCCTCTCTGTCTCTGTCTCTCTCCCTCCCCCTCTCTCTCTCTCCCTCCCTCTCTCTCTCTCTGTATTTTTTCACAAGCCACACAGCTGAAATCTTCCACAACAAACCTTCAGCCTCTATGGCAAACCTTGAGTGAGTCTCATGTATTCCATCTTTGTAAAGCTCAGTTCATGCTTCATGCAAAATCATAGCATGAATTGGGAGAGGTGTATGAAAGAAACTGTTACAAATCAATAGGTATAGAGTTACTTAGCAACGCTAATAGCAACACGGCCACCTCACAGTAGATTATACTCTGCTTCTAGAAGTCTGAACTAGTCATTGAAAACATAGCTATTTCAAATCATGTCTTCTAATTTTACTCTTCTACCTGTACTACAAGATTTTGCAACTCAAAGAATCTGTAACTATAAGAATCTGTCACAGGATAGGTTTTATCATGCCCCTCTTGAGAAAAGAAGCATCATGCTTCTGTACCAGCCTTTTTAGGCTCATTTAGTCATGTAGAAAATGGTATTTACATGGGAAACATGATGTGACAGCACATGAATTTAATTTCTGGGGAAAAAGAACTTTTAATTTGGTAGCATTTAGCCTGCAATTTGATTCCTGTTATTCCTGCCCTTTGCATTGCTGATTTGCAAGTTGGGAGACTTTAGAATTCTTGGTGATTTTGACAGTTTCAGCTTTCTCTGAGGATTCCTTTGCCAATAGCACCAATTCGTCCAATTAAAGTTTTGTTGACCTTAAGAAGTATCTTGTAGGACAAGGATGTCAAACTCAAGGCCTGGGGGCCAGATTCAGCCCACGGGTGTTTAGATCTGGCGCACAGGGCTCCCTAGAAACAGCAAAGGACTGGCCCACAGTGGCTCTGCCAGCAAAAACAGAGCTTTGTTTTTGCTGGCAGAGGGTTGCAGGAGGCCATCTTAGCCAAAAACGGAGCTCGGGAGCCCGTTTTTGCTGGCAGAGCACTCAGGCCAACACAGGCACCTCAAACACGAGTGATGTCAAACTGGCCATGCCCACCCTGGACACCAAGGTCAAACACAATGCTGATGTGTCCCTCAGTGAAACTGAGTTTGACGCCTCTGTTGTAGGTGCATTCCTTCTGCTCAATAACCAAGACTCTGCACAAGAAACAGACATACAAATAAAATATCTACAATTTTTACTAGAAAGGGCAACAATTATATTTCAGGAGAAAAAAATACATGCATGCGCATCTATAGAGGGGCAGAAATGATTAATGTATGTGATGAGGTCACCTGGATTCCTGTTTGATGTAGCTTCTCCTTTGCATACAATTTTGCCTCTGTTCCTCTATCCAAAATTTTGACTCATCCTGGAAGGACAAATGATTAGCATTGCTGTGAGGACTGAGAAATGTCAGATTTGCCCTTTGCTTTGGAACAAAGCATTCTGCTTCGATAGCTTTCACTGTACACATTCAATAAAGATATTTTGGTTTTCTATGTTAAATACCTGAAGCAATGGCATTACCAGCCCAAATAACCCACTTTTGCACTAAAATTGACTGGACTGGCAAGCAGTTTTCAGTGTGCTGTAAAATGGAGGTGTACATCCTTCTGTCTGAACATTCTGCCCTCTCTTTCATGCATAGACACCCACTGTTACAGGCTGTAGATTTTATATATGTGTGTGTAATTACTAGTCACCACTGAGAAATGGGTATATATGGGCGATGTCCATATGTGCAAAGCTTGCTATGTTGTGCAGTTGGGCGGGTGTCTGCATTGTATTTGTCTTGTTCCTGCAGCAGATTTTCAGGATTGTTCTCGTGGATTAGTTGCCATGCAACAAGTGCACAGTCATACAGCCCGTGATCATCTGCCTTCCCTGTGGTAATCTGAGTAATGTTAAAATAAAGATGTGCTTTGCTTATGGAGTGGCTGGGTGACTTGCTTAACATCTGTGTAGAGACGGCATCTGTGCCTGACAATTGGAAGATTGCCATTATTGTTCCCTTGTACAAAGGGAAAGGTAGCAAGAATGAATGCAAAATCTTGGGAAGAGCTGAGTGTATCTTAGTTTTTATTAGGTATTTTGGGGAAGATGTTTGGCAGAATTCTGACTGAAAAGATAAAAGAGGTGACAAGGAACAATACCAGGGAAATGCCATCTGGCTTTACGTGTGTATCTTTTTTTATATAGTCAATAGTGTGTGGTTGTATGAGAATATAAATGAATTGCAGCAAAAGTCATATAGCAACAAGAAACATGAAAAACATCGTTTGACTGAAAAATGTTACATGTTATACATAGGGCAGGCTGATCAATAGATGTACATTAATGAAGTGTGTACTAAAATAGGGAAACAGGGATTTTAAGACATGCAAATGCTGGTCAAAAAGTGGTGGGTAGCGTATGGTTTGTAGAGAGAAATGAATGTAAAGCAAAAGTAGGATAACCATTGTCGAAGAACAGACTTCTATTTATCTTACATGGAAATGATATTTTGATTTCTCGGGGGGGTGGGGAAGCAAATTGAATGCTGTGGGAAGTAGAACTTACGTGTGTATGAGGGGAAAGAAGCAATCTTAATGTTTCCTATCTCATATCTTCATTTCACTTCACAAGGCAGCCTGGTGGCATAGTGGTTAAAGGCAGTATTGCAGGCAAACTCTGCCCACAGTCTGGAGTTCGATCCTGATGGGGCTCAAGGTTGACTCAGCCTTCCATCCTTCCGAGGTCAGTAAAACAAGGATCCAGATTGTTGGGAGCAAATAAAGCTGACATTGTAAATCACCCAGGGAGAGGTGTAAAGTACTATGGCAGGTCTGTCACACTCCCAGCCCGCAGGCTGGATGCGTCATGCCCTGGCCACGCCCATGCCCAGTTTAGTGAAGGCGGAAAAAGTCCTGATATGTCACATGATGCTGCCGTGACAACATGAGTTTGACACTCCTGCACTATAAAGCCTAAATACTATTGCTATTAATATTTCTTTGGCTCATTGTTAATGCTTCTCTGTACTTTGCATAACATTGTTTATCCTGAAAGGCATGATCAGTAGTATAAATGCATGTAAGTTGATTGTGCCATCAAATCAATGTTGATTCAACAGGTTCTTTTTTCCAGGACAATCATCCTCAACCTGATCCTTCAGGTCTTCCAACAATGCACCTATCAACATTGTAACTGAGTCCACCCAGTTGATGCTGTTTGTCATCTTCTTTTCTTTTCTTCCGCCTTTCCCAGCATTATGGTTTTCTCCAGAGATCTGGGTCTCCGAATAATGTATCCAAAGTATGATAATCTGAGCTTAATCATCTGTGCCTCAAGGGAGAACTCTGGGGTGATTTATTCAATGATCCATTTGTTGGTTTTCTTGGCTGTCAGTGGTATTTTCAGCAATCTTATTCAGCACTAAAGTTCAAAAGTGTCAATACTCTTTTTATCCTGCTTCTTCAAAATCCAAGGCATAAGCGTAGAATTGCCTAAAAGACAAAAGGAAGCACATTGGCTTTTGTGTGGCTTTGAATACTGTAGTCCCTTCCCCCAACTGTAAAATGTTTCTCTACACTGCTGAAATTAGGGTTACAAGAGAAAAAGCTTTGTCAACTGCAACGCCTTGGTGCCCTCTCATGGCCAGTTTATAGATCACACTTTGCAGCCCCTCTATAATTGACATTATACTGAATCTAAAGTGTCCTCAAATGGCCATATTAGCTGGGGAAATATTAGTTATAATCCAACACATCTGAGAGGCACCAAACTGGGAAAAAGTGGTTTAAACTGAGAGAAAATAATCAATCAGTGGAAGTCCCCAGTTCAAACTGAGCACATGAACTGTCAAGACAAGTCCTCCCAACCACCTTTGTTTGTTTATCTTTTTGAAGCTGAGGTGTATAAACAAAAATAGAAAATAGTGTAGCAAAAGATGAAAATAAAATAGTTGAATCAATGCCACACAGGGATATTACTCAAAGCTTTGGTTTATGTTAGATGCATTAAGACGTCAATGAAAGATTGTACACGCATCTGTCTGACACAGCTATCCCAGGATAGACATTAGAACAGATTGTGCTGACCCAGAAGACACTTTCATACCAGTAGATAACCAGGATTCCAAACAGGAAAACTTTTTACATTGTTGAGTTCAGCTTAGATCAGGGGTCCCCAAACTTGGCAACTTTAAGACTTGTGCACCAGCTGGCTGGAGAAGTCTGGGAGTTGAAGTCCACAAGTATTAAAGTTGCCAAGTTTGGAGACCTCTGGCCTAGATGTATCTTAGGTGGTAATAAGTAAGTGAATAAGTAAATAGAAACTGTATTCTGCTTCCATCCAAGCCACTCATGAAATACCTGGTATTAAGAGCAGGGGCTTCTTTGTCACATTCTTTGCATAAATGTAATAAAATCATATTATTAATTAGTGGTAGGTAGATCAGTGCAAACTATAAAAATTAAAAAAACCTGAAAACTGATGTTTGCAAATGATACATATAGTGTATTGTGTATATCGAACATGGGTGGCTAGTCTTTGATTTACTCTATTGTAAGAAGTGAAAACACAGGTTAATTGAATAAAGCATAGTTAGCCATGGGTATAAAAACCAACAATGGTCATGGTTCTGAAAAAAAAAAGAGTAATATCATGAATACTGTGACATTCCAAAATAAATCATAAGTAGTTTTCAAAACCACCAAAAATCTCTTTTGGTAGAAACCATCAATGAGCAAACCCCATTTTGGATAACAGGTCAGTCTTTGTTTATCAGGAATAGAATCAAAATTGTAGTATTCATCTATGTTTATATCTGGGACTTTTTACATACAGTGGGGTTCTCCGTAGCTAAAAATCCAGGCTATGTCCTAGGTAAGTATTGACTATTTTGCCTAAGAAGTGACTTTGTCGGATTTTCTTTTCTTTTTTGTGCCTTCAGGTCAGAGGTGGTATTCAGCAGGTTCTGACCAGTTCTGGAGAACCGGTGGCAGAAATTTTGACTAGTTTGGCAAATACCAGCTCTGACTGGAGATTTTACAGTATCCTTCCCCTGCCACGCCTACCAAGCCACGCCACCGAACCGGTAGTAAAAAAAAATTGAATCCCACCATTGCTTCAGGTCAAAGAGTTTTTGACTCTTGGTAAATGGCTGGACAAGCCCCTGTAGTTTCCTTGGAAGAATTATTAGATTATTTGCCACTGCCTCCTTTTTTAGGGTTGAGTTCTTGATCTAAGGTAACCCAGCTGGCTTTGTGCCTAAGCAGGACTAGAACTCATTGTCTCCATTTCTAGCCTGGACCACTGTATCAAACTGGTTATCTCATTGGGATTTACTTTCACACAAATCTGTCTGCAATTCCATGAGGCACTTAATGGGAATTTTATCAAACTTCCAACAACATGTTTTTCAATTATCATGAAAAAGCCACCAAGTGTCAAAGCTTTCCCATGCCCTCCTGCAGTAAATTGTGTTAATTTACTCAGCGATAATTTTTCCCTCGTTCATTTGTTTGGTGGGGGGAACAGAGATTGATACCTTTAAGCAATGTTATTAGAGAATATAATGCACCTGTAACATCCTTTATAGCGTGACATGGCAGGCTGGACACACAAAGCAATTTAACTCCTATTTTGTTAGTGTCTCTCCATGGTGTCTTCCTCCCAAATGATTGCTAATTGGATTTTAGTCATAATATTGTTCTGGGCATATCTGTACAATATGTGAAAGAGTGCAAGAATGATTCTTCTGTCCACTTGTTGAAAGAATTATCCTTCTGGGTTCAGTTCCAAGTGGGGAAAAAGACACTGGAAACATGGAGACTGTTTGGAAGGTTTAATGGTGGACAGGAGGACCAGATGGCTGAAGCTCCAGAGTGAAAAGGAAGGATGATCACATGCTTCAAGGTGAAGGAAGAGATCAAGAAAGGGCTGAGGTGCTGAGAGTGCCTGGGTTTTAAAACCTTTGTTGGGATTTGAATTGGAGCTTGTATTCCGATTGGTTGTCAGACTCCCATGAGGCCATGCAGAGGCAACTCTGTAGGCTGTCCTGAGTTCCAGGCTTGCTTGAGCCTTGCTGGATGATGATGCACTGAAAAGGGCTTTTGAGCAATTGCTATAGCTTTACCTGGAGATCTTTGTTATGTAAAGTATTCTGGCTCAGGCCTTAATGGCCCACTCATTAACAAAGGTGGGTGTGAGCTTCTACTTCTGAGGTGAGTTTCTGCTTCTGAGTTTCTACTCTTTTTAGAGGAAATATTCTGCCTTTTTAATATTTCCTAGGATATTTCAATTTTCTAGGAGAGGTGTGGGTGCTAACTTCCTACACACTGATACATTCAAAGGAGTGTTATGCATTTTGGATGTGCTAATACATGCTGTTGTGAGTGCTAATACGTGTGCACTTAGGCTGGGGTTGCTTCAGCTCATTCAACAAAACACAGCTATCTGCAGAATAATTTTATTAATAAAACGCGAATTATCACGAAAAATCGGCAAGTGCTGGGAGGGAGGCAGGACTACCTGACTCTGTGGTTTCTTCTCCAAACCCCCAAAACTTTAGACTGTCTACTGTTGACCTCACCCCTTTCCTAAGAGGTCTGTGGGAGCATGCCTAAGCGCACCAATGTGCCTACCGTCCCTGCCCTATTGTTTCTTTTTTATTCGTTTCCATTTCATGTATTCATAACCATGCTTATACTTATATCTGTTATCTAATACTTGCTTCACAAATAAATAAACAAAACAATAAGCGCTGCAGATGTCTACAGTTAGTTCTAGTAATGGACTACAATTCTCATTATCCTGGTATCATTCCTCTATCTAAGGGGATGGTGGCAGTCATGGTTTAACACAAGTGGATGACGGCTGCTCTTCTAAATGTGGTAGAACTCGAGCTTTACAAACCTACTTCTCTGCCTCCCTGCAGCGCCGAAACTCTTCCTCCGCGCTGTATCAACACAAATACCCCTCCCCTTTCTAACCAGACCTGCTCCTACAATACCCAGCATCCCCGCGCTTTTCCCTGCCGCCGGGTTGGAAACGTAATAAACACGCGCCATGGTCGCCTTTTCCTTGACGAGTCTGCGTGTCCCAACCTGCGGCGGGAAACCGTGATGCGGAATGCCTGCGACCGCCGCGTGAACGGCGCCAACAGCTGCTGCTGTTCCCACTTGTGTTGTGGCTGCGGCCGCGGCGTTACCGCCTGCCGGGAGTAGAAGGGCAACGCGGCCCCGGGGACCCGGGCGGGGGAGGGAATGGCGGAGCCCGGCGGGACATCTTCAGGCGCGGGCGGGGCTGGTGGGAATTCCTCGGGGCCAGGCGGGACCGACCCGGCCTCGCTGCCCCCCGGCGACGCGCAGCTCATCGCCCTCATCGTGGGCCAACTCAAGAGCCGCGGCCTCTTCGACGCTTTTCGCCGGGACTGCTTGGCCGACGTCGATACTAAGGTACACCTCTGCTGCCATTGCAGGGAGCTTAATAACCTTCTCCAGTAATTAGGGGGAAGTGGGGGGGGTCTCTGTTTTGGGGTATTCAGAAAACTTCGAAACACACAATGGGGTGCTCCCAACCAGGGAGAGCTCATTGTTTTGCTCCAGGGCGGAAGAAAATGGGAACGAGAGCAACTTGTGTGTCTAATCACACTTGGCCAATAAAGAATTCTAATTCTTGAATCTTCCCGTGTTTTCTTGCCCTTTCCACCTGTTTCTTCTCATTCCTCCCAAACAGCAAATCCAGTTGTTCTTTTGTCCCTGGGGCTGTCCATCCAGAAGGAGCCCCGTTCACTAGACTTGGGGCTGTGCTACTACGCACGATGATCCGGATTTGGAGGGAAAACGGGGATAAAAGGGCACTCTAGTTGTCTCTGCCAGTAACAAAGGACTGTGTTTTTACCTGGGCTTCTTTGTTGATTTGAATGTGGGCATCGTTTCTCCTTCACATCGGGACTGATCGCCCCACAGCCATACTCTGTTTTTCAACTAGAACTAATCTAGATGGGGTGCTTGTAAATGAGCAATAAAATAAAACTCTAAGCCCATTGGGAAGGTGAGCTTTTGTCCTCTTTCATGGTGCGACTCAGATTCTTTCAGTATAAGTCACTGGTGAGACTTAAAATAGGAGACATTGACAACCAGTGTTCTGGATGTGAGAAATTACTGGACTTTGTGTCATGTTAAGGAGCAAGAAAATACTACATTAAATTTTAGGTATTAAATTACAATTTCCATAGCCTGGCTGTCATATAGGATCAGACATCTATCTTAGTGTTCTTTCTGTGCAATGTAAATTTCAGTACAGAAGTCACTGTCTCTAGTCTATAATGAAGGACTGAAACTGCTAATTTTGTTGGTAAAAGTTAAACTGCCCATGCACATTCTTGCTTGGCGTTTATACTGTAATGTGGATGGTGAAAGATACATTTTTGTAAAGTTGACCTCTTATGGAAAGCAGCCAAATAAGTTACTGTGTATTTAAGTCAATGCATAAGTCCTGGGCTCATAGTTATTTAATTAGATTAGTTTGTTGCCAAATCCAAATAGATTCAAGGCAGCTATGAAACATAGAATCATAGAAAACTGATGGCAGAAAAAGACCCACTGGTCCATTGAATCTGCACTTTTTGTTTGTGTTTTTATTTTATTAGTTTATTAATTTTATTTGATAGCAGACAAGTATTTATCCAAGCATGTTTAAACTCAGTTACTGATTATTGGCCCACTGCCTCTGCTGGAAGTTGGTTCTAAGATTCCTCTATTCTTTCTGTGAAGAAATACTATCTAACCGTCAGGAATGGCAGCATAATAAAACATCCACTTAAGGAACTTAATAAAACGTATGCAAAAGAAATAGCCAACAAAATACCAGTATCTAAGAGTAACATCTAACATTTAAAATGTCCATAATAAATAATACCACCAACCAAGATGATTATGAAAGTTTTTCCCTTTTTACTGCTTTCTGGAAGACCTGCATTCGTAAATTATTGTTATAGGTATAAACAATTGTTTAGGCATTGTTATAGGTATAAATAACGTTGGGGTTGGGTTCTTCTGGGGGGGACCGATTGGTATTGTAAGTTGCTCCTTAGCCAAAGTGCTTAGACCTTTTGAAAGATGTTTAACAAGCTATGATGTTTTTAACAGCAGTTGCATGAGGAGAGTGCACGGGACATGATATTCTATATTCAACACCCCAACCCTTACTGGGTTAATACAATTGAACAACAATTGTATCCCTAAATAGTGCTGTCTAAAATCCCAAAGAGAGATGGACCAATTATTTAAGTTATATAACATAGCAAGCTAATATATTTGAGCTGGAACATTTTGACTTTAAAGACCCTCATTAAGCCTAAATCAGATTAATGTAATCAATAGGACATTGTTAAAGAATCTACTTTAAATCCTTGCACTGGCTGCTTATACACTACTTGATCCCCATTACAAGCTCCTTATTTTCCCTTCTAAGCCATTCCAGTGGTAGCTGTGTTATGACCATTTGACAGCCATCTGCTCTTTCAGAATCTATTTTGTCTTGTGAAGGCTTTCACTTTTAAGAATTTAGACAATATTTCCTTACAAGTCCTCATCAGCTGTGATCTTGGTCAAACCGGTTTAGGAAAGCTATGTAGGTTTGCTGAAAGTTAATATACATTACAAAACACATGAACACAAATGAACAATACATATTTTATTAAAACTGTACTGATCATAAAATAAAAACATAGTCAAATTTTAGTTATGGTCAGATGAAGATAATGCACATTAGGACATCTCATTCAGTTACAGTGCCCAGATCATGAGAGACTAAAACAGTGGTAATCAACCTGGTCCCTACCGCCTACTAGTGGGCGTTCCAGCTTTCATGGTGGGCAGTAGGGGTTTTGTCCCCTACTTTATAAATCACCATTACTGTAAAACCGGTGAGCAGTTAGAAAATTTTACTACGAACAGAGATACAAAAGTGGGCAGTAGGTATAAAAAGGTTGACTACCCCTGCTCTAAAAGGAGACCATATATACTCAATAATAGCCCAACCAAATATATGCCTTAAATATATTAGTATTTATATTAGTTCATATTCTACAGCAGTGGCCGCCAACTGGTGGGCCATGGACCACTGGTGGTCTGCGAGAAAATTTTGGTGGTCTGCAGAGGAATGTCCCCCCAAAGCACCCCCCTCCCCAAAAGCAATTAATCCAGGCTGCGCAGGAACACAAGGCCGCCCACCCGCTGGCCCATACACTTCGGCCAAGTGCAAACCTGGAGTAGAGCCATGCGAGCTGGAACTGGAAGGTAAGACCAACGGCAGGGGAGGGAAATCCGCCCCGGGGTGGTTTGCTGATGTTGGTGGGAAAGTTGATCCCCTATTCCAGAGCTGCAGTAGTCACAGGACTGGCCTGCGCACCGGCCTGCCATGGATGAGCTGCTCCAGGATCACCAAAGGGCTAGTCTTGTGACTACTGCAGCTCTGGAATATGGGACCAGTCCATGGTGGAGTTGGAAATCTCTGCCGTAGGAGTTGGCAACTGTAATGTGCAAATTTGTGGGTGGTACAACCTGCAAAAAGTGCAGCCCTCACCAGCCAGGGGTAATGGTGCTGTTGCAGCAAGATGGGACTGGCGGCACAAGCAGACTGAAGTGGTTCCTTGATGGCCACGGGCTGTAGGGACAGCCCAGGGCAGGAAAAGTACCAGCTGGTGGTGGTGGGAGGAGGCGGTGTGGGCAAGTCTGCGCTCACCATCCAGTTCAGAGGCCCGGAATGGGGGGGGACGGCAGCAATGTCAGTTTTCTCGTCCTTCTCAACGCTCTGCTCTGCTAAGGGTGGGGCGCAGCGCAACGGCCAGGTGCCCAGAGCTCCTTCCACTTTCTCCAACCTGGGCTCACTGCTGGTGGGTGGGTACCTCCTCGGGAGATACCCTCGCCCCATGGGGAGAGGCTAGCACACACACACTACGGGGAGAGTCTTTGAGGGCCTGGAGGGAGGGACCCTTCTCTGCTTGGAAGTGGCGGGAGAAACCTGGAGCTTAACCTCAGGGAGTCCTCTTGTGTGGAGGCTGAAGGGGAGGGATGTTGCCTGGTTATTAGGAGCCCGTCTTCCTTGGCGCTCTTTTGGTCTGGGCATCTGACCTTCACTGCCAGCTTGTTGCGGGACCAACAAGAACTCCGGGTTGGGTTGAGCTGAGCGCCTTGGAATAATTTGCCTCGTCACTGTTCATGCAGGCAAGAGCTCGAGCTTTTCTGGGCTCAATACCCCCTCCTTTGGCCCTTCCAGGCCTTGAAGCCTCTCCCCGGAGTGGGAGTGTCCTGGGCTCTCCCCACGGGGCGAGGGCATCTCCCGAGGAGGCACGCAGCCACCCACCCACCAGCAGCGACCCCAGGTCAGAAGAAAAGGAAGGGGCTCCAGGCGCCTGGCCGTTGTGCTGCGCCCCACCCTTAGCAGAGCAGAGCTGAGAGGGATGAGAAAACTGACGATGATGACAGCGCCCATTCCAGGCCTCTGAACTGAATGGTGAGTTCAGACTTGCCCATTCCGCCGCCTCCCACCACCACCAGCCGGTACTTTTCCTGCCCTGGGCTGTCCTTACACCCTGTGGCCATTGAGGAACTGCTTCAGCCCTCCTGTGCTGCTAGCCCCTTGCTACAACAGCACCATTACCTCATCGTGGCCGGCAAGGGCTGCGTTGCTTTTTGCACATTGCGCCACCTGCAAATTTGCACATTACAGGTGTCAGCCCCTACAGTGGAGATTTCCAACCCCACCATGGGCCAGTCCCATATTCCAAAGCTGCAGGAGTCACAAGACTGGTCATCCTTTGGTCATCCCGGAGCAGCTCATCCATGGCAGGCCGGTGCACAGGCCAGTCCTATGACTACTGCAGCTCTGGAATATGGGACCGACTTTCCCACCAATGTCAGCAAACCACCGTTAGTCAAAATTCATATTAGTGGTCCACGGGGTTTAAAATTATGAGTTTGGTGGTCCCTGAGGTCGAAAAGTTTGGCGACCCCTGTTCTACAGTGCATGACTATAGAACATATACTAATCAGAGTGCATGACTGTGATATGGCAATGTTTCTGATCAATTTAAACAAAAGATTAGGTATGATTAACCCTAAACATCCATTGAAAAATGATTCCTCTTTCTGATAAAAAAAATTGTCCTAAAGAAAGCACTGGGTTTAATGTGCTATGTCAGTAATTCCCAATGGGTTTTAAAAAGGAAAAAAGAGAAGCATAAGTATATTCTAAGGATGTAAATTAGCAGAAAGGATTAGTAAAGAATTAAAAGAGGTAAGGAATAAAATGTTAATATTATATAAGTTGGATAGCATATACATTAGTGTGCATATTTGATAAAATCCATGTGCAATTAACAAAGCTTAATAGACTATCAGAGATTGTAAAAAACTGGAGGGAATTGCATGACAATATTAGTCCCCGATATAATAGGACCATGATGGCAAACCTATGGCATGCATGCTGGAAGTGGCACACAGAGCCACTTCTGCCAGCACTCAAGAGGTCACCCAAAAGAGCCCCACTGTGCATGCACACGCACCACTGCCAGCCAGCTGATTGTCGGGTATCTGCCGCACATGCGTGGGGGGAGACGTGCACGTGGGAGGTGCGTTCGCATGCACAGAGGCGTGCAGGGGGGACGAGGGAAGTCACGCATCCATTGCATCATGGGTGCAGATGCGCACGAGCACACACACTTTTGGCACGCAACGTGGAACAGGTTAGCCATTACTGTAATAGGATATGCTTGAGGTTTAAACCTGACTGCATTGACATGAGAACTTTGTACATTTACTGTCACAGGTCTGAGCTACCAACTATGAGAAATAAAAGGAAAAGGTATATAAAACAAAATAGCCCAAACGAGTGGGGAAAGTTGATGTAAGCCAAGCTAGTAAAAAGAAAAGATAAAAAGCTTTCTAGATAACCAAAGGTAGAACATTGAGCAGAAGAAGAATAAAACGCCTATCAAAGATAGAAGGATTTAATGTAAGCTAAAAGATCAAATACAAGGTCATAGACTTGTTTCATACTGACCCAATAATATATAAGAATTGAATATATATTGTATCATGAGAGGCTTAAAATCCAATGAACAGTTTGAACGTAAGCTTTATCAAAAACAGATAATTCAATCTCTGAAACCTTCTAACAACACAATCTCTAGTCTCGTGATGAACAGTACACAATTGTTTTTATCCTATATTTTATTTCTAGTTTATATAATACTGTCTCCAATTTCCGCTATGAGTCTTATTCCCTTCATGGAGTTGAGTCTCATTTCCTTGTACTACATTTTGTAAACACACTAATAACACAAATAATATACGTAATATTTTTTAAACTCCAGCTGTAGGCAAACAGCAATATAATTGATAAAACTGTAAAATAAATATTCATCATCTTGTCATTAAATGGCTAGTTTAGATAGGATTTTAAAAGATTCTATACAGTATCAGTTCAATAGAATATCATATTCTGAATTCATGACAATTTTTGGCGAATGATATTCTATTCCATTTGCCCAACATGGTCAGTCCATATTTTGTACTTTCAACAATTATTGTTCAATAAGTACAATAACACTTCTAAATGTAGAAATTTAGAAAATATATTTAATGAACAAATAGCAGGCTCTTTCAGGATCAAACTTTATAGAAAGTTTATAATCATAAGCTTTAACTCGTTTAATTTATGATGTAGTTCTCTTCTATCAGCATTATGTAAAAGTTAGCAGATTAGAAGATGCTCAAAATTTGTTAAATCGTGTTATATATTAAAGTTTGTATATATTCTTGAAACTAATCATGTATTTTTAAATATAAAACCATTGTCATACTTTTATAAAATGAATATTAGAACATATGATTCAAAACTAAATCTTTACATTTGGGGCAGGCATGCTGGCTGGCAATGATAGAGGCTGGAATCCAGCCACATCTAGAATTTGCATTCCTGCTCTAAAGATCTTTAGATATATAATTTTCAGAAAACAATACTGTATGCTTTATTTTCCTCTATGTATCCTTTCTTTCTCTAATAAGCCATACATAACTTTCTACTTTCAAGTGGTCTAATGCCCCCTATCTAAAGAAGCTTTACTGTTCTACCATTTCTTCTTGCCAAATGGCAAGCATTGCTGTCTTTCTTCTACTTGTTTATAGAAGGATCTTTTGAATTTTATCAGGAAATATTTTGGGAGCCTTTACCAAAAATCCTACTTGACAAGCATTTATATAAATCAATACAGAAGTACTGTACCAGGGAAAAGGGGTGCTTCAGAGCAAATGGAGGCATGAATTTAACACCCAGCTGCAACCCTTTAAAGTAGACCTTTGCCATAATTAGGTGGCTGTCTTCTGCAGTGAAAAGAGCTTGTTTTAATAGCAGAAACTGACAGGGCTACCTTAGGAGCCTTACAAGCTATGAAGTATCTTTTTTCCTTCAGAGCTAAAGCACTGCATCATCTTATTTGAAGACTATTCTTTGTGTGTGCTGTTCCAAAAGAATGGATGTACAGCATGCTCTTAAAAAGCAGAATGTGCCTTAGGAGGCATTCCTGTATGCTTCCATGCTCTCCCCTGCTTGTTTCATTTTCTTACGTTTCAGTTTGCTATTAGGCTTTGATTTGTTTTTCTTTTAGAATTGCTTGTCAAAAGTTTGACCAGGATAAATTTTTACCCCCAGAGAGGGCTTTATAAGAAACCCATCAAGTTTGTTGTATTCATTATGCAATTTTGTTTAGCCAGCTTATCAGAATTTGAGACAGAAAGTGGACAACTTTGTATCTACCCACCTGGATAAGCAAGAATGGAACCCAGCAATGAACAAAAACCAACTCCGGAATGGGCTCAGACAAAGTGTGATTCAGTAAGTAGAAGGTACTAATGTAAAAATCATTGAAGATAAATAAACCCTTATATTTGGATAAGAATAATGCTTCCTGGTGGTTTGTAATCCTTCATCTATATATGTTTTACCTATTGAGATGTTATTTGGGCATCTTTGCAGTTTGGCAGATAGCCTGTGTAGATATTTTGATGTGGTGCAGCTATTTGTGCAGCCAATTGGATATGGGTTTTCTGCCCTGTAAACTTCATTAAAAATACCTGCCTTTTCATAGGTTCATGCTATAGTCATATAGAATCAAGAAAACAGCTTGTTTCAGTTAAGGAGAGATCACAGAGTTTATATGGAAATCCCCGTATACTTGGTTGGATTTTCAGAGAAAGCCTGAACATACAGTATATGCAATATATTGTATAAATGTAATATGATGGGCCATCTGAGCATTCTTACAGGACTCCTGTTTCTAAAACAAGTGACCACATAATGGAGGATTATGAGCAACCCTTCCTTTGAGGAGAAAACAGCATATTGGTAATTTGCAGTATTTTAAATCTCATTCTCCTTTATCATTTCCAATCCCAAATAAGACTCAATAGTTCTATCAGCTTAAAATTGTATGGTGTACTTTTGTCCAGCAGAGTGCAGTGGTAACATATTTTTTGTACGGTTTCCTGAGTAGTTGTTGCAGTTAATTAGTTTACACAGCACAGCATGTGTTCTTTGTAAATATATAGAGAATATCCACTAGTTTCATTATATCCTGTGGTTTAAGTAAAATTAGATTTTGAATGCCTTCTGTAGCTTTTTAATTTTACTATAGTAAATTATTCAAGAGAAATGAGAGGAACGGATCTTTTTTTTGAAGCATGCAGTGAAGAGGAAATAATGGATTACAGTCTGTTGCCATACCTGTGCTAAAAATGTATATGTATTTAGTAGCAGATATTTAAAAACATAGCCAAGAAAGAAAAAAAGAAACAGAATAAAAAAAACTGAAATAAAGTAGAAAAGAGGTATAAAAGTTATACAAAACTGAATAAAAGTTCAAAGTAATGTAAGATTGGTATTGCATATTAAAATGTCTTGTATCAGTTTAAGACTTTAAAACCATTATGGAATGAAGCCAATATTTGTTGATTTAAAAAGTGATCAGAGTAATAAGAATCATAAGAAATAACTATTAACCAAAATATTTAACATCCAAATTGTATATTTATCAAGCTAAAACTAAAATAAAAAACCTATGTTGAGAAAAACCTAAACTTCAGATGTAGGTCATATCCATATGTAGAATTATAATCCACAAATGTTTTTCAAGATAAATTGCATTATGTATCAAACTTATTTTTCAAATATAAGATTATTTTTAACAAGATGAATACTCTCATAGCTTAATTTGCCATTCTTCTAAAGAGGGAATTATATGTGATCTCTAGTAAAAGACATAAAGAATCTTGGCGGTTGTAAGAAGTTTGGTAATAAGGGGTGTATGGGGTATTCAGGGAGGAGTAGCACCTCTGGTGTAGGGGTTTGGTAAATTTGTAAGGTAGAAGTTTAATTCAGCCTTTAAAGATGCTTCATTCTGTAATATATCATCTTTCAGAATCGTTGAGCTTTACAACAGTGCCACCAGATACAAAAGTATTGTTGCATTTCCAGAATTTTTTAGAAAATGTGCCAGTCTTGGCATTCTTCACTAGAGTAATATACCAGTGGTAAAACTTACTGTGTTAGTTTTCTCTATGTGTAACATTCATTTGTCTTCCATTTACAGTTGTTGCATAGCAGTTGTATAGTTTAAATTCTTTATTCATTTAATCATGTCATTTGTTCAGTTTCTAAGTCACGAGTCCAATAGATGTTCTGAAATAGGTTTTTCACATATTGTCATAACTCTAACCATTTGCCTTGTTTCTATAATTCCTTTTGAATTAAGTTGCTTATTTGGAGGTATTGAAAATAATAAAGTCAATCTGACCATTCTGAAGAAAGAATTTTGAAAGATTTAGTCTTTGGGTTTTTATAAGAATTGTCTTGCGACCTGTAAAATTACTACACTTATCAAATTTTTATTTTCTTGGAAATTTAACATTGAAACAAAGAATAATAAGTATCAGATTATTTTTCTGTGTTTAAATATGCTAAAATATAAGTGCCATAATAATGAGTGGTGAAGTTCAAAAGTCATGCTGATAAAGTGCTGTTTTAAATTCTAACATCCAGACTCTCAGAAGGCAAAGGACTTAAGGCTCTAACTGACAATTTTAAAAATGAATATTTTATTCATTTATAGCTAAATGTCTATGGAGATTATCAGTCATCTAGGTCATGATTGTCCCAGAGGTGCTTTTTCAAAAGGCAACTGGACTTTCCTTGTTTTTCCTTGAAGATGTTTTGTTTCTCATCCAAGAAGCTTCTTCAGTTCCCACATTTATTTATTTATGCCCCACCTTTATTATTTTATAAACTGAAGACCACAAATTACTTGGCCATAGACAATATAGGGTGTGTGGATAATGTTATTTATTCATCTAATGTTGTTTCAGTCACAAAATACTAACAACTTCAGTTATGCTCAAATTGAAAGTCTCTGTAACCCCAAACAGTCATAAAAAATATCCTCTGCAAAATAGATTGAAACTTGTATAATACATGCTGCTGAAATTTAAAGAAAAAACAACGGAAAGTGCCACCTCAAACATGTTACAGGCATCTAATCCCTTTGGAACACCATAATTGATGAAACCCACATTGGCCCTATTTAAATGAGCCCTTAAAACCTGGACCCTAGGTTAAAGCAATCAATGTTTAATGGTCATGGACATTCTTCTTCTGGTGAGGTAATTCTTTGTTTTTACTCTTGTTTTTTACTGTATATTTTGTAGGTTACCCAGAGACATTGGGGCTGTTTATAAATTCAGTTGAAAAATTAACAAATGTGGAAGCGATGAAATTAGCTTTCTCTAGCAAAAAGGCAGTTAGCATGTTAACTGAAAATCACTTCTAGGGGCAACAGTGAGAAGAGCTTAAATTTACAAAGTAAAGTAAAGCTGTTACCAGATTGTAATGTTTAATGCAACAGAAAGAACATGTTAAATCCATGACTGAAAAATAGTCTTATCTATTGACATATTTAATGTTAATTTAATGTTGGTGCAAATTAAAGGACCTTAATGTTGCCCTAGCTTCATGTGCTAAACTTTCAAATACAGCCCCCATTGAACCCACCTTGCAGTATAGCAAGTCCTCCAGGCCTCATTTGTATGAAATAAGATGTGGGTGTTTTATATAAATAGAGCAGGAGCACACACTGAGTTCAAAATACAGTTCAGTTTAGTTTATTAACTGTTATATGACTTAATAAGACACAATATAAACAGATCTACTAATTGTTTGCTAACACCAATCAATACTTGTCATAACAAATTTATTCCAAGATGCATTTTGTAAGCCATCTTTATGTTGTAGATATAGTCAGTTTGGGAAATTAATTTTTAATCTGAGGCAAACCTTCTTGATGTAATAGAATAAATGCTAAGAAGAAAACAACATCTGTCTCACTAATTCTTAGCTTTGCTTGTTCTATGATTGTGGATATCCTTTTTCTTGTTTTTTGGGGACAAAAATATGCACCACATAATCTTAATCCCCTCCTTTTTCACTTAATAAGTTTGCCTCAGAAATAAGATAAATATAATATCATCAGTTGAATTCTGCCTGTGCTAATGTTGTGGATACTCAGAGCACCTAGTGATGGTTTCTAGGTATAATTCTGCTACTGTTGAAAACTTGCCAACTATAATAGTAATATTGCAGCCTTTATCTGCATTGCATAGAGCTACTATTGCAGTTCAAGGCATGGCTCACCAAGTAGGAGGTAGAAAAGCATTCGAGCAGATCGAAGTTCATGCCAGATTAGACCTGCCCTTCTGAAAGGCTGAGTGTCAAAGAATACTGATCTTCTTAAGTGCCCACGTAGGCTCAAAATAGCAGGTACTGTTAGTTTTTTGCCCAGGAGGTAGGGTCACATTAGGTTTGCATTTGCGTTCCCAAATGCTCTTCAGTGTCTCTGTTTTTGCTTCCTAGCTTGTTGCAGACATGACTTAACCCAACCAGACAGCTGATTCCCTGCTCTCTTTAATCCAGGACAGCCTTGAAGCAATGTCACTTCTTGGGTTTTGACACACTGTTCTCAAAAAAGCTCTTTGTCATGTGTTGCAAGTGTTTGTTTTTGTCTTGTGAAAAAAGGTCTCATATGTCTAGACTTGGCAGAGGTCAAGAGCAGTTGACAGTGGTAGAGCCTGGGGTGAAGGCCACCTTTCTCTCCTTCTCTTGTACCAGCCCAAAAGGTCACTTCCCTCACCCCCAACCACACCTATCTCTACCAGTGGGTGTGCTTCCCACCCACCCCGCTTTGTGTGAAGGCATGTTTTTATTTGTTTTTATTTGCATCCTACAAGCACCCTAATGGAACTTCTGACCACAGTACTTTTTAAGTGGTTGCGCGACCACGTATCTGTTGTCCAGTTTGCAAGCACCTTTAAAAGTGCAGGTTCAGAGCCATCTGGGTTTTCTTTACCAAAGGTGGGGTGCTTCTCCCATGTAAATGCTACCAAGAATGCTGTCATTCTTACCACTGTAAGGCTAATTGCAGTTGACATGATGGCTCCAGGTGGGGGCTGCAGGGAAGATCTTTGACAGAAGCTGAATGGCTCTTTGTCTTTGCCCCAGGTCAGGGATGCTGGAAGCTGGAGTGGACAGAATTATTTCTCAGGTGGTGGATCCAAAACTTAACCACATCTTCAGGCCACAGATAGAGAAGGCAATTCATGATTTCCTGGCTGCACAGAAGAAAGAGGACTTGGTGCCAGCTCCTCCTCCTCCCCCAGAGCCTGAGAGTCAGAATCCTTCTCCACCCCAAGATGCCTCGTAAGGTCTGGTATTGCTGCACGTCTTTCTTTGCACACATTTGTAATCCTTTTGTGAGCCACTTGTGTAAATTAAATAGCCAAAAGACAGTAGATCAGTGCCAAAATTACTGCAACAGTAAGAACAAGCTGTGATTTCAAAGTCTACATTTGTCATTAAAAACACTGCAGTATTGTACTTGGTCCTCTCTGTTAGTAATAGTACACTTTTTACCAGGCGAGGCAGCAATTTGGTTATTGAGTAGCTACTCAAGATGCCAGAAGAATTGCAGCTGAAATTATCCTTGAGTAAAGGCTTAATTATTAAGACTCCATTAATTTTGAAAAAAGAAAAAAAAATGGGCCAGTAATTAAAAATGTGAAGAATGACAGATTCATTTATAGAGTGCTGTTTCAGCTGAGCCTGAGTTATCTTAACTCTAACCGATTTGGTAACTTACACAACTGATAGAGTCAATAGCTATCTCCCAAGCAGCTCTCATCTTGTAAGACATTGATAGGTTTTGCAGACTCCAGACAGAGCATCCCAATGTTGGTAAATACTAACCATTTCTATTAGGTGCTCCATATAACACAACTTGCCATTCTGAATCGTTATTAGCATGATGTTAAGAGATTTAGGAAACCTCTTTTAGAACCTAGAGAACTAGATCTACAGTCCCTATTTTCAGCAAAGGTCCAACTTGCGCAAAAATAGAATAGGAAATTTAGGACATGCCCCTCCCCTTACTTAGACATGGAACAAGAATAGATTCCCTTTTAAAGCTACACCTCAAGGCAGTGGAAAGCACAAGGTCTTGTTGCTTCTAGGATTCTTTTAAAAGTAAGTCAGGTGGTGAAGAAACTCCATTTTTCAGTGTATAAAATAACTTCGTATTTTAGTCATTTGTCAAGAGAAAATACAGTTGCCAAATCCTGATGCAACATTGAGGGCACTCCTTAATCTTTCTTCTGTTATCACAGCATTTTAATTAGTGCATCAATTTTACCATTGATAAACCGAGTAATCAGGTTTATGTTGAATTTAGAACCTTTTTGTTTCGCTGTTAATTAAGTTGAAGTAGCAACTGGCTTAATGACAGTATAGCAAAACTGATTTTTATCTTTTCCTTTTGCAGTGCATTTCTGGATTTAAGGTGGCTACAGTTTCAAAACCCAGGCTGGCAATTTGGCAACAGGCTACATATCTGCAGGAATACAGATTGTCAGCTATTATCAACTGCGATTGAGGAACAGGGTTGGCAAAAGTCACCAGTGGTTTCTGTTTGGTATGGAGGGATCAGCTAGATGTGGAAGAGTATTGCTATTTGCTGAAGTAGCATCTGTTTTGCTATTTCTGTGTTTGGGAAATGGCATCTTTTTAAGGAGCCACAATGGGGGAAAGGGTTTCGGGTGTGATGTTAGTGGATTTGGTATTGGGAAATGTAGCAATAGGAAAGAGTACATTTTCAGTATGCTTGGTTTTCTTAGAGGCCACTGTGTCAGAATTACCCAGAAGGCTAGGTAATTGAGCAGTGAGCATGCAAGTATAAAGCAGTTCAATTTACTAGAAAATGATTCTTGGGTCTAGATCACTATTGAATTTAAGTAATACCTCACTTGCAGTGCCTATCCAAGTCTCTTTCAACCACAAGAATTTTTCATAATTGGCTTTTTACCAGTGTCCAAAGCAAAGTCTGTGCCAGATTTCTGGAGGTGATGTCTTTTATACCTTGATGCTCAGATCCCTTACAGTCTGATCAAAGGAATTGGCATGGAACAAGAAATGGCTTCTTCTGGGGGCTTTACAGTAGGAGACGGTTGTCTCGTTTGTGACATTCTTCAGGTGCCTGTTCAAAGCTGCTTAGAGAGCCTCAAACACTCTCTGATGGACATTTGTGTGCAAATATTTGGCAAGCAAATATCTGAACACTTTTAATAATAAAATGTTAGGAAAAAAAATCTCAGTTGTGGAAGTGTTTTTATATATGGATATCTATTCCATCACAATGAACTGATGTTTCTGCGCACTGGTATTTGTTGTCCATTTCTAAGGATTTGTTAGGAATTGGAGAGCATGAGAAGGCTTCGGAAATTGAATGTTCTGACCATATTGTGCTTCCATAAAGCAGTCTCTTAACACTAGTTAAATCAACTAGTTTAATGCAACATCAGGCCAATTTGTTAGGGACTATTTGTATTGTTCTTACTCTACTATAAGTATTTGTAATGTTTTATTTCACTTTCCATACTTTACATGCAAAAAATAATACTAGTTCTATAATTGCTAACGTTATAGCCTAAACTTATATTCATTCTAAATTTATTCTTCAAATTATAATAGAGGTACAGTAAATTTTTAGCTTTTTTTTTAAATCCATTATCTCCAAATAATTTGTAGAATAATTTTTTTTTCACTTTGAATATATTGAATTTATCAACTTCCACTGAGGAGTAACAAGCTAACATATCTCCAAACAAGTAGAGATGATGTCACAGCCATGACTCTGGGAAACAGGTGAGTAGGCTGATCCCACAGAACCTCTCTGGAAAAGGAAAGGAAAAGCAGTTACCCATTTGTGCTCTGGATGACTGCTTCTCACAAGGAGACCATGGGACAGCTGTTTCCCATAAGTTTAAGCCCAAGGAGATGAAGAGAAGCCATCAAACTCAATAATAATTTAATCTCTTTTGAATCACTTTTGGAAATTAACTATTTAACTATCTTAAGACTAATAGGGAACTTCAAAATGACAGGTTAGCAAAATCATCTGGTGTGCTTACCTTCATTGCAGAATAAAAGAAAAATTAACTATAAATCTAAGAAGAATTTGAAATAAAAAGCTAAATAAAAATTTAACACAAAGTTATAAATTAATTAAGGGATGCACAAATCTGGAATAGTGCTTTTGTTATAAGATTTTGGAAATAATTATATATAAATAGATGACACCTTTGTGGGAACCAAATTGTTGAAAGTCATAACAGAAATTTGAGACTTTGTGATTTCAGAAATTGGACACTAGAGGGGACTAAACATTCCAGATAGAATAGGAGAAAGTGGGAAAAGCCAAAAGCCTGTCTTTTCTTTTAGGCCAGTATCAGTACTGTTTTTATGGTTTCTGTTTATTTAGTTTTTATTTCATTGCTAGGCACCCTTAATCTTTTGAAAATTCTGCAGTGACTGATTCTAAAATTGTCGTTTTTAGCTTCCTGAAAGCTGTCTGAAATGTGTTAGGAAGATTTGTGTGAGTGCTATCCTGATAACCTTTTTGTTGTGGGATCCTTAGTGCACTCTGAGATTCGTTGTTTTCTTCCAGATGTTTCATTATCAAACTAGGTAACATCAGTACTGGAAGTGGGATTTGCTCTTATTTTTATATATTAGTGGCTTAGCCTATCAGCCTATCAGTGTTGTTGGGAGTGGTCTTGGTGATTCCTTGATTAAACTATTGTATACCGTAAGCCTGTTCATCTGAGTTGTTAGTTGATTGAGGTATTGTTTATAGAATAATAAAAAATGAAGACTGGTCATGTCTTCTGATATGTGTGTATGTATCATATATCAGAAGACAACACAAGACTATTTTTATAGGCACTTGAGGCAGCGTATATAACATTTCTTGTTCATAGTTAGTGTTTATGACCAAAGGGTAGTGCAGATGCTAACTAGAGCTTTAAAAGCTTGGAAGATTTGTCTCTTAGTTTGAGATCAGCCACAATCCCAGAATAGGGGTCAGGGATGTGGTTGTTATTATCTGGAGGATTCTTGTGGCTTTCGGGGACACTGCATTGCAAATAATGGATATTAGGTGGCAGTAGTAAAATTGGGAATCGGTTGGGATTGCTTCAGAGAGGGCCTTTACAGAGGAGACTGTAAAACACTGTGAAGCTATATATATATATAAGCTTCCCATTGAGTAACATTGAAACATTGAGCTTGTCTGCTTGTCTTTGAGAAAAAGTCTAGATTTAAAATTACCAAGCAGAAACACTATAGTTTGCCCACTCAAATGATGTAACTCAGGAAGAAATAGATGGCTTTTCCTTCCAGAAAGTGTCCAAGAAACAGGATATTTCAGATGATGTGGCTCACAGGATCAAGTGGACTTGCTTCCTAGAAGACTTCATAGGTTTTAATTGAATTGGTTCCTGTTTCTTGGAGCAGTCATTTAATACCTTGAATGTGCTCTCTTAGAAGAATATGCTAGTGCCATTAATAGGCCTCAGGAAATTGTTGCATTTTTTCATCTGATACATTTATAATGTGAAAGAGCTTAAAAGATTTTCTGCCTTCTCAACTTTCTCCTGTCATGGTCATATATACTATCCTGCTTAGTCATGAGAAACCAGCTGTGATTTCATTTTTAATTTATAAATTAATAAACCTTGGGCACAAACTGAAGATTGTATTTTTCAGAAGCAGCACAGTGCCTTTGAGGATTTAAGATGTATAAAAATAGGAAACAGCAAGGCATCTCTGATAGTATAGCTGCAGATTTTGCTAGAAAGTTTTCAGCAAAATGGAAAGTGTAGTTTTACTGTAATTGTATCTCTTCCCCACACCTCCATTCCCTTCAGAAAGTTCTTGGGTCTTTTGACTTTTTAATTTACCATATTCAAAAGTGACCAGAGTGACTGAGGTTAATATATAATCTGTTCAAAGTACTTTACATACCCAAATGAACTCTGCTTGTATTCATTTTCAAGCCTTAACCATCAGGAAGGAATGGGATGAAAAATGTTTTATACACCTGACTATTAGAATCCCTTTTAATTTAAACGACAAAGAAAAATCCAGCAATTATTCGATTTTTTTTAGCAATTTGGATATATGATGTTGACATTCACCTATGTCATACAGCACACTGACCAAAATAAATGAGTTCTACAAACCTGATTAGTATACAGACAGAAAAGCAGCCCAACTATAAGACCTTGTGTCAGTTATGCCTGTTTGGAAGAAGAAGGAGTTGACTTCTAGACTAAAATGAAAATAAGTACATTTAAGTATCCGATGTGGGCTGGGCCCATGTAAACCTAGAATGTGAGAAATAATCTTTATAAATCGATCTGGAGTTTTTTAATGCGAATATTGAATAAGATAATTCTAAATCATCCTTGTAGATGTAAGTATGGGCTAGAGTCAATTAAATTGCAGTTGGACCATTTGTAGCTCAGTGTCTTGTGGGAACCCAGTTATTGATGTGTATTTTGCACATTTGATTTAGTGGCAAATATCTAGCTTGAGTGACGGATGCAGGTGAAGGTTTGTTCTCCAAGCTTGTGGATTGGTTTCTGGACATTTCGTTACTAGGCTAGATAACATCTTCAGTAGAGTGTAGGGGATGTCAGTATTGTTCTGTTTATAAGGGCTTTGTGTGGTGAGAGGTCTTGTGATGGGTCAGGTGTGGGAGTGTCAAGTGAGGGTCTTTGTGATGTGGGGGTTACATCAGATGAGGGTCATTGTGAGGTGAAGTGCTAGTTGGAGGGGCTTGCATGGGTTGGTTAAGGGTCAGTGCTATCTCTGGTTGGCTGTGCGATTCAGATTCTGAGGGGTTCACAGGCTGGTTGTAGGTCAATGTGTCTGTTGATGGAATTGCTTGTGGAATGACTGGCTTCAGTGACCTCACAAGCATATGGTAGCCTGGCCGATGATTTTTGTTTTGCTCCAATCGAACTGGTGCAGTTTGGTGTCAGTGTGGGTAGAGATTCATGGATTTGGGATCCTGACATTTGACTGCCAGCCGGTGTTTGTGGATCCTGGTTTTTAATTGATGTGATGTTTGTCCCACGTAGAATTGGTTGCAATTGTTACAGTTGACAAGATATAGAAGGATGAAAGAAAAAATGTGATCTACAAAATCACCTGTAACAATTTGAGCATAGATGATACATGAATATAGCAACTTACTTTTTGTTAACATACTATATGTTTCAGTCAGTGATTCCATCATTAGAAATCAGTTGTACAGCTAGAACATTAGAACAGCCAATGTGCTTTCTAATGCATCCCTTAGTATTGTAACAGTATTTCTTCTAATTTATTTATAATTTAATAGCAATAGCACTTACTTCTATACTGCTTCACAGTGCTTTGCAGCCCTCTAAGCAGTTTTCAGAGTCAGCATATTGCTCCCAACAATCTGGGTCCTCATTTTACCCATCTCGGAAGGATGGAAGGATGACCCAGTCAGGATCAAACTCCTGGCAGTGGAATGCAGAGTTAGCCTGCAACACTTCATTCTAACCACTACACCACCACAGCTAAAACTGATAGGAAAGGATTTCTACCTCCCAACTATTCAAACCATAGTAATGGGGAGCTGTCATTCATGCATGTGTAAACTCTAAGCACATGGTTGAAATAAACAAAGGATAAGCTAAGGAACAATGTGAGGAAGACTGGGGAATCCCATCTATATCCTTTGATCAATTCTTGCCAAGTCCCTTCTAGGTGAGCTAAGCAAGAAATTTTTTTTGCTACAATTGGCAATTTGAATAGAGGAAGACTTTTATAGAAAGACTTACCTTTGGTAATAAGGATTATTGAAATGATGTATAAGAAGGACTTTGGCCACTGCAAATGTATATATTTGCTTCCAAATAAAAATGTCCTTTCTTCTGCCATGACCTCAGCAAAAGAGAAAGCAATTGGCAAACATTTAACTTCCTTTGAAGTTAGGAGAAGAAGCTCCAGTTTTGTCTTTTTGACAAGAAACTTCCAGACATTAAGAAGTTGCAAAAACCATGGAAGAGATATTTTCACATGTGTCAAAGCTAATGAAGTAGGACATGGTTCCAGTTCCAGACTAAAATAGGATGATCAAAGTCAACATCCTTCACCAGAATGTAGGTGCAAGCTATCCTATCTGTGGTCACCTGTTTTCTCACTCTTTCTAATTATGCAATACGCTTTGTAAGTCCCCCCCAATGTGGATGACTCCAGCTCCTGGGAAATTGTTCCCACAATTGCAGAACCTAGGCAATAGAAGTGCAAGATCCCAGTGCTGTAACCCTTGAGCAGGGAAGCACTTTCCAAAAATGCTCTGGCAGTAGACTTTTAATTGAAGCAAATTCCAAAACTGACCTTGAAAGGGCTTTGGAAAAGTTGTGATTTTTGCTGATCCTACTGAACTGCACCACTGATAAGGTATTCCCAAACTGATTCTCTTTATTATCTTTGCTTTTCTCTTTTTGTATTGAGTACCTTATAAAGAAGAAAGTGTCTTCTTTCCGTAGATACTCTAAAATGATAGCTCTATATTTATTCATTCAATTTATGTGATTGCCCATCTGAAAAACCTTGGTGGGCCTTGGTGGCTCAGGCTGTTAATTGCCTGCACTTAAGTTCCAGCTGCCTACAACTGCTGTAGGCTTGAATCCCACCAGGCTCAAGGTTGACTCAGCCTTCCATCCTCTCGGGGTAGGTAAATTGAGGACCCAAGATTGTTGGGGGCAATTAGCTGACTTTGTAAAAATGCCGCTTAGTAATAAGCAGGCATATACAATGGAATGAAGGCTATTGCTGAGCACACTGGGTTGTATCCCAAAAATTGTAAGCTGCCCTGAGTCTCCGGAGAAGGGTGGCATATAAATGTAATTTTAAAAAAAACATAACTCTGGACAATTAACAACAGTTAAAAATAAGATAAAAACATAACAAACCAATAACATAGATGAAGATAAATGACCAGAACAATAACAGAGCCATGATACAGGCTTAACTTCAAACCCAGAGGCCCAGGTTTGGTAACAAAAAACAGAGTCTTACAGGAAGCCAGAAGGATCAGAGAAGTCTAAATCTCTGAAGGAATGATGTTTCAGAAGTGGGGGTCACAATAGAAAAGAGAACCAGGGAGAGATGGTCCCACAAATAACCCAAGAATCAAGGGCTTGACAGGTGACCACCAGCACCTTGAGTTGAGCTCAGAAATATACTTCAGCTGGCAACCACTGCAGTTTGTGGAACAAAGGTCAATGTGCCAAATGAGGAGTGCATGTAACTGCCCACCCACTGCATTTGGTACCAGCTGAAGCTTCAGAGTACTTTTCAAGGACAGCCCCATGTGAAGCACATTGTAGTAGTCTAGTTGAGAAGTGACCAAGGCATGAGTGACCATGATCATGGTCCAGGAACAGGCATAATTAGTGCAAACATGCAACTCTGCAAAGATCCTTGTAGCCACAGCTACTACCCTATCTGGTCTTGGAGCAGGAGCTGTAAGTCCAGGATGACCCCCAAATTACACACCATCTATCTAGAATAATGCAAGCCCATCCACAACTAAAGATGGAAAGTCTTCCAGACCCACCTGCTCCTGCTAGGGTTGAGTTGAAGTCTCTTGTTCCCTATCTGGACCCAGTGGCAAAAATGCTGCCCTCTGGATACATCTCTGGTGGAAATGGAGGCAGCCTTGCAAAATGTAGCTCTTGATGCAAAAATGTTGAAGTGCCAGCCCTCTCCTATTTAACTCTCCTACCCAGAATATAGAAATGGAGACAGGGAAATGGTTTGGTGGCTGCAGCTTGGACCAATTGCTTCTCAATGTTTCAAAGTAAGATTGGTCCCTTACAGACAAGAAGCAGGTTTTCATGCAACAGGCTGCATTTAGTCCTGCTGGTAGTAACTCATGAGCAAAAAGAAATCTGCACCTTTGTTATTTGAAGCAGTTCAACTACAAGCATGTGCTGACTCAGCTCAGTTGCCAGGTGCAATTCAAGCAGCCCACAGCGGGTTGTGATTTGGTCAAGAATGTCACAATGAGAGCTAGGAGAGTATGCTAATTAAATTTCTCCTGCTGGTTCTCCTGGCAAATATAATTCTTCAAGACATGACTCAGCTGGACTCCAAACATTTGACCTACATTTTTGTGGCATTCTTGCTGAGCCGTTTCCCAATATATATCTGAGTCTCCAGTTAATTCAAGATTTCAATTGTCTGCTATAACTGAATATTGATTATTGAATGTGGGAATAGCCTTGAAGGTTAGTCAAAGGAAATATATTTCAAACATATCAAATTAGTGCTGAATGTAAGCTAAAGTAAACCACATGTTCAGATACTGGGAAAAAGGATGAATTCAAGGTGTAGAATGAAATGAATATACAGTGTTTAATGAATGTACAATTAAGTAAAATGTCAATATAACATCCTCATATAGATATTAGGTTCTGAGTGTGGGATTAAGATTCATGTTAAAATTGCAATGTAGCTATAGTGCATTATATATTCAAAAAATCAGAAAAGAAATGCCTTCGCTTCAAATGATATCTATGAAATCAAGCTGAAGTAATAATATTCTAATATTAGTATAATGTTCTAATATTAGGGACAGTGGTGGGCAAACAACAAGCAAATGGTGACAGTTATCACTCTTTTAAGATTTATGATCATAGTGGAGAGTTTTTAGTTTTTTTGTTTGCTTTACAGTGGACCTATAATAACTGACACACAAAAATTAAGAAACCCCAAATTCCTCAGAAGACACCTCCCAATTTGACCATGAGAAGCTTTTCAAAGGACTACTGAATTTAGGATGTTTCCAGATGAGGGTTTCAACAATTATTTTCCCCTGTCTTGCTCACCATTTTTCCTGCCTATTTTTTTCTGTGTTTTCGTTTACCAGAAAAGAACTGAGGGAGAATAATACCTTTTGACTGGTAACACTGGGACGTTTATATGTGAAAGCTTCTTGATGTCCCCATAGTAGCCATCAGGTGTAGCTATATGAATGGGATCAGTCATATACATCTAGAGCAGGGTTATCAAACTTGCGGCCTGTGGGCCAGATGCGTCATGTGCTGGCCACGCCCACACCCGGTTTAGCAAAGGGGGAAAAAGTCCCGATACATAACATGATACCGCCATGACAACACAAGATTGATACCCCTGATCTAGAGGGAAGATAGACAGCTATCCCATATTGAGTATGGTTTTCAGTTAAATTGAATAGTCAACCTGTTTTCCAAAGCACCAGAAGGCAAGACAAGAAACAATGTATAGAAACTAATCAAGGATAGAAGCAACCTAGAACTAAGAAACTTTCTAAGAATGAGAACAACCAGTGGGACAGCTTGCCTTCAGAAGCTGAGGGTGCTTCATCACTGGAAGTTTTTTAGAAGAGACCTGGCAGCCATTTGTCTGAAATGATATAGGGTCTGCTTGAACAGGGGTTTGGGCTCCAAGGTCCCTTCAACTCTGTTATTCTGAATTATCCAGAATTTTCAAACTTTGAGTTCATTTGATGCATTCCTTTATCTATGGAGTCCTAATATGAAAGAAACATATTTCTTTAGGTGATCTAAAAGTATAAAATACATGTACTGTATGAAGTGGAATGTGCACTAATTCCGCATTTCTCTTCCTGTGTTGTGGGCCGGGAGATTGATGTATCAGAGACTCTAAAGTGGTTGTGTTGTTAGTTTTATCTTGGCTGATCGTGCATTTTGCGCTTTTCACTGGTTTTAAATGTTATTAGCCTCACAGAGTTATTTGAGATGAGTAGCCGAATACTATAGAATAAAATTAAATAAAAATAAAGAGAGAATGGAAACCCATTCTGAAAAAAGTAGAGGATTGAACTACCCTCTTCCCATATCCTAATTACTTTCTGCTAAAAACTAAGCTGGTTATGCTGCTGTAAAAGACAGAATTGTTGAGGCTACTTTCCCAGCTTTTCCAACCCTTTAGTGGCAAATGCAGCCACTGTAAATGGAAGCTGCAAAGTCAGGAGTCGTGTGTGTGTGTGTGTGTGTGTGTGTGTGTGTGTGTGTGTGTGAGGGAGGGAGGAGGGAGGAGGGATAGATTTCTCTGCTCATCCACAAAGGTTAAATGCACAAAAATCAACTATTATCCCCACACACACATTCTCCCACTTGCTGTGGGTTCTTTCATCAAGTAGTGGGCAGATAGAGTATCTCAGCCTCCTCCAAAATGCCACAGGCTTGACATGTTCAGTTTTTCTCACCAGAAAGCATTGAGGAAATCCTTAGTGGAAATCTTAACAGGAAGAGGAAATCAGAGGATGTGATGAATCAAAGCACAGAAGGAATAAAGGAAGGAACTCTTTATTTACTCCCACTTTTGGCTTTCAAATAATTCACACAAGTGTTGAAACTCACGCTCACAGGACACTGACTTCAAATTTCCACCACCCACCTTATCTCAGGAAGATATGAGCTGTACGGGTAGGGTCTGGCAATTAGATTGCTGAGAATTGCCAAAATTTCTAAATATACGCATCTGACTCTTAAATCTTAAGCAAAGCAAATTCAAAGCCACACTATCAAATCTTTGTAGAAAACTAAATGGGACTTCTGTCATTACTGAAGTAGCTCTCCCACGAGTAGATGCCTTTTACATACATGCTTAACCTATACTTTTTCAAAGGAACTGAGTGTCCATCATATACCCATTCATATTCTTGTGAAGTAGATTATGTTCAGAACTGGTCACCCTTCACAGCTGAATGGGATTTTAATCCAGTACTCCCCTCCCTCTTCAGATTTAAGTGGCCTATACTAGTTTTGTCTGCCACCTTTAGGGCCCCACAAGAAGTAGAGACACTTTCTATACAGTTGCATTTAAAATACTTGGATACTTGGCTTTTCCAGTAGGCCTTCAAGACTACGGTCAAAATAAGGATGTTCATGCATTTTGCCATATTGCTCAGGAAATATATTAAAAGAACAGCGGAGAATTGCAGGAGACACTCCCACACAGTTGCCCAAGGAGCAGGGGATCAGGGGGGTTGAGACATATAACTTGCTTCCTCTTTGCCTACTCTTGCTTCAGTGGCTGCTAAGGTGGGAAATTTCAGCATCTGCAACCATCCCTAGACTTTGAAGCAATCACAGGAGACTTGCTAGATATGGAGAAACAACCTAGTACTAGGACATTTGCTCCAAGGGCTGAATTTTGCTAAAAAGGTAAGCAGCTTTGGCAGTGGTGGTATGCTACCGGTTTTGACCAGTTCAGCCGAACCGGTAGTAAAAAAAAAGCCTTCCACAATCAGCTGAGAGGAGGGAAAAAAGTCTCACAAGCCCCTGCACTTTTCTTTATCCTCTCAGCTGATTGGTGCTGCAGGCCTCAGCTGGTGGGAAAGCTACGCACATGCATTAGGTGCTCACACAATCACCGAACCGGTAGTGGAACAGATAGGATCCCACTGCTGAGCTTTGGTTCTTGAATTTTAAAAAAGGTAAGCAGTTTTGGTCCTTGAATTAGTCATGGGGATTCAAGGACCAGGGCTATAAAAGAATATATAATTTATAATTAATAAATAAAATACCAGTTTGGAGACTGACCCAGACAGAAGGCTAGAATCTCATGCTTCTTTTCCCATGTAACACTGAACTGGGTTAGTTGTAGAGGAATATATTCTGATGGGAACACTAAAAAGGGATCTTTCATCTAATTCCCAGGGGATTGAAAATAATCCAAAAGAGCTATGGGTTTGAGCAAACTCTATATGCTAAGTCAGCTGTTATAAGAGTACCAATTGTTTGGGTGACATCCACCTGCGTACGTCTATTGACAAGAAAAGGGAGAAGGAATATGCCTAAAAAGATCTGGAATAGAGAGAAAGAACTAAAGGAGGAAAAATACATACTTTCTCTTCTGTTCTTCCCTCTCATAACAACACTTCAGATTAAGATTTCCTCAATGCTGAGTTCAACTGTTCTCCACCCTGCCTTACCTCAATGAAAGCTAAAATTATCACCATTGCTGGTGCCCATCATGTTTCTTTTGCTTCTGTTTCAAATCACTGTGATCACTTTCTTCCATGGTGACAAAACCTAGCAGATTTTACACATCCTGAAGCTATACTCTGTACTGAAGCCCAAAGCAGTATATTCTAGTTTATTTCACTCATGAGATGGGGACAAACAAAAGCTACATCATATAGACATGGACAAAAAAAGTTTGTATTGTGGTTAGATGTAAGTGGGGAAGGGTCCTGCATCTAACTCTGCAGACCCTGTGAAGCTGCACTCAAAGTCAAGTTCAATGATTAGATCTCGTTTCTCTCTGTTTATATTTAATTGTGGCTCAAGCTTCATCAGATAAAATGTGGAACTCCACTTGATTTTCCCTTTTTCAGGTACTCCAGCCTGAGGCCAAATAAAGGTTTTTAATCCAAAGTAGCAAAGCTAATTAACAAGAAATAAACACCACAGATAAAAACACAAAGTTAATTCCAGATGCAGAACATGGAGAGCATATCTATTATAGCTATGCCAATCAGCCTTCCAGTTCAGAATGTCATCACCGAGGTGCAAGTTTTATGCGCACTTGCCAACATGCAAAATCTAAGAATGTATTCCAAGAAGGAAAGGGCAGCAAAAAAAGATTTCTGTATTACTTGTCTTGCATGAGAAGAGTAAACATTAACCTTGTATGCATACAATGTAGATATTGCTTAGGACTACAACCCATCTTCTTTCTCTTCCTCTTCATCCTCCTCCAGAGGAGATAACAAGATATGGGCAAGTAATGTTACATTCTTTAAGTTTTAAAGATTGTGTGTGTTTTTATGAAAGGGTTATTTTGCCATTTAAAATATTCCACTTGATTTTGTTGGCAAAATACTTTTTCCACTATTAAAAAGGTTCCTTTTCATCAAAAACAGGAACATTTTATCAGAGCATAGCAAATAGCTTCAGTTAAGTTTTATGGTCTCCTAATTTGAAAAGAAGACAATTCCCAAACAAGTGAGGTTGTAATTTTGCACATTTTTACTGAAGGTTTTGAAATAAACATCTTAAGAATGGGCTGCAGTTAATTGAATTCTTCTGATGGTGACATCAAATTTGATCATGCAGTAAAAAAAACTTTGAACCATGGAGATGTTTTTGCACTTAACCATGTTGGCCTTCTACCTATGTTAGAAGGAAGATTATTTTTATGTTTTTGATAGTGAAATTGAATTAGACATAAAGGAAAAAAATTAACATTACTCCTAAAACTTGAAGAAGAGAATATGGTCTTGGTAGTGACTGGAAAATGAGGATTGTTTTTTCTGGGTGGAGGAATTGGCTATTTTACGTTCTTGACAAAAGATCAATCTTTTACAGTAGAGTACTTCTGTTTACTATTTTGAAATACAAGATTTTTTTCCCATTCAGGAGGCTTTAATGTCAGGGTTTGGTAGTGTGAAGATAAAAATTCTTTTCTGTTTTTCAAATTCTGATCATCTTATTTCTATTAGTTGCCAAACTGGATAGAAACAGAGATGTCAAGAGCCAGAAATTTGCATGACAGAAATTGGAAAAATATTTAAGGTTAATAAGAGAGCAAATTCTTTAAAGAGGATGGTGATAAAAAACAAAAGAATTTTGGCAATTGAGGGCCACGACCTCCAAGCAGGGTGGCATGCCTTATGGGATAAAAAAAACAAGACACATTCATACTTCCATAGACATTTGATAAGAGAATCACTACTGCAAACTTGGGAAAAGGTTAAAAGAAAATATTATATGAAGATACCAAAATGGGTCTCACCAATGGAAGCGATATTACATCCAAATATGAGAGATACAAGGCAAATGGTCAGATATGAAGAACTATTAGATAATCAGGGGAAGTTAAAAACGATTGATAAATTTAAAAAATGACATAATTATAGATTGGTGGTCATATTTACAAATTCAGACAAAATTTAGGAAGGACTTAGAAGAACAAGGGATAGAAAAGGACTTATAACAACTGGACCAAATTTTGACAGGCAATGAGATAAAATTTATAACAAGAATATATAACTTTGTTGGAAGTAGAATTAGAAGAGGAAATAGTAAAGGGATCAATGATTGCCGTGGGCAAAAAAATGTAGGGCATAATATAAATTTGGAGGATTGGGAAAAAGTGTGGATTCATCACTGTAAATTGACATTGTCAACAGCATTTAAAGAAAATCAATATAAAATGTTTTGTAGGTGGCATCTAGCCCCGGCAAGATTGGCCAAAATGTATCCAAATACAAAAGCAGAATGTTGGAAGTGTAAACACAAAGAAGGAATTCTTCCATACGTGGTGGCAGTGTCCAGAGGTTAAAAAATATTGGATGAGGGTACAAAGATGGTTATTAGAAATTACAGAGCACAAATTGGAACTCGAACCAGAAACATTCTTGTTAGGAATAATCAAGGGAAAATTGAGCAAGGTCATCCAATACATCATTATACATATCATAACTGCAGCAAGAATAGCCTTCGCACAGGGATGGAAGAAGGAAAAGATACCATCTGAAGAAGACTTGACACAAAAAATAATGGATTGTGCAGAACTGGATAAGCTCACAATGGAATTAAGAGGCAAAGATGATTCGGACTATTATGCGGTTTGGGATAGGTGGTACAAATGGGTGGAGGATAGAAATAAGAGCTGATACTTATGTATAAAAGGAGAGGTATGTATCAATAATGACATGAACACTGTTAATGTGAATAGAGATTTGTATTTTTGTTTTTTTAAAAAAATATTTAATTAAAAAATAAAAAAGAGGATGGTGATAGCAAGCTATTTCTCAGTGTGACCTTGAAGTCCCCAACAATCAAGATAGCTTACCTTTTCACCAGGTTCTTATGGAAAACGTGAGTTTCAGCACACAACATCCATTTTAATCTGTTTCTCAGACAACTTTATTAACTGTAATAATTAAGTTTATGAATCAATTATTCTGCATTTTTTTAAAAAAATATCTAAACATTTAAGTTTCCCCCTTGTCCAAAGACATTTCTAGGTTCATGTTACTGTCCCAACAAAGTGGTACCTATTTATCTATTCACATTTGCATGTTTTCAAACTATAGGTTGGCAGGAGTTGGGGCAAGTTAAGAGCTCATCCCATTGCACAGCGCTTGGATCTTGAACCCAGGTTGTCAGCTGTCCAGCTGACAAGCTCAGCATCTTTAAATACTGTTTTACTTAATGGGCCATTTCATATCATAATATAATAGTGATGATGCATTTCTAGGGAATTGATTGGCCTTCTATTAACTCAGACGCTAGAAGAGGCTTTGCTTGGACTTTGAGTTGCAGGGTAATGGGACCCCTGTGGGTCACAACAAAAGATATGTACTGCATCCCTTCTATGGATATAAAAATGACTCTAAACATGACACAGTTGACCTGGCTGCTTTAAAAGCTAGCACAACAAAGGTGGCTTTAAAACTGCTTCTGGAAATGTTTGGAGTGGAAGTTACTTTGTAAGTAGCAACACAAGTGTAGCAAGGGCACAATCATTTTATTTATTTTGTTTGTCAAGCATGTATGAGAAAACAAGTACAAGTATGAACATAACATAAACATAAGTATAAACAGGTATAAGTATATACATAATAAATGAATACAAATAAATGGGAACAGTAGGACAGGGGTGGTAGGTACGCTGGTGCGCTTATGCATGCCCCCTTACAGACCTCAGGAATGGAGTGAGGTCCACAGTAGACAGTTTAAAGTTTTGGGGGATTGAGGATGTAACAACAGAGTCAGTAAGTTCCAGGCATTGACCACTCTGTTGCTGAAGTTGTATTTTCTGCAGTCGAGTTTGGAGCAGTTTACTTTGAGTTTGTATCTATTGTTTGCCCGTGTGTTATTGCAGTTGAAGCTCAAGTAGTCATTGACAGGTAGGACATTGTAGCAGACAATTTTGTGTACTAAGCTTAGATCAGACCATAAGTGGTGTAGTTCTAAGTTGTCCACGTCCAAAATTTCAAGCCTGGTAGCATAAGGTATGTTTGCCCCAGGTGTCTTTCCCAAAATGTTACGGTAGGTATCACCTATGGAATGTTTTTAGACCAACCTGGCTCTACAGGCCCTTGTTCTTTTGGAACTGATGTGGTTAACCTCTTAACTTGGCTCTCTCAAAGCTGATTGGCTGATTAGACCAAGTCTGACAGTACAGAAAGATATTAGTCTCACGTGGTGAACACTACTTGATCCACCTCAATATTGAGTTTCATCGGGAGGATTTCAAATATGTGACCCCAAACATTTGGCCTCATATCAGGACTCCAAGCTCTTGCACTGAGAATCTTGGCCTCCTGTCACAGCCGTAATCTGATCCGTTTAATGGAACGTGTAAGAATTTTCAGCTGTCTCAACCCCATACGAAATACTAAGATTAGGTCATGGGATGTCCTATATATGTGTAGGACAAAAAAGAAAATGTTGAGTCTGTTTCCTTCCCTTTATATATCCAACAGGCCTTTGTGTGCAAGTAGAAACATCTCTATCCTCATCACTAAGATATCAGGCAAACATTTGCTCTGATTTGCAAGCTGGGGCAGACATTCCTCGACAAATATTGAGCATCTCGAAACCAACAATAATTCCACTTCAGATCTAAATCAACAACATTACTACAATGAGATCTGATCCTTATGAACAATTAATTCACCTGTACTTCACCCATCCTGAAAGACATGTTCGCACAACACAATTTCCTATAGTGATTCTGGAAGTACAAAGTCAGCCTTTTAGTGAGAGATCCCATCCATTTTCTCCAACAAATGCCTAGTTTGCTGTAAACCTTTCTACCAGGTGAATTTACCTTGTTTTGCAGTGACTAAACAAGGCTTTGGTATTGTCAAAGGCACTGTGCTGCACTGGTAAGATTACCACTTGGAATACTGCGTCCAGTTCTAGCCACTATGATACAAAAAAGATGTTGAGACTAGAAATAGTGCAAAGAAGAGCAACAAAGATGATTAGGTGACTGAAGTCTAAACTGTATGATGAACGGTTGCAGGAACTAATTAAAGAAAAAAACTAAGTTCAGGGCATTTGCAGATGATTTTGTATAAGTTTTAGAAGATCCACTAGAGGGTGTAGAAGCATTAATTGGCAAAATAAAGGACTTTGGTATATTATCGGGTTTTAAGGTTAATAATCAGAAGACAAAAATGTTAACAAAAATAAAATAGTATGATAAATATGAATTGTATGTTATTTTAAAATAATTATAAGACATGACATGAAATTAAGACATATTAAGATAGGTGAAATTAAAACAGTCACTATTGGGGAGAACCTCTGTTATAAAAATGGATGTGTTGTTCCCTTGTCATTCATTACAAGATGCAAAGCAAAGTGGAGGATTGGGCTTACTAGATCTGAAATTGTATTTTACTGCTTGGTGCTTGATCTGGATGAAAAAATAGATGAGAAAATGCCGGGAAACCAGAGACTTTTAGAATTGGAAGATAATGGCCTGAGGTTTGGGTGGCATGGATATTTATCATCTTCATTTAATGACCCCATAATCCCTTGCGGGGTGGAGTCTGGGCAACTGAATGGAGCTAGCAGAGTGTTTTAATGGCCGGATGCCCTTCCTGTCGCCAATGCAGAATTTTATTCAGCAGATAAATTCTCAGTGTGCCCAAAGAGAGAAATATCTGCCTCTACCCAGGATCGAACTCACAGCCTCCTGATTGTGAGGCAAAAGCTCCACCTCTAGGCCACTGCACCACTCAGTGGTGTGGATGTTTATGGTACAATAAAATTAATGTAGACTTCAAAAATCATTTTATTAGAAAGCCATATTGAAAATATGGAGTTAATATAAACCCAGCACGACATTTTAGCACGTTTGGTGGCAATTTTAAAAAATAAAAGTGTTAGATTCAAATCCATATTTTGATACAGAAGATTTTAAAGATTAATATTCAATTGAAACCAGAATGTGTCCTTTTATGATTAATGGACTGTTAGAAAAAAAAGCCTGGGGATTATTTCAATGTATGATTATTGAATCAAGATTGTTATATATACAGAGATTAAAAGATTTGATACTCTACATTTTGGAGGAATGATTGGGGAAACTGACAGATCTTGGATAAACTTCGACAATCAGAGAAAACATACTATCTATATTCTTGGTGACTGGAAACTATTTTCAGACTTTTTGAACAAAAATCTTTTCAAAACCATAAAAAGTGATTTATGGCTTTAATGAGTACAAGAATAGATAACAGAAAGAAGAGTAATATGATGTAACTTTAGAATCAGAGGTCAAATTGAGAGAGGTATAATTGTATTTATAACTGTTGTGAAGAATATCAGAAGCCATTTTTTTATATCTATTTTCTATTTTTCTTAAACTTTTTCTTTTCTTGCATTTTTTGCCTTCTTTGATTTCTTTCTTTTCATTTCACTTTCTATTTTATATTCATTTGGATTGTTTTTTATTTTTTTAAAAAAAATGTGCATAAAATCATATTTGAAAAAGGAATTCACTCTATAAAAAAAATTGCATGAAATTTGATTGTGATCAAGAGACCTATTTTCCTACTCCATCCAGACCTTGATTGCTCATTGCCAACTCAAGGACCTTTAGTTTCCCTTGTTATGGATCCTGGGTTCTGAAATAGACTAGGTAGCTACAGGTAGTCCTTGACTTACAACCACAACTGAGCCCAAAATTTCTGTTGTTAAGAGAGACATTTGTTAAGTGAATTTTGCCCCATTTTACAACTTTTCTTGCCAGAGTTGTTAAGTGAATCACTGCAGTTGATAAGTGAGTATCACCAGTTGTTAAGTTAACCTGGCTTCCCCATTGACTGCTTGTCAGAAGGTCGCAAAAGGTCATCAAGTGATCCTGCAAATCTGCAACCATCATAAATGTGAATCAGTTGCCACACATCTGAATTTTGATCACATGATCATGGGGATGCTGCAAAGGTCAGAACTATGAAAAACGGTCATAAGCCACATTTTTCAGTGCCGTTGTAACTTTGAATGGTCACTAAACAAACTGGCAAGTTGAGGACTACCTGTATTCTGGCAGTGATCATCTTGAAATATAAGCATATATCTGGGTTGCAAAACTCCAGATAATTATTAGATGGTACTATTAATGGTACTACATATTGGTAGACTTTTTTTCTTTTTCAGTTCAGATCTAGGGCCGCTCCAAAGAGGAAGTTGCCTCTCAAAAATACAAATATAACTTGTGATCACTCTGCAAGAGAATGTATTGGCACAAACTAAATATAAATATTACCTGTATTTCCCTGAAAATAAGACCTGGTCTTATTTTCTTTTGGGCCCCAAAATATGCACTGGGGCTTATTTTTAGGGATTTCTTAGTTTTTTTCCATGAACAGGAGGCCCATTTCTTCTGCTTGCTTGCAGCAGGTCAGGAGGCCACGCGATGTAGTGATGCTGTCACGAGATGGGGATGCCCCATGCACCCACATCAGCTTACCTCAGGGCCCCCACAATCAGGCTATCCATGCCCCAACACCTGCCTCATCTCGCAGCCATGGCACCAACACACCATTTGGCCTCTTGTTCCATTGCAGCTGCAAGCAGAAAAAGTGGGTCAGCAGCCACATGGGCTCTTACTGCCCATGGCTGCTGGTACTGCTGCTGCAAGGCAGGTATTGGCCTGGCTGTGGAGCTCTGAGGTAAGCCAGTGCAGGGCATGTGGGGCAGTTCCACTCCCCCATCTTGCCTCATGGTCACAGCACCATGAGCACCCAGACGAAATAGGTGGCCAGCTGCGCAGGCTCTTGAGTAGGGCTTATTTTGGGAGTAGGCTTATATTAGGCACACACGTAAAACCATGCTAGAGCTTATTTTTGGGATAGGTCTTATTTTCAGGGAAACAAGGTATTAACGTAAATCAATAGGTTAGTGTTTTCATATTCTATAGTGGCAAATTACTCTTTTGCAAAATAATTTTAAAAAACTTTATTATATATTTAGAAATACTTTAATAGTTATTGGACAAAGCTTTATATTGGAACATTTGAAGAGATGAATGAAGCCTGGCAATGTTTGAACCTCTTACTTGACTCTTTTAAATTTTACAGGGTCATAAAGTTTTCATTTTAAAAAGAGAGAGCTTTAAAGATATATATCCTTCTGCATAATCATCACTAAATTTCCAATAAATAGGAGTGGGCCTTTTGCATTACATGCTACTGTCAAGATTAACCTTGAGTCAAGGAGAAGAAACTGTAATAAAGAGATTTCTTTATCCCCCGACTCCATGCTAGAGTTAGGAAGGGAGGGGAAGTATTGGATGGATGATTCATAGGCCCATCCAATTCAAAATTATCTCTGTGGTCATTGATGGTCCTAAATGCAGCTTTTTGAATGAGGATGGCAAAATCGTGTATACGTGAAGAAATAGAAATACATGTTCGTTTTCCCTTGTAATTATGTCTCACTGTCTCTTAGATTCTCCTTTGGAGTGATTCCATGTGATGACGCTTCCTCTCTTGTGAAGAAACAGCTAAACTCTTTCATCATCCTCATTCCAGTTCTCACTGGACTCATTCTCTCTTGATCCTCCTTCAGCTTCTCTCCAAATCATCCAACTTTCCATTTCTCTTGATTATGAGCTGAAGGGAATGGTAACTCAGGCAGACCACTTCTGCCAAGCGATTTCTGATAAAAGATAATTATTAAAACAGTCAGCAGCCAGCCTGACCTTTCCCATATCTCTCAGTTGAGGAATGCTGTCCCCTTTCATCAAGACTTCTCCCTTCAACACAATTTGGGGGAGGGGGGAGAATAGGGGGGAAATATACTTTTCAATCTCCCCACTCAAAGCATAGAAATACTGGACAGAATGGACCTTCTGCCAAGGGCTTTATTTATTAGGCAGCAATCTTTTCCAGCAATAATTCATCCTGTTATTCCTTCAAAAAGAGAAATACCAAAATAGTTAACTGGAAAATTCTGACAGGGGAGTCTAAAACTTTCCTGTGCTACGAGCTCCTAAAATTGAAATAGAATTTGCTTTTATCATCACTTTGGTATCACAAATTCATAAAACTACTCACAACAGATTTTTTTTGTGGAATAGGTACTTCAACCAACACTTGATTTTGTTTAAAGACAGTAATTATCCATTATAATGTTTCCATTGTAATGGTTTTCACTTAATCTCCTTTCCATCTGCACTTAATCCTCAAGCAATTTATTTACTAATTAACATTTTCTTCACATAAGGGAAAAAGCATATAATTGTAAATAATGTAAGTCTTCTTCCTATCCTTTATCCTCAACTTTGCTATCTGTTTAGGGGCAATAATTGCCACCACTCATGTCACTATTAACAACTGTAGCTCTGAATCCATAAGAATCCAGTTTTATATTAGCATTTATCAAGAAGAAACATATTTTGTCCCTTTCAAAAGCAGCAGAAGATGTGTGCTCAAGAATGTTCTATGTAAATAAAATCAATCTGTGAATAGACATAAGAACACATTTAAGTCCAACTGAATGCAGAAAGAAATTCAGAAATGGCTTCTAGATCCAGATGATGTTTTGAACATTCAGTGGCTTTTCTCAGAACTGATGAGAAACAGGCAAACATATTATTTATATATAAATAGAACATCAGTATAAATAAACAGTCCCACAAGTTGGTGATATCATTTTTAAAAAACACGATGGAGTCAGTGCTAATTAAAGCATCCAGGGCAATCTCAAGGCAATAAAAATTGCTCTCAGAAGAATCCATCAGGGAGGCCAGCTAATTTTAAGATGCATCCCATAAAATACAGATTTATAGAAAATAAAGTCTTGATAAATTCCTTAGTAGGAGGCTGACACAAAGCCTGGAATGTGGTTACCCTAAACATAATTGTTGTGGGAAACACCTATTGATCTCATAGGCTTCATAAAATAGTGTTTTACAGCAAGGAAGGGTTCTTTTCGAACCAAAGAAATATCTTCCAAATCATGATTATATCTAATCTCTTACGTCATTCAAATCTCCTGGAAGACTTAGCCTGGAACACTTCCAGAGATGAAATATTACATGAGCCAAAAGATGTCCTGACACAGGTTGCTCATTGACCCAGAATGGAAGGAACCATCTTGCCCAGCAGTATTAGGTAACTGGCTTTGGGTGGGTGGGGGGATTTCATGTAAATTTCCACCTGAGAAATGAATGGTTGGCTTAGCTTAGTCCATCTTTCATCAGTTGAATGTATAGATCACAAGCAACAATGCAGATAATCTTATATGCATGATATGTATAAGAGATTTAGTGGGTTCAAATGCAAGAATAGATCAGTGATGGACTATGTTTATCCAGACCTTTCCTGGGTTCTAGGCCTGCTTATAATATGGATTTGTAAGACTTTCTGCTATCTGAATACATCTTTACTGGTTCTTACTGAAATGAAGGACTCAATATTTTAGACACAAGCATCTCTATCATTGCTATAAGAATAATCCCATAAAAGACTCACTGGATCATTAGCAGCATATATTATAATGACATGTCTGAAATCTTTACATTATACATCACTAAGTTTCAGGTCCCAAAATTTCACTCAAATGTGGATAACTACATAGCTTCCTATTAATGCAAAAACGGCATTGTAAATCCAGCGAAAATATTATACATATTAATTATTTCCTGGACATTATATGCCATTCACTTATTCACACTCTGCTTGCAATTGTTCTATTGAATACATCCCTCTAAGCACATGCAGACAGATGCTCACTAAACCTCAGAGAAATTTGACATTATCTCTGCAAATGACTACAGTATTATTATACTCTTACTACTAATGGTCCAATTTTCTGACATTTGCTTCTAATGTCCACTGGAGGGCACTCACTTCTGGCTTTAGGACAGAGGTGACTACTATAGCTACAGCTATCCAAGAGAAAACTGGAAAGAGAATAACATCATCCATTGAAGTTACTTCTGGAATTAGGAATTAGGGATGAATAAGCACTCAGGTTCCAGAGCACTGGTGGAGCTGGGGAATTCTACACTGTGAGTTTTAATAATCTTATGCAGGCAGATCTTTTAAATCAACATTGTACAATCTGTAAACTTCTAGATTTTCTGAACTACAAGTTCCAACATCCTTCAAAACTGGTTCTTCTGATTGAGCCTGCTGGTGTTTGGCTCATCTGGTATGCCCTAAGTTGCCCATCCCTACAGAATAATTAAGGGTAATATTTAATTGACCTTGAAATGTGGTCAGCAGCCCAACCTATTCATGACAGGACTTCATTCACATTCTGGACTTCTACCCTTCTATCTTAATGGCACCACTATCTGAGCAAGAATTCTGTATCACTTGGTCACCATCTCTCTTTGTGCCAAAAGCAGGACTGGAATTCACTGCCTCCAGGTTTCTAGCCTGGTGTTTTAACCAATACACCACATCTCATGGGTATCTAATGCCACAGAGATAAAATGGATGGAGATCTGGGAAAGTTTGATCTCAACAGCACAATTGTGTTCTAAATATATGCATAATTTTCACCATAAATGAAATAAATAAACTGCTGGATTCATTCAGTAGTTATCTACCTACACACACACACACACACACAGAGTCATGGTTCCTCAACAAGAAAATTAATATTGATAGTTGTTAGTATTTGATGGTACATTTTGATGTCTTATGTCACATTGTTTTTATCTGTATATGTAGTTTGGGGTTGGAAGTTACTCAGTGACACATTCAATTGAATACAAAGTATGGTAAAAAAAATAAAATAAACAACTATGTGAAATTTGAAGTAAACTCTTAAATTTGCCTTCCTGCCAATCCCTTTAGCCTTGTATAATCTTCTTCTCATATAGCCTTGCTATCCTAAATTAGTGTTAGTGTGTTATTTAAGATAATTCTCCCTGCCCATTCCATTCCATCATGCTAAATGGCATTAGGTCTCATTAATTTAAATAGGAGTCACTATGTCTGTATTATATACTTTAATTTTCTTTTAGTCTTTTCATGAAGACTGAAATTTTTATTTTATGGCCAAGGTTGCAAGTTTTTCACATAGTTACCAAACCAGGGGTTAAAAAGTGGGAGAAAACCATGATATTTAAAAGTGTGTGTGTGTATGTGTGTGTGTTTAATTGAATCTGTGTCAGTGGTTTTCACTTTCTGCTCCAGAAAATGCAAAACACATTGACATTATAAATAACAAGTTGTATTACTATTGTTGTTCCCCCTTCACCCAAAAATGATTGAATTTAGCAATGCAGCCCCCCAATCTCTCAGATTCTGTGGTCTGTCTGACATAAAATACATGCTGTACTTTTTTGGTGCCAAGGAAAAATACTTAGGTCCTTATTATGTGATAGAGAGAGTGGGAGACCAAGTACAACTTAACGTCATTGGCAGAAATGAAATCACATATGTGGTAGAAATAATAGTGTAACAATAGCCACATAGGTAAATACATTACATCAGAAGGCCAGGGGGATTGGTCAGAGTTGGGAGAATGTCCTCAGGCTAGGCAGAAAATCAAGCAAGCCAAAGCAGGATTCTCAATTACTGGGAAGCCATCACTGGAAACATCCTCTCCTTGGCAACCACCCTTCACCCACCACAGCTCATAGGGACATTCAGAGTAGAGTCTCAGATGGAGAACTTAGTGTGCGTACAGACAGAATTCCTGCAGACTGGTATAATGTGATTCTAATGCCTCATCTCAACAATGTAGCAGATGTAGCTTCATTTTCTAAATAGTCTTCAAAACAATCCCTGCATGGTGCCTTCCAGCATCCCTTCCAAACCCATGGGTCCAGAGATAACTGAAGCTGGACAACCTGAACAGGATGCTAGCTGATATGTACTAGTAAAGGACTTTCCATAGATCACTTGTTATTCCATTCTTTTCAACAGCATGCATAATTACTTTGTACTCTGCTGATTTATAGGTTGGTTTCATGCTGATGAAGCTAGGCGGTTAGACACTACTATAGTTCATTGCTCCCGAAAATTGGACTCTGAAAAGTCCAGAATGTTCATTGAAGAATCTGGCTCATCCCAAATCTTCTTCCCTCTGCATCAAATGTTAATGTGATTTTCCTTCTTTCCCTTACTGAAATCAATGCCCCATCCAACTGAACTGTGCAAGGAAATTTAAGTACTGAAATGAGTCTTGGAATTATATTTTCATTGTTAGTTTTACATCCTGAAAGGAAAGATATTGATCCATCTAAACATTTCACATCCTTTGGAAGTGATTCCCTCTATATGTGGAGTCCAACATAATTACTTCTCTTGTCCAACCCAACATAGTACCATACACCTCATGTTTTTAAAATCAGTTTGTTTCATTTTTAACTGACTGTACCTTGAAATGTAGGAACTTTCTCTTCTTGTCTTAAAAAGCTGTAAGAAATAGACTCCATTAGATTTGTTATCTTCTTTCACATAATTACATTATAGTATCTGGCTTCATTCTTTCAGCTTGAATGTAACTATGGTAGATCCTTTGCCTTCATCTTAAACTATCTGATTCATCTGTCACTTCTTTTACAAGCTATTATTTGCCAGCATAAAGTAACAATATTCTTTATGTTGTAGGCAGAGGCATAAGTTACTACATGTTAAAAAGAAGTCCTGCAAGAGGGCTTGCTTTTCTCAAGAGAGAAAAGCTGTACCCCACTTCCCTTCATTACCCTCCACAAATAAATGTTGGATCATCACAGTTCATACATCTCCATAAACTGTATGTATGAAATAATTCTCCAAAATGAACTGGTGTCCTCTGCAGAGATTTTGAACATCCATTCCTATCAGCCTCTATTAGCACAACTGTACTGAAAACTCTAAGAGCTGAAATCCAAATTTCCTGCAAGGACACTGTTATGTATGCAGGTTTGAATGTCATTGGTTAAATTTGAACTGTTCTTGTAAAATGTCAAAAATGATTGGTTTAAAAAGTGCGGGAAAACCCTGCGCTCTGATTGGCTGGCAACTGCAGCTGCTGGCTATAAGTAGCAGCCACAGACCAGCCAAATCGGGTCTGTTATGAGCTGTAGTCACTAATAAACTCTTCACTGAAGCACTCCGCATCTGACTCTTCATGCAAATCTAACAGACACATTATTATTCCTGCTCCTGTTATGTCCATATTGACATGTACATACAACAGTCAGCCTGACCTTCCCAAGGCATATTTTAGAAATGGTTAAATTCAGGATTTCTAACCATGCTACGTAGCCATGATTTGTTGCTGGCTTCCCACACATATAATACATAGATAATGTTATATCTGCTTGAAATATACACTCAGTGCCTATGGTTAACATTTCCATGGTTTGCCCAGATAGCTAGAGGACCAGCCAATAAATAAAATCATTCCTGCCACATTGGACTTTACAGTTTCTATTGTGGCTACCCTCGGCAAATATACAGGGAATTGATTTATCAAAACAAAAGGGCCTAAGCAGAAGGTTAGTGTTTCTGCTCCATCTTGCTATAATGGGGCCCTCAACATGCCTAAAGGAAAGAGCACATAGCTTGTTTGTACTGGTGTGCGCACGTATATGTGTATGCATATCTCTATCACTGTATCTATATTGGGAGAAGTAAAATGTGTTGATAGCCAGGGGAAAGTCACAAATAAAGCAATTCTTCCCATAGTGCTTTAGGAATTTATATTGGCTCACAACCTTTTAAGAATAACCACCCAAGCAAGTTGGCACAACTTGAGAAACAGCTGATAGCCTAGTGCCCTTTTGCATTTTAAAGTGGGATCACTATGTACTAAGAGAACTGGACCGAGATTACCCATTAATCATGCTTTAAAAGCATCACCAAAGAGGCCCCTTCCCTCCATTAGTAATAAAGAGGTTTAGTTAACCAAGCTTTTCCACCTTAGAGGCAGATGATATACTGAAAAAGCTGAGGGTTACAGGAACTCAGGGGAACCATCTAATTGTCCGCATTTGAAGCTTTGCATATTGAATTTAATTAAGATTCTATTATGCTTACATCATAAATCATTATTGATATAAATTGTGTTCATCATATAATTATTGCTTTGAGGCAGAGGATTGGAGGTTGAAGAAGTGTCTGCAGAGAGATAAAGCTGGTGGCAAACAGCCAGGATTCAGAGTTGATTGTCCTTGTAAAAATGTGTCAGTCTACATCCCTCCTCCTCTTTTTTTTTTTTTAAAGCTGAGGAAGTCCTGCCATGTTGACTTCTCAGCTTCCTCTAGTGCAGGGGTGTCAAACACTATTTCATTGAGCCAGCATCAGGGTTGTGTTTGACCTTGGAGGCTGGGATGGGCATGGCCAGAATGGGAATAGCTAACTTGATGCCGTTCATGTTGGGGGCACCTGTGGTGACCCGAGCACTCTGCCAGTGAAAACAGGCTCCCGAGCTCCATTTTTGGCTGTGACAGCCTCACAACCCTCTGCCAGCAAAAATGGAGCTCTCGCATTCTCCATTTTTGGCTGCAACAGCCTCCTGCAACCCTCTGCCAGCAGTCCTCCTGAGCTGTGTTTTCACTGGCAGAGGCACCGTGGGCCGGTCCTTTGCTGTTTCAAGGGCAGCCTCAGAGACCAGATCTAAGAACCCCATGGGCTGGATTTGGCCCCCGGGCCTTGAGTTTGACACCCCTGCTGTAGTACAAATGGAAGTAACTTTACAGACAGGGACTCCTACTTCCCATCAGTGGTTTTGTTTTTTGTTTTTTTCAAATGAAGTAGATTCCTGAAATCAGTGATTTATGAAAAATTTGCCTTCTTCTCCAAGAATCATCAAATCAGCCTGGTTCAGAGTTGGCTGTGTAGCAGGCTGGAGTCTTTCTCTGTCTTATCTGAAAACAGTGGGGTTTGAATATGGGCCATTTTGCACATCAGCCAAAGCTTTGTCACTCAACCTATTAAGATGTGCATTGAAGATTGATTGCTCCATCAGAGTAATTTTTCTTGAAATCATTTCTTTTTTTAAAAAGTCACTATTTGATTATGGAAAGGTTATCTTGCTTGCTAGTTAAAATATAGCAAATAGTCTTACCTAACATAGGGCAGGTCCAATGAAGAAATGAGATTGGCATGTTTTCCCATCGATTCTAGAAGGCCGGTCCCATTTAGGGATTGCTTGCCAGGGTAAAACAGGCTAAAGATGTTAGGCATATATTAATTTCATAAATGAATTCCAGACCTCAGATATTATTCTACTGTACCTCAGGCCAAGGATATAGATTAATAACCAGGCTTCTTCAGGCACTTGTCTGCAGCCATGCTGAAATTAAGTCTCAGACAGGGGCAGCAGCTGCCAAAGGGAGAGAAAAAACCCCTAAGATCGCACACAGTCAGTCAAAGACAATTGATGCTCGACTTGATTGGGACTGATAAGCTCTCTGGTTTGACCATCTGCCTTCTCCTTTACAAAAGTAGAAAAAAACAGTAAGGGAGAACCCTTTGCTACAATAGTTTAGAAACTATAAGAGTAATTCATTCAGTTTCTGAAATATTAGCGCCCCAGCCTATATCCTGCTATTCATAAATAGTTACTGAATCCCAGATAAGAATGTATAACACTGTTCTGCAATCTGCACCTAGAAATGACTCTGATTCCAGGAAAGGTGCAATTTCAGCCTTAACAAACCAATAAGGACCTGTGTTTGTAATCCGATTTGCTTAGGTCACTTCTGTTCTCCAACTTCCCCCACTCCCTTAATCCCTCCAAAGAGTTTGAAACCAACCAACCAATCATATTTGCTTTTACTTTGCTCAAATTGCTCAATGAAAATCAGAAGCCAATTATAGTCTCTCCAGCTGGCCAACAGGAAGTAGAAATCATGTTTAATCTGTGTCCTCCCCCTCCTCCAATAAAATAAAATTGATTTGCTAATGCCATCCACAAATCCCTTTTGCTCTGCTGGAAAGCTATGCAAGAAGACATAAAGATCTTCTTCTTCATAAATGTCTTGCAGTCTTTCTCTTGCTACAAGCGAAAGCTCTTGAAAGTGAAATGGTACCATACTGGTGGGTAAAGCTGTGAGTCGCCGTGAGCAGGTAGGCGGAATACAAATTTTCTCAATAAATACATAAAAACAAAGGCCATGCAGCTATTTTTGCATGTAGAAGGGTGCCAGATTCTTTATGTAGACTTATATTAATCGGAAAGGTTGGTTGCCAGAGTTTTGTAGATTATTACAAGGGATTGTTGTTGACCCTAGTTTGAAAATTGGTATATTTTGGAAAAACCAAATTCTCATTTTGATTTATGGAAGCTTCCTAGATTAAGATTTGAGAATGTTAGTTCCAAAAATAATCCAACAATGCACACCATTATAATTGGGAGGGGGGTGGAGAGAGGAAAAACTTTGATAGATCACAGAACACTTATCATTGGTAGTTATAATGGAAATTCATACCATAAGTAGACCATACCAGGAGAGATGGGAGATCATGTAAAACATTTCAGGAAATGTATGTACAAGTTGTCAAGCACCAGGGAAATCAAGAGATTCAGGCAGTTCAAATGAGTATATAAATGTATCACAAGCTTAAGCTCTCTACAAGAATCTGAACTACTAATGGTCAAAGGAAATTAGCAAGAATTAAGAACAGAAATGGATTCAAGGTGGGTCAGACTTGGATCTCTTATGGGCATGCAGGGACTCATGACTGATGATGTGTTTGATCCCTTCCCTCAGGTTCAATCTGGTCATCTCCTACAAAGTACAGTTTACAATTAAAAACTTAGACATTTATTTGCAGCTACATGCTGAGAATAAGTCTCTCTAGCTGAAACAATAATTGTCAATGACCCACTTCTTCTAAAAGAGGAGAAATTGTAGGCCAGGCCAACCACAACTATCCTGTCTTCATAAGCTGTCTTCTGTCTCAGATCAAATATAATGGTGGGGAAAATGTTGCAAATGGGTTATATAACTTCGTTGATACTACCACAGGAATGAAGAACAATATTGTGCTCTTGCTACATAGCTTAATATAATTTGGAAACTGCAATAAATACAAGTCATAAAAGTGATCTGAAAAAATATTGGAGTAGACCATGAAGAAAACAAAATAATTTGTCATCTGCAAGCCAGGGATTCCAGTGCAATGAAAGGAGGATCATTAATTTGATAGGTCTGTTTCTATCTGAGACTGAGTCTTATTTTCCCAAAGTTACGAGGAACAAATTGCTCTCTGAAACACACCTTATTTTCATTTGTCTAAGGATCCAGGGTCAGACACCTAATTCATCTGCATACCTCTTTTGTATGATTTGAGGTAGTAGTTCCTCACTCCAACAGCTTCTGTGCTTCCATCTAAATGGCTTTGCTGAGAGTCAGTCAGGAAAAAGGAATGGCCTGTGTATGATATGCTACAGGTACATATGCTTAAGGTTGACCAAAATGGAAGAACAGAAGACTGGTAAGCAGCTGTAAGATTCAAAGAAAGAACATTTCTTCTCATCAACAGTGCACAGACCTTGGAGGAAGGGAAATCCCTTACATCTCAACTGAAGTGCCGCAAATGGTATTTTTTAACTGAAACTCAAAACAGACACACAACTTTAATTATTAGCTTGCAGCCCTTCCCTGTGACAACCTTTTTTTCCTGGATAATTTGGTATCTTAATATCCAGAAGATTTTTAGTATCTAGAAATCTAGGATAGTCACATAAAATTCTCCTGAATCAACATGTTTAAAGATCTGAATGTTTTTAGTCTTCAGAAAATGACTACAAGGAGATAGGAGCCTTCAGATTTCGGATATATTTTCAAAAAAAAAGGAATGTGCTTATTATTCAGGCTCAACATCTGAAGGAATTTGTTAAATATACAAGTAGAAGAGGCTACCAAAAGAAGTCATGAGTTGTCCTTCACTAGAGTCTGGGTGGTCATTTTTTAAATATGCTTAGTGGATCCTGCAAGGGTTCAGACTAGATTACTTCTGATATCTCTTTCAGCTCTGTGTCTGTAATCAAGGTCACCAGATCTAGATGTACAAAAAGCCAGATGATAACTAGGTGGCAGTAATAATTTAAAGCAGAGTTTCTCAAACTTGGTGACTTTAAGATATATGGACTTCAACTCCCAGAATGCTCCAGCCAGACAGATTTAGAGACACTCTACCTTTTTTCTGCCATTTAGCGGTCATTCATATTTTTGCAGGCCAAACTTTCTAATTATGTTCCTTAAATTAATTCAGATATATCATTGAAATATTCCAAATTATTGATTATTTAAGGCTTACATAGATTTCCAAGGAAATGCCTAAGGAAATGCATGCAGTTCCCTGGTCCTTTGCCCCTTTTTCTGTTCCTCAAAAGGACACCACTAAATTTTGATAATACAACTTCTATTTTAAAAGAAGAATCAGAATACAATAAGCTCCCTCAAGTTTAACACAACAAATTTATTATGAATTTATTAACAGGGCCAAGTTCTGAAAATTGTAATCTGTTCCTTGGTGATCTTGGTAAAATGTTTAAAAAGTGTGCACTCTGTATCAGAAATTTTCTCATTGATTGTTCTGGCTTTCCTTCTGTTTTGTCCCTACAAATCTTAAAGTAATGCAGTACAGTACTAAATTCCTTGCCTTGGACCAGTGGTGGGTTTCAAATTTTTTTACCACCTGTTCTATGGGTGTGGCTTGGCAGGCATGCTTTGCGTGCGCACAGAGGGTTTGATTATGATCTTCTCTTGCAATCCTGCACTTTCCCTGTGTCTTCAACAGCTGACGTGTGGCAATCCGCTGTGCCACACGAAGCAGCTGAGCTTCAAAACCAGGAAAAACCAGGAAATGGTCAGAATAGATCCAGGGCAGGCAGGAGAGCCCAGCAGCTGATCGTCGGAGCATACTGGTTTGCTCACAGATGATCCTTGGAGCTACCAGTTCAGCTGAACAAGCCGAACCGGTAGAATGCCACCACTGTCTTGGGCCATCTCTTTCTTCTTCTGGAGCCTTGACTTTATGTCTAGGATTAACTTTCTGAGATGTATCTGATACAAAAAAGCAGAATAGTGTTAATACTTCAATAAATGTTTACAGTACATAAAAAAAATATGAGCAGAATTGGGCCATGGTAGTGCCTTAGCTTATCCAGCAACACTTCCATTAGTCTGTGTATTATGGAGAGAAAATACCTCTGTTGCATATCTACATACATAGATAAATGGTGCTTTTAAGCAATATATGTTCTTACCAGTCAACTGTTCTACCAGATAGCAATAGCAATAGCACTTAGACTTATATACTGCTTCACAGTGCTTTACAGCCCTCTTTAAATGGTTTAAAGAGTTGGCATATTGCTCCCAACAATCTGAGTCTTCATTTTACTGATCTTGGAAGGATGGAAGGCTGAGTCAACCTTCAGCCAGTGGGAATTGAACTGCCGACAGCTGCAGTCAGCAGAAGTAGCCTGCAGTACTGCATTCTAATCACTGCACCAGCATGGCTCATCACAACAAGGAGGGAGCAGCAGCTCATAATTCTTTTAAAAGCCAGATGTGGTAGAATGTAGTGAGGAGCTTGATGGGTGCAGTCCCGAGAAATAAGAGGCAACTGAGTCCAGATGTTACTTCTGAGAGAAAAAGGGTAAAGATAGTCCCTTCCTAATATATACGGTAGATGCAGACAGTAGAGTCCTCAGTCTGCTAAGATTTTGCCTCTGAGTGTTAAACAGTAAGGAATTCAGCTTGGAAGAATCAACACCTGTCATTCTTGGTTTTGGACCTGACACTAGCCATGCGTAAATGGAAGAGATTTTCTAAAGAATAACAGAAAGTGTGCACCTGGATCTACAGACAGAATCCTGAGCATTACTTCATTTATAATGGTTTATGGTGGAATCCATGAAGATAGAATTAGTGGCTCAGTGATAAACAATACATTCACAGAAGGTTCAGTTTGGTTGTTCTACACAAGTCCCACTGCTCTGGACTGGGAAAGATAAACACCATCAATGCTACAAGCATGTGCTATGTTTTGCTAGTCACAGAGGATCAGTTATGATATACAAAGGGGATAGACATCTAAGTACCTATTTTAAAATAGTTGCCCTATTATAATTATTTCATACATTAAAGTCAAATGAAAAGTGTGTGCAATCTACAAGGGAGTGGACCAGTATGACCAGATGAGCAAATGAGCAGAGAAAGTCTGGAGCAGAGGAGGTAAGAAAAAGGAGTTGAGGAAGAAGACTTGGGAAGTAAAGAAGAGTTATAAAAAGGAGAACCCCATCTTGGAAGTGGCAATCAAAAGGAGTAAGAGGGTGGAGCAAGGGTTAAGCAGTCCCGGGAAGCCTGATGGAGCCTTGAAAGTAAATCTCCCTTCCCAATCTCAGTATAAATACCTGATATTACAATATCAAAATGCTAAATCTTACTAGGGGAAAAAAAAACAGTCCCACTTTATAACATGTCCATAGATAGTACAAATGCTAGGAGCAGCTGCTCAAATATTATTGCCTCTAAATCATCTTTATAACACCCTGGCCTCTTGTTCTCTTATGTCCACAGAGTCCCTTCCCTCTCCATAAAGGTTTAAAAATGGATCTGTCAATAGCATCACATCATTACTTTGCTGGAAAGCAATAGCCTCTTTTATTATCATTTAACTAATGTACTATTTCCAGAGGGGTAAACAAGCAAGTCTGCTGGAGGCAAAACAGCAAGTCCCTTGAGGCATCTGCATGACTAATAAAGGTATGGTGGCTTAAAAGTTTGAGAGTGGAAGTCTTTTTCATCTCTCCAGGCATTTAGTGAAATTTATTTATTTATTTATTTTATATTATTGGACTTATATGCTGCCCCCTCTCCGCAAGGACTTGGGGCGGCTCACACTTAAAACACAAGAACAATATATATTTAAAAAAGAATTAAATCTGGAAAGCCCAATCAATAAAACCATTAAAATTAATTAAAATAAATTTAAAAACCCCAGGAGGTCAGTCCAGCCCAGCCTGTTCAAACAACCAGGTCTTTAGATTGTGGCGGAAGGAGCGAAGATCAGGGGCCAAGTGGAGCTCCAAAGGGAGTTGATTCCACAAGGTGGGGGCCGCAACAGAGTAGGCCTTCCCCCGAGGCACCGCCCACTGACATTGTTCAGCCGACGGCACCCGAGGAGTCCCTGTCTTTGCGCACGCACAGGCGATCGGTATTTGATATTGGCAGGAGACGCTCCCGCAAGTACCCCGGACCCAAATCATAAAGGACTTTGAATGTTAAAACCAACACCTTGAATCTCACCCGAGGGCAACCGTAGCCAATGCAGCTCGCAGGAGGGGTATAACATGGGAGTATCGGGAAGCTCCCATCACAACCACCAGCCGCATTCTGCACCAGCTGAAACCTCCGGATGGTATGCAAGGGCAGTCCTAGATAGAGAGCGTTGCAGTAGTCAAGTCGGGACGTCACAAGTGCATGAGTGATCATGCGAAGGGCATCTCAGTCCAGATATGCCAACTGTGCAACCAGTTGGACCTGGGCAAAAGTCATGGCCCCCACCTGCTCCTCCAAACTAAGCCGTGAATCCAGGAGGACTCCCAGGTTCTGAGCCCTGTCCACAGGGGGCAACACCTCTCCCCCTATGACCAAAGATGGAATCAATTGACTGGGCCAAGATGCCTGTATGCACAGCCACTCAGTCTTGGCCGGATTGAGCTGTAGTCCGTTCCTGCCCATCCAGATCCGTACTGCATCCAGACACCGGGTCATCACAGAGAGGGCATCACTGATTTGGCCTGGGGCAGAGATATATAACTGGGTATCATCAGCATACTGGTGATACCTCACCCCAAAACCACGGATGACCTCGCCCAGCGGCTTCATATAGATGTTGAACAGGAGGGGAGAGAGGACCAACCCCTGAGGAACCCCACAAGTGAGTGTCCTCGGGGCCGACCTCTGCCCTCCCGCCAACACCAATTGCGAACACCCCGAGAGGTAGGAGGAGAACCACTGGAGAACAGTGCCCCCCACTCCCAACCCCCCGAGGCGCTGCAATAAGATACCATGGTCGATGGTATCGAAAGCTGCTGAGAGATCTAATAGGACTAGGACAGAGGAAAATCCCCTGTCCCGTGCCCTCCAGAGATCATCCATCAGTGCGACCAATGCCGTCTCCGTGCTGAACCCGGGTCAGAAGCCTGACTGATATGGATCTAGATAGTCCGCTTCCTCCAGGAAAAGCGGAAACTGCTGAGCCACCACATTCACAACCTTCGCCAAAAAGCGAAGGTTGGAGACCGGACAAAAGTTGTTTAAAATGGCTGGGTCCAAAACAGGCTTCTTCAGGAGGGGCCTCACCACCACCTCTTTCAAGGCAGCAGGAAAAGACCCTCCTCAGCGAGGCATTAACAACTGCCCGAGCCAGCCGTAAGACATGGCCTCCCTGGAGGCATATACCATCCAGGAAGGACATGGGTCCAATAAACATGTGGTGGAACTCAGTCGTCGCATAATCCTGTCCACTTCATCCTCAGAAACAGGATCAAACTCAGCCCAGATGACATTGGCCAGACTCTCTGTAACTCCCTCCTCAGACCACTGCAAGTGAGAGTTCAACCCCTCCCAATCCAAGCAATTTTATCCCACAGATATTGTCCAAACTCCTCAGCCCTACCCTGCAAAGGGTCTGCCTCCAGCTCCCGATGTAAAAGGGAGTGCGTGACCCTGAACAGGGCGGCTGGGCGATTATCTGCAGATGCTATGAGGGCGGAGAGGTAGGTCCTCCTTGCCACCCTCAAAGCTCCCAGGTAAGTCCTAACATAGGCTCTTAACTGGGTTCGGTCAGATTCGGAACGGGTTGACCTCCATCTGCTCTCTAAGCCCCTCCTAAATTGATTGTGCTCCATGAACCCTTATAGCAATATACATTCGGTAACTTTATTTATTTATTTATTTATTGGTACTTGTATGCCACCCCATCTCCAAGACTCAGGGCGGCTCACAGCTAAAACAATAAATACAACAATAGTGAATTAAGAAAAGATTAAACTAAACAAGCCCAAAAAGACAATTAAATACTAAAACAATAAAACTACCCCCACCCAAAAGGGTCACAGCCTGGGTTGGTCGAACAACCAGATCTTCAAATCATGGCGGAAGGTGCGGAGGTCAGGGGCCAGGCGGAGCCCCAAGGGGAGTTGGTTCCAGAGGTCGGGGGCCACGACAGAGTAGGCTCGTCGTCGGGGACCGCCAGCCGGCACTGGCCGGCCAACGGGACTCCAAGGAGTCCTTGCCTATGTGCTCGCACAGGGCGGTTGGCATTCGATGTCGGCAGGAGTCGCCCTTAAATATTGAGGACCCATGTCATGCAGGACCTTGTATGTTAAAACTAGAACCTTGAATCTCACCCGAGCGCAACCGCAACCAATGCAGGCAGTGCAGAAGGGGGGCAACATGGGAGAATCGGGAAACTCCCATCACCACCAGCCACAAGATTCTGCACCAGCTGCAATCTCCGGACGGTATGCAAGGGCAGTCCTAAATAGAGAGCATTGCAGTAGTCGAGTCTAGAGGTAACAAGGGCATGAGTGACTGTACACAGGGCATCTCGGTCCAGAAAAGGGTGTAGTTGGCGAACAAGGCGGAGCTGGGCAAAGCCCCCCCAGCGACGGCCCCCACCTGCTCCTCCAACCGAAGCTGTACATCCAGGAGGACCCCCAGATTCCGCGCCCTATCCACAGGGGGCAACACCGCTCCCCCTATGGCCAAAGATGGATAATCCTGACTGGGCCGAGATGCCGGTATGCACAGCCACTCAGTCTTGGCCGGGTTGAGTCGAAGCATGTTCCCGCTCATCCAAATCCGTACCACATCCAGACACCGGGTCATCAGAGAGAGGGCATCGCTGACTTGGTTCGGGGTAGAGATGTACAGCTGGGTGTCATCTGCATACTGATGGAATCTCACCCCGAAACCATGGATGATCTCACCCAGTGGCTTCATATAGATGTTAAATAGCAGAGGGGAGAGAACCGACCCCTGAGGGACCCCACAAGAGAGCACCCTCAGGGTCGAATGCTGCCCCCCGCCAATACCGATTGCGACTGCCCCGAGAGGTAGGAGGTGAACCACCGAAGCACGGTGCCCCCCACTCCCAAACCCTCAAGGTGTCGCAAAAGGATACCATGGTCGATGGTATCAAAAGCCGCTGAGAGGTCTAATAGGACCAGGACAGAGGAAAAACCCCTGTCCCGGGTCCTCCAGAGATCATCCATCAGCGCGACCAATGCCGTCTCCGTGCTGAAACCAGGTCGGAAGCCCGATTGATACGGATCCAGGTAGTCCGCTTCATCCAGGAAAAGTGGAACCTGCCGAGCCACCACACTCTCAACAACCTTCGCCAAAAAGCGAAGGTTGGAGACTGGACGAAAGTTGTCTAACACGGTCGGGGCCAGGGCAGGCTTCTTCAACTTTGATGATGCAATCATTTTTTAAAATTACATTTATATGCCGCCCTTCTCCGAAGACTCAGGGTGGCTTACAATTTTTTGGGATACAACCCAGTGTGCTCAGCAATAGCCTTAATTCCATTGTATATGCCTGCTTATTACTAAGCGGCATTTTTGCAAAGTCAGCTTATTGCCCCCAACAATCTTGGGTCCTCAGTTTACCTACCCCGAGAGGATGGAAGGCTGAGTCAACCTTGAGCCTGGTGGGATTTGAGCCTACAGTAATTATAGGCAGCTGGAACTTAAGTGCAGGCATTTAACAGCCTGAGCCACCAAGGCTCATTTGGGTTTTTGTTAGTGATAGTTTGAGGAAGGAAGGAAGGAAGGAAGGAAGGAAGGAAGGAAGGAAGGAAGGAAGGAAGGAAGGAAGGAAGGAAGGAAGGAAGGAAGGAAGGAAGGAAGAAAGAAAGAAAGAAAGAAAGAAAGAAAGAAAGAAAGAAAGAAAGAAAGGTCCAATATTAAATAAACGAAATTGGTAACCTAACTCAAAAAACAGTTTTGAATTTTAATTATGAACAAACAAGGAGCAATCATGTTTTCCATCCCCTCATCTCCCAATTCTCCCACAATATTATTCTAACCACTGCATGCGGTGGCACAGTGGTTAGAATGCAGTATTGCAGGCAAACTCTGCCCATAGCCTGGACTTCGATCCTGACTGGCACAAGATTGACTTGCTTTCTATCCTTCCAAGGTTGTGGGGAGCAATATACTGACTCTGTATACCACTAAGTGAGTGATGTAAAGCACTATGAAGCAGTATATAAGTCTAAGTGCTATCGCTATACCATCTTGTTCAAGTTCTTGCCAAGAAATCGGAAGAAACAAAGACACAGGAAGGCTTCCTTCCCCACCCATTCTCAGTTTTAAAATGTTTTTAAAAATCATTGCTGCTTTAAAATGCTCTGCATTGCTGACTGTGGTCACAGCAACAGCAGGTTCATGGCATTACTTGTTGCAAAAATGCTAGAGTGGAAATCCCTTCAAAAGCTTGGTGGCTCAGGCTGTAAATGCCTGCTCTTAAGATCCAGCTGTCTACAATTACTGTAGGCTCGAATCCCACCAGGCTCAAGGTTGACTCAGCCTTCCATCCTCTCGGGTAGGTAAATTGAGGACCCAAGATTGTTGGGGCAATTAGCTGACCTTGTAAAAATGCCGCTTAGTAATAAGCAGGCATATACAATGGAATGAAGGCTATTGCTGAGCACATTGGGTTGTGCTCCAAAATTGTAACTGAGTCTTCGGAGAAGCATATAAATGTAATTAAAAAAAAATTAAGCACGCACATCCTTGGTACTATATTTTTTTTCCCTTGCAGATTATTTAATCAAGGTGAATACTTCACTGCCTCTGACCAACTAACTTTATTATTCATCAGGGACCTTATACCTTCTGTTACCAAAAAGAACAATTACACAGAGGAACTGCTCCTTCTTATAGGACAATGCTATTTCTGCTGTTCTTGTTTGTAATAAGTTCCACATTGGGTGTAGAGAACATCTTTTCACAGAGCCAAGGGCAGCTTCTTTCTTCTGTCAAAAACTTGAGTTGAAACTTAAACATGAGCATGGGGACTTCCCCCTGGCTGCTTTTGCAGAGGATCAATCCACTCATATTGAAAAATGATTTAGAAAAAAACCAGAAGTCTGACATTTTTGCTAGATCATGCTTCAGGAGCTACATCAAGCCCTTATGAATATTCATCTTTAGTACACTGTCATCGCTCTGCCAGGGAAAAGATTTCCAGAAGGAAGGCTTTCAAATATATAGTATATAATAAGAATGAATGCTTATATAAAAATATCAGCAATATCACATTATTGCATTGGTTCAATGAAAATCTTACATTGTGAGCAGGAAAAAATTAGCAGATTTCCAAATATCCCCAAAACACCTGATATCATTTATAAAGTATGTCTTCTATTAAAAAGTGCCACAGACATGATTAATGTGTAGTGCGGCAAACTTTAATTGGTTTCCATCAAAAACTGTGAAGTATGATATACCCATTTCTGCACTGGAAATTATTTTCCAGGAACCTTCTTTGCAAGTTAATCAGGGTTCCCTCCGTGGGACGCAATGCAGCTAGATAGCTTGGTCTCCATTACTAATCTTTTTTTCCAAGAAATGCATTCACAGCAAATGTCATGCATGTGCTCTATTCAAAATGGGCAGTGTTCATTGCCCTGAATGAAGACCTGAGCGTGCACTACCCAAAAAAATATATGCCCCATTATTTTATCCAGTCTATTCATAATGAAAATATTCTAGGGCAGATATCAGTGTTGACGATTAACCTGAAGGTAGGGCATATCGCAGTTATTGGGGTGCTGGAAAGAGTGCAAGGAAAGAGGATGACCAGCTTGTATTCATCTACTATTCAATAATGCAAAATATCTTTGGGGTAAAGATTATGGATTTCCAGTATTCAGGGACTATACTGAGGCGATTTTAGTTCTTAAGAGGGATGGCTGACACAAACAGCTGTAAAGGAAAATTTTGAAAATTTAGGGAGTTAATTTATTTTGGCTCAGAAGGCAAGATGACTTGGGCTCCCCAATGCTAATTTTGGATATGGTAAGAGCAAACGTTAGGTGTGTTCACTAAGAATGTTGTGCTTCAAGCCAAAACAACTTGAAAAATCACTCTCTACTTAGGAGAAATTACTTGTCTAGACTTTGCCTTACTAAAATAGTGAAGTCCTACTGTGTGAAAGAAGGTAGGAATCCATTAGCAATTGCTACATACCATTCATAAATGACAGAGGGAAAAGATTTCAGGTATTCATCATACAGCCTCCTTACTGATGTCAGGATGAACGGTGCAGAGCATAAGAAGAAAGTTAATCCTCCTCACATCCCTGTCTGTCAGAGAACAAACCAGGCAGTGATGAAGGTGATAGAAGCTTCATCTTCTATGCCAAGGAAAAAGAAGGCAATTCTGACTCCTTCATTCTTGGTCCAGCTAGGAATGTCTGCAAATGAATGCAAACAATTTCTGGAAGCATTTAGAGTTGTCTTCACTTGAACAGCTGCACAACAGCATAATGGATGGTTCTTGTCAAATCCGAACTGTAAATTTTCCTATAGAACTAAAACCAAGTGGCTGATGGAGCCACATGAACCAAAGGCCCAATGAGTGAAAGGGAGGGAAACAAGATAAGATAAACCTTGGTTTAAGCAACTGGTCACATGACAAGTTATCAATCACCCTTCTGCTCATTTTTTAAAGCCCTGACTTTAGCTAAGTTGCTTATGAACTCTTCTAATAGACACTGAAAGCTGTAGGTATATTAAAGCCTCAAGACAAAACACTATTTGCTAATCCAAGGTATTTCTGATAGTACTAATATCCAAAGCTAAATAATGTCCATCCTTTTAAAATGTTATATGTGCAGATTAATTATAGACCTCATTTTAAGAATTAGAAATAACAGAGGAGATGTAGGGAAATGGAGACCTTTTCTTGCTACGGAGGTCCCTCCAAGATGATTTTCTGAAACTGCTATTTACATTTAGCAGTTTATGCTATATTTGTATTTTTCAAAACCCTATATATAGAATGAAAGATTTCCTACAGTCTGACTAGAGAATGTCCACTAAACAAAATTAAAATTGCTTGGTTAACATTCCCAGCAGCAGTAATTGATAACACCATACAATAGTTATTCAATTTTTCCTATAAAATAAATACCTGCATGGATATAGAAAATTATTGTGATTCAAGTCTAAACAGACTGCCAGACTTTCTGATAAGTTCAAGTTCAGTGATTTCTTAATGAAGTCAACCATTGATCAGCCAGAGTGAGCCTTGGAAGACCGGAATGGTTTGTACTAGTTCCTGAATCTAGTCTACTGGATTCTTCTCACCTCAGATATCAGCTATTGATGGACTGTACCAAGTGATAAAAAGAATCATATCCCATCTCCATTGAGAAGTAACTAAAGCCTTGTGAAATGCAAATTGCAAGTTGTTTCCACATTGATCTCTGTTAAGTTTTGGAAGTCCAGAAGTCCAGCATAGATTTAGCTGGTTTTGATCTTTGCTTAAAAAAGGCTAAGATGCCATTTTCCCTAGATCTGATCTTGATTCTTCAAAGCCCATTCTTCATGCTGTAGTCATATAGCCCTTCTAGTCTGGCTCCTTTTTCAAGAGCAATAACATGCAATGATCCTCTATGATTGTAGAGTGTAAGGAAGATGTCCTTGATGGATAGATGAACTGTTTTTCAGGATTTTTAAATCCTGAGAAAGGAGATAATATGTGGAAGCAACTCAGACAGATGCCACCCACCACAATTTGCTACAGTATAAAAAGGGGAAGAAGATATGGCACAATCAGGCTTGCAAGATTCTCTTATTATGACTTAATCAAAGTTTCATTAGCCTTCCTGTGGTGTTGATTTTCTAGTCTGGTCTCTTCAGTGGGGCTGACAATGTAGTAATCTCTTGTGCATTTTATACAGGTGGTCCTCAGGATACGACCACAATGAGCCCAAGCTTTCTATTGTTAAGTGAGACATTTGTTAAGTGAGTTTTGCCCCATTTTATGACCTTTCTTGCCAGAATTGTTAAGTGAATCACTGCAGTTGATAAGTTAGTAACCCCGTTGTTAAGTGAACCTGGTTCCCCATTGACTTTGTCAAAAGGTTGCAGAAGGTGACCACATGACGTTGGGACACAGCAAACGGTCCAAAATATGAACCAGTTTCCAAGCATCTGAATTTTGATCACATGATCCTGGGGAGGCTACAAAGGTGGTAACTGTGCAAAAAGGTCATAAGTCACTGTTTTCAGTACCATTGTAATTTTGAACGGTTACTAAATGAACAGTTGTAAATCGAGCACTATCTGTATACAGCTCTTCTCTCCACAATGATCAGGAAGAGATTTTTTTTAAAAGGCTCAGAAAGGAATAGAACTTTGGCATTAGAATTGCCAGCAATTCACATGCTGAAGAAAGCAGAGCCAACCAGCCAGCTTCCAAATGGTTTCCTTACTTGCTGACCAGGATGTAGGATGACTCTTTGGCCAACGGGATCATTCAAAAGCAACAGCTCTACACCTGCAAATGGATGCCCAGCATTATTTTTGATCGCTGCCTCAATAGCCCCCAAATGTCATGGGCTGCAGCTGGTGAGGTTAAGGCCTAAAGCAAAGGCTCGATGCGAACGTTTGTTCAGAAATTGCTGACTTTAATTTATGCCGTTCACTTTGCTTTCTTTAGGCAGAGCCTGGAAGTCCCTTTATACGCACTCTGCTGATGGGAGAACAACAGGAGTTTGAAGTCTTGAAACAGCTTATCCCGTTTCTCCCCACCACCACCCCTGCGCCCCCCAAATCAGGATTGTCTGAATGCTCGTTGTCTTCTGAAAGGTGACCTTAGCAGAGATTAGATAAACAAGGCTAAAAGGAATCCTCCGGGCTCTCAAAAAGGCAGTGCTCAGTCACCGCTTCCAAATCCCAGTTGCATTCCAGGCCAAGCCAAGGAGCTAAGGTGGCTGTAGTTTGTACAGCTGTGTGGGTGATGTGAAGGGCCTTTCATTACAATGGTTCCCAAGGGAAGCTCCAGCTTGACCCGAGGGCAACAAATGGAGAATGATGAAATTAGTATCAGCAAGCACTTGCCAGCCAGACAGCTGCTCCCCCCTTCTCCTTTCCCAGCACAGGTGACAAGCATCAACTTCTGCAGACGAGGAAGCACCTGAATAGAAAGAAGGGCACAAGGGGATCTCCAGACAGACCAGCCATTCATCCCAGCCAGCTTTCATTAGATTTGGTCGACCTCTTTCCCTTCCCCTCTTCATTAAAAAAAAAATAGCCAAGTATAACATTCACCATTTGCCAAAAAGAACTGGAAAGCATATTTTCCCCTGCTACAATTCAGTTGCTCCCTTTGCCAGGACTTGCAGATGTTCCTAGATCCTCCAAAATGGAGGCAAGATGCTTTTCTGAAATTACAGGTCGATTTGCAAAGGGTGTTGAAGTTTATGTGCTTGTTCGAAGCACTGATATAGAATCAGGAGAGTGACTTTTTTTTGACTAGTGGATTTCCTTTTGATAATGGCTTCTTTGTAAATAGAAGGAATGGTGGATAGTTGCTAACTATGTTTCTTTCAGCGAATATGGAGAGCTTGGGCATTTGTGATCTTTCACATTCTGTTTTAATTAATTTCGTAAGGTTGCATCCTACACATTTGTTTCATAACTATGGAAGAGAATATAGAGTGCCTGTACATTGCAACATGAACGTTACAAAAAAATGAACTTGATATTGCTGCCTCATAAATCAGGAGTGTCAAACTTGCGGGCCATGGGCCAGATGCATCATGTACTGGCCCCGCCCCCACCTGGTTTACCTGAGTGAGGAAAAGTCCCAATATGTCTCATGACGCCACTGTGATGATGCGAGTTTGACACCCCTGGTTTAAATCATAATAGTATTTGACTAAATATAACAGATTAGGTAGTTTGATCCAACTAAATGTCCATTGAGAGCCAGTTTAGTGTAGTGGTTAAGGCATCAGTAATAGCATTTAGACTTATATAGTGTTCATACTGGTTTACAGCCTTCTCTAAGTGGTTTACAGAGTTAACATATTACCCCCAATAATGTGGATCCTCATTTTACCGACCTCAGAAGGATGGAAGGCTGATCAGAACTGAATTCCTGTCAGTGAGTTAGCCTGCAATACTGCATTCTAATCACTGCGCCACCAGCTAGAAACCAGGAGTTCTGGTCCACTTAGGTGCCAAGTCTTTGAGCCACTCTCTCTCTCAGCCCTAGGAAGTAGGCAATGGCAAACCACTTCTAAAATGGCTGCATGGGCTTGTCCAATCAGTCGCCAGGGAACACTGCTTTGAACAAACACACATACACACACACACACACATTCCCATAACAATGTTATCTTAATAATCTATGATCTTGATGTGCTCTCACTCCTTACACTGTGGATCTTAATAGAATTCTCTTAGTGAACCTAATATGGATTTCTCTTGGAAGTCTATTCCTCGTTGCATACCTTCTATAGACTCGAAATATTTCATCTATTCCATCCCTCATCTTCTCTTCGGTTGTTTCTAACAATTCTGCCAAAATCTGTGTCATTTTCTCCAACAAGTTTTCACCCTTCTCTTCCTCGACATTTTGGAATCTCAAATAAAATTCCGATCTATCCACTTCACTTCGCAGTGATTCATTATGGTCACTCTCAATTTCACTTAATCTGATGTTGAAACTCTTCATTTCTTCATCTCTTTGTTCTTGCTGCTCCTCAACTTTCTTAATCCTCTCACCATATTTCTCCATTGTTTGCCGTAGAGTTTTATATTTTCATCTGTCTTGTCCAGCTTCTGTTCAATTATCTCAATTTTCTCTACTTTTTCCAATCTCGCTCACCGCCTGTAATATCATCTGTATTTTATCTTCTTTCTCTTTTTCCCTTTCTTGTTGTGATATTGTTGATGCGGGAGTTGTAACTTGTGAAACTGAAGACCTTCTACTCATTCTTGCAGAGATTGTCAACACCAATTCCAAAAAGGGAAAGAAAAAGGGAATGGAAGCCAATAATAAAAAGTAAAAATTAGTAATATAAGAAGGAGAGGAACAATCCTACTCAAAAGAAAAAGAGAAAATAGTAAAAAGAAGAAAAAGAGAATTCCATAATGTGTCAATGATATATCAATGATTTGAAGAAAAGATAAAATTTAAAACTAAGAAAAGAATGTATAAATAAAAACTTGAGTTTTTAAAGAGAAGGAAAAGAAAAAAGAAAAGATTCAATAGTTGACTGTCTTGTTTCCAATGTACAAAATGAAAAGCCACCTCTCAAAAGAGAAAAGGCTAAAAATTGAAAAATAGGAAGTTATCAATAAAAAGGTTGAAAAAATAATAATAAAATAGTAAAGTATCCTTTAAGAATAACAAAATATATTTTTAGGGGCTCCAATTATAAAAATTTAAATTACAAACAATAGGAGACCTTGGCAGGAAGCAATATCACTTTTTATTCCACTGCCACTATGCAAAGTCCAGAGCTTAACAATTGAAAGAGGAGAAATTCCAGCTCTTCTGTTTTTTGCCTCTCAAAGAATTCCAGTTCCTTTATTTTAAAACTCTCCAAGGTTGCTTTACTCTTCAATTCCAAACTGCAGGCTTGAAGATATTCCAAAAGCACCTGTCCAGCACTTTCTAATCAACAGAGCCTTGGATACAATCCTTGCAAATGTATATGTTTGTATAAGATAGCGAGTCTCTAGGTAGCAATATTATATCTCTCAGCCAACTTTCACTTCCTTGCTGGATGGCTCCCAAAATATATCACTTCCTGTCTCATTCAAAACAAGAAGGACAGAAAAAAAGCCTCAGCAGCCATTTCTTGTATGCAAAAAATAAAAAGTAACCAAGTCCAAATAGCCAAGTTACATTAGAGCCCCCAGTGCCAAAAAGAGAAAAGGAAAAAGGAGACAAAGTTCAAAAAATATAAAAGGCATTCAAAAACTCCCAAGAAGAAAAAGTGGAAGGAAAAGTCTTTAAAGCCATGAAAAGAAAGAAGAAACAAAGTTCTTTACTTTCAAGCCCAATCTCTTCCGCTGCCTAGTCCATCTCGCATTCAATTTCACACCATTAGAATCACTAGGGTATTCCCAAAGAGTTAACAACCAAATGATCTCACTGACCGACACACTTCTTCCAATCTCATTCCTCTGGAGCTGTCACAGCTTCTTCAGCCCGATGGCTGCCTCAGCACGTTTCGGGTAAAGGGGCTGTCCTGGATCAACCAGGGACTTTGTGATGTCCCTGGGATCAACAGAAGGCGCCCCCAGCTTTCACCAACCCTACGAGTCGATTTAGATCCCGGGGGACCGTCCCGAAGCAGCAGTATTGGGGGTGATCTCCGGAGTCAAGATCACCTCCGTCTCGCAGCGACTCCAGCTCCACCCATCTCCCATCCATACAAGTTTAATAATATTAGGCCAGTACTGCAAAATTAGTTACTGCCATAAGGAAAACACACACGGAGAGAAATACTGATTGAAATATATGAAATTGATTTAAGCAAATGAATATAAAGGCAGATACAACCTAAGAACAATGATTTGTTGAATTGGCTAAAATTACAGTAATTAGGGGGCTATGGTTTTATGGTAGAAGGAATCTAAGTATATTATAATACTAATATACTAATTATATAGCGTAAGTTTCTTCTTTGTGAAGAAGTTTGCATATCCAAGCTGAGACAAGTGTCAGGATAAAATATTGGCTCAACGGGTACTCTATTATTAGATTCTTCAAATAACAGCATCATGTGTTTTTCTCATCCCACAACTAATGGCACCATCTCAAAAGGTGATGCCAGATCTAGCAAAGTTGATGATGATTATAGTAACGGGACTGAATTTAG